>PISX010001577.1:0-178867 GCA_004024625.1 Mellivora capensis | reverse complement strand
ATAATACTACAGTAATAATGAAATTATAATTTATGATACTACAAATTCCTGACCACGGGGCAGAAAACAATGAAAAATAAAAGGAATTAAGATACGGCTTCATTTTCAATAACGAGGAACGCTACTGGCACCCGCTTTCCATGCTGTTGAAAGTCACTTTGCAAATGAAGCCCAGTCAAGTGCAAGCGCCCGAGTCTGAAGGTCCGCTGTCGTTTTCGGAGGGTTGCCGAGGCTTCAGGCAAGACACAGCAGGGACCTTTCAGTTCTGACGGCTCTTCCTCACCTAGTCCGACTTACCCAAGACACACAGCGGTTCCTTCCCTGTGGTTTGTGCCCTGGAGCACTGTCTTGGGGAAAAGCTTCTCCGGGGCCCCGTGGAGCTTCCTGCCTTTATGAAGCCGATCAAGACACAGGGACAGAAGGTACTGCTTCCAACAGCTCGTGCTTTACGTGGAAAAGCCAAAATAGAGAGAATTCTTAGGGCGCCTCATGAACATCGAGAACCCTGAAAACTTATACAAATGTGAATTCAGACTTGGTAAATCATCCTTTCAGTTTTTTGAGACCAACGGAGGCGTTGTCGCATAACAACCCCCTCACCCCCGACCGCCGTCGCCGGCTGCGCAACTTCGTGATGCGGAGTGAACACGCTGCGGCGGTCTTCCCGGGGCACCGGGTGAGGGATACAGACGCGGTCCTCACCTCAGCCCGCTTGTCTGCCGAACAAACGTGGTGCCATCACAGCTACGGAGACCTGCAGACAGAACTAAGCTGGCGGCTTTTGTTTTACAAGGCAAGGGGAGTCACTCATTTGTTGACTTTTTCATTTAGTCACTTGGGTGATGCTTTTAGGAAAAGCAAAAACAGTTGGCGTCTGACTCTTGGATTCAGCTCAGGTCATGATCTCAGGGTTGTGAGATGGAGCCTGGAGGCAGGCTCTGCGCTGGGCCGGGAGCTCGAGATCCTTCCTCTCCCTCTGCCCCTCCTTCCCAATAAAAGATACATATTAAATAAAATTAAAAATCAATACATAAACACAGGAAGTAAGGAGATCAGGTCACCTGCAATCCCTTTACCAGACAGAACCTTTGACATTCCCAGTGGACAGGCTCTCACCCTCCCCTGTGGACACGCGCCCGCACGCACGCACGCTTTCCTTGTGGAACCACAGAGCTTGTCCTAACGGCACATCAGGGCGTTACCACAGCGACGGTTTTCTCACATGGACCGCAGCGGGCGCCGCCCTCAGATTCGACAGGAAGTGGTGAGCCTCAGGACAGACCAACAGGTCAGAAGGAGGACGAGCTCCGGCTGCGGGGGGTACAACGGACACAGCATCTCCACTCAGTGCACGAGGAGAGTTTAAGTAAAGGTTACGTGAGGGGCGCCTGGGGGGCTCCACTGGCCGAGCCTCGGACTCTTGGTTCCAGCTCAGGTCATGGTCTCAGGGTCATGATATCAAGCCCTGTGTCGGGCTCTGCACTCAGCGCGGAGTCTGCCTAAATTTCTCCAGCCCTCTCCCTCAGCCCCTCCCCCTTCCCTTTCTCTATAATAAATAAATCGTTTTTAAAAAAGAATATAGTTTGTCAAAATACTGACTTCATGTTGAAATAAGGAAGAATTTTTAAAAGACATCATAAAAAGAGAAAAAGAAGAACATGTTAAGCACTGATGTGTCGAGAACACCACGAAGTTGGAGAAAAACAACAGCCTGGGCAGGGGAGAACACGTGCACACACAGCCAATACCAGCCAGAACCAGCAAGATGAAGACAGCAGGTGAAGACGTGGGCAAGAAGGCCCCGTGGTAGGAAGTAAAAGCTCTTAACAAACACACGAAGAGACGCTCACACTCAGTGGAGTCACAGCGTCATTCACCAGATGGACACAGACACTGCATTTCCACCACTCGAAAACAGTTTTCAAAAGAAAGACATTGAGTATCAGCAATGACGTGGGTTTGGGGTTTGACTAGCACATGCCGGTTATTGCCATGGTCTTTCTGAGAGAAAATCTTGGCACGTTAAGATAAAAACACAGATGCTCTCAGACATGAGAAATTCCACTCCTGAGAACACAGCCTACAGAAATCAAAGCAACAGCAGCAAGGCCACATGTATGAGAATGCTTTCTGCATTACCGCTGCGGTAGGAAGAAATGAAGTAACCAAGTGTCCATCAACAAAGTGTGACTAAATGTGCCCGCAGAGTGAAACAGGGTGTGTCTGTTTAGAGTTGGATGTGGAGGCTGTAGAGTAATGCATTTGGCGTAAGAACTGAAGGGAGGAGGCAGCTGATGGATGGAGAGAGGGAGGGAGAGGTAGACAGAGAGTAGAGAGATCACAGAGGATAAATGATATGTAGATGGACAGAAAGACAGACACATGATAGATACATAATAGAAAGAAATGATGGATGGGTGGGTGTGTGGGTGGGTGTGTGGATGGTGGATGGGCGAGCGGGTGTGTGGGTGGCTGGATGGATACAGACTGGCACACAGGTGACGGACAGAGATGAACTTATCAAGGTGGTACGTGTCAACAATGTTGAAAGTCTCTCCATCAGATGCGTGACATGAGCACAGCCTCGCTCCTGTGATATTCCCACCTCGGGTACATAACTGGAACCAGGAGGAACCCTTAACAAAATGAAACCAAGGAGCATCCTACAAAATAACGGGTCCAGAATCTTCAAGTACAGTCGTAATTCAAGAAGAGTTTGAGCCACTGCTCCAGCTTGACAGAGACCAGCAGGATGGGACAGGTAAATGCCTTAGTCTGGATGGGGTTGTTCTGACCTGAAGGGCACTGATGGGACAACTGGGGAGATCTGAGTTGAATATTAGATGGTAATTATGAATCAACATCAATTTCTTGATTTTAATTACTAAAATTAATGACCAATGATTGATAATTAATTAATAATTATGATTAATAATTAATGAATAATTAATTGTAAATTATCCCTGACTTGGGATAATGCCTTTGTGTGTAGAAAACACACACTAAGGTATTAAGGTATTAATGGTGATGGGCATTCTCAATGGTGCTGGGAAAACAGGAGAATGTTCTTCATACTGTACATAGAACTTTTTCACAAGCTTGAGACTTGCAAAAACTTTGTCTGAAGGCAAAAACTTCTAGTGGATTCTCATATAAAGTAGTGTATAGAGCACATCTCTTCCTACTGAAACCAGATGAACATGATAGTAAAGAAAGAAACAAACAAACAAACAAACAAACCAAAGTATGATCTATACCTACAACTGGTATAAATGATTAAAATACCTAGGGAGGCACGGCGCTGGTGTCACAAATACCGCCCTTCGCATCTGACCCTGGGGGACACACAGCACGCCAGCCAACTCTGCATCCTCTCTCTCTACCATGAAACCAAACTCAGGTGCCAGGTATACCTTCCTGTTGCTTCACAGGTGAACAGCATCCAGGAATCCTCAAGTCACAATCGGAAAGAGAGAGTCAAACGTAAACAGAAAAGCTGACACCGTACAAAACAGAGACAATTAAAAACAAAACAGAAAGTTCGTATCCATAGAGAGATTCAAGAAGCTCCTATATCCACAAAATAAAAATGGTATGATGTAAAAATGGTCCAGAGAATAAGGTCCACCAATTTTTTCTATACTGATGATATCTATCTTTACGGTGCAGTATGTCAACACTAATAGCTTAGACAATGTGATTCATAAAAGAGAAGAAAAGGATAAAACTCAAAAGCTCTCCTTCTTCTCGGACCTTCTGTGTCCTTACATAAACAAATGTGGAGGCTGGTGGCTCTGCAGTGAACAGTAACAGGGAGCAGCAGATTTGCTCTTCAAGAATCAGAGGCTTTGGCTCAGGAGGCTGGACTCCTGACATGCACACCCAGGTTCTGGCCGGCTCTCCAGGGCCCAGGAAACAGCATTCTCTGTGGGTGCAAACAAAGACAGATTAAGTTCCTCAGAAACGGACAAGGATTCCAAGTTCATGGAAAACAAAGGCTAGGACCAATGAAATAGGAATGAGTTGAAGGGTGGGAAAGCCAGAAAAAATGCTGACCGTCTGCAAGGGAGCCTGGGGCCTTGGTACAAATCCAGTTCCCTCCTGGGGGCCCAAAACTGTTCTCTGAGCTCAAACCCATTCTCAGGGGGCACTTGTGAGAGAGGATACCACTTTGATCTTGTGTGTGAGAGAGCGAGAGCGAGCAGAGTCCACTGCTCCTGTGATTTAAAAATGAGCAATGGGGAGAGGGATGGTTCCCTTAGACAAGTAAAAACCAGCTTTTCTGGACCCCCTTTCTGCCTATGATGCTAGGGACAGGAGACAATGGAAGAAGAAAGAAGGACAAGATGCTAAAATTCCTTTATTTCTCACATTCTAGGACAACCTGAGATTCCATGCATGACTTTCCTCTCTAACACCATTCCACATGACAGCTGTCCTCCTCCTCTGAAGGAAGCTCCAAATTCAGATGTAGTCCAAGCAGGCAAGTGAGCCCACAATTTGATCTTAAGGTCCATACAATGAACACAGTGTAAGACGGGGCAGGACCCAGTACTTTCCCAGTAACAGTTTCTTGTCCACACAAGTGAGGTGTGAGCAATGCCAAACGGAGGAAGGAGAGGCCAATGAGTGAAGAATCCATTTCAAGAACTTAGAAAAAGTATCAAGTAAGTTATATCTTGAGTAAATAGACTGAAGCAAATAATGAAGAAAATAGACTGACAGATGAGAAAGCAAACAAAAAAAAGAATCAGCAAAGTCAAAAGCTGGTGCTTTGAAAAAAAAACTGATAAAGTTGTGAAACTATTGCTAAGGCTGATCCAGGGGAGCAGGGAAGGAGAGAAAACACAAATAGCCAAATGACAGGAAAAAAGCTGGGCAGAGACTATGCACATTTGATACGTATTTATAGACAATGTCATAGAACACTTACCTCAACACAACTGAAAATAGGGACAGTATGAGAAGAAATCTGGAGCAGCACATCTGCAACAAACTGACACAAGAAGAAACAGAAAGTCTGAGTAATCACACAGCTATGAAGGACTTTGGCTCATAATTGAAAACATTTACACCAAAAAACCCAGGCATAGATGGCTTCATCTATGTTCTACCAAATACTCAAGAATGAAATTATCTTCATCGTACAGAAACCCTTACACTGAGTGCCAAGAAGGGATATTTTCACTCAGTCTGTGAGGCCAGCACAGCCTGACTCTGAAAACCTGAGGAAAAAATTACAAGAGAAAAGGAGGGGCTGACCTCACTCATGAAAACAGATGCAGAACTCCAAAACAAAATACTGTCAAACTAAATCCAGCAATATACAAAGGGGGAAAATATGTCATGACCAATTTGGTCTATCCAAAAATGCAAGGTTAGCTTTACATTTGTAAATTAACTAACATAATTCATATTAATAGGAAAAAAAAGAAAGTAGTATAATCATTTCATAGTAGAAAATATAGTTGGTAAAATTCAATATCCATTCTAGAAACAGAAGACAATTTCCTTGATCTGATACACAGTATCTACAGAACACACCCAGCAAGCATCATTTTTAGTGGTGAAATACAGAAACCTTCCCACTGCCCTTGGACGTGAACACGGATGCTTGACACCATCCTGTTTTGACATTGTATTGAGCGTCCAGGCTGCCGCAATAAAACCACATCAATAGACACGTGGGAGATAAAGAGATAGAGATACAGAGAGATGGTATAAGGATGGGAAAGAAAAAGTTAAAACTTCCATTAGTCACAGATGATATGAATGTATATGGAAAAAATATTTAAAAATCTAAAGATAAATTATTCAAGCGAATAAATGAGCTTAGCAAAGTTGTTAGAGATATTCCTGGTATTTCCATACATCATCAACAAAAATAAGGTGACACTGACAACAGTGTAAGGGGAGAAAACACCAAGAAAGAAGGGATAAACCTCACGGAAGATGTGCAAGATCTCTACACACAAAATTACAAAATATTATTTAGAGATATTGAAAAAATCTTTATAAATAATGGGGTATTCCATGTCCATGGACTAGAAGAAATAGTATAAAGACACCATTTCTTTCCAAATAAACTATTGAGTTAATGTGTGATCCCTGTCGAAAAACCAGCAGGCTTTTTGTAGAGATCTACCTGCTGAGTCTAAAATTCACACAATATTGTCAAGTGCCCAGAGTTCTCAAGACACCCCTGAAGAACAAGGTGGGTAAGCATGCTCCACTGGGTGTCACCACGTCATAAAAAGCCACAATAACTAGGACAAGTGCCAGGATAGGCAAATGAATCAAATAGAAAAGGGAACCCAGAACAGACCTAAATATATTTATGACAAAGGAGGAAAAGCATCACAGTTCAAAAAGGACTGGGTTTTTTTTTTTCCAAGAAATAGTGCACTAGATTATGTGTTTGAGAAAAAATAGTGATTTCCCCCACCTCATACAATACATAACCATTGCAGGTGAATGGTAGATCTAAATGAAAAAAGTTAAATCATACGGTTTCTAGAAGTGGCATTAAATAATATCTCGAAGAGCCTGAATGAGCAAAAATTTCTTTAAAATGGCACAAAAAGGACCAATGATAAATAAGAATACAGAAAAATGAAGAGTTTCTGTTCTCCAAAAGACACCATTAAGAGTCCACAGGCGGGGGGAAGACAGACAACTGAACAAGGGTTCATATCCAGTGTAACCCTCTCTCTGTCTCTCTCTGGAAGAAAACGTAAAGGAAGAATCATGAATTTTCCTGCAGAGAAAACCAGCATCCGGGACCCCACTCACCTCACTCATTATAACACCTGTGCAACCTGGAAGCAAGTGGTCTCGGAGTCGAGGTCTCCTAAGCTCCAGTCTCACGCTGTTTCTCCACTAGCAAACAAGATAACACAGGACTGAGAAAACAGCAACAGCAACAAATCATAGGATAACCTGAAAAACTCAGTGATAAAAATACTCAAGAAACTAGGGACCGAAGGGAATTTTCTCCTCCCGATTAAAAGGCATCTAAGAAAAACCTGCAGCTAGCGTCAGCCTCGATGGTAAAAAACTGAACATCTTCCCCAAATCAGGAACAAGACGAGGATACCCGTTCACACCACGTCCATATGACATTGTAATGGAAGTTCCAGGCAGAGCAATGAGATAAGAAAAAGAAATTTAAAAGCATCCAAATACGAAAGGGAAAAAGTAAAACTGTTTCTATTTCCAGAAAACATGATCTTGTAAGTTTAAAAAATGCAAGGAAATCCACTAAACATTTACTATAACTAATAAAAAAAATTCAGCAGAACTCAACCGCTTATTTCTACAAACTAGCAATGAACATTCTGAAAATTGAATTAGAAAACATTTCCACTTATGATAGTACCAAAAAGAATTTTGTAAATATTTTTATTAGAAGTAAACTTAGCAGAACAAATATAAGACCTGTACACTGAAAACTAGAGGACACTGTTGAAAGACATTAAAGAAGATCTAAATATACAGAAAAAATCCCATGCTTGTGGTTCAGAAGACTTAACCTTATGGTGGCAACCATTCTTCAATCAATCAACGGATTCCACGCCATCTCCATCAAAATCTGAGTCAGCTTCTTTGCAGAAATTGACCAGCTGATCCTTATGGATTCCATCCATATGGAAATGCAAGGGACGCAGAATAGCCAAAACAATTTTTGAAAAAGAAAAAAGTTGGATGACTTGTGCTTCCTGACTTTAAACCTTACCACAGATCTACGGTATTCAGAGAGCCGTGGAACTGGCACAAGAACATACAGACTACAGTAGTAGAACTGAGAATCCAGAAACTGTTTTTTTCTGAATCAGCTGATTATTGACAGGAGTCTCAAGACAGTTTGGGCAAAGAATGGGCTTTCCAACAAACAGTGTGAGGACAAGGGGACATCTGCGTGCAGAAGAGTGGAGCTGGACTCCTACCCTGTATCATGCACAAGAAACAGCTCCAAATGGACCGAGGACTTAAATGTAAGCACTAAAACCATAAAGATTCTTAGAAAAAAAGCAGATGTGATCTCTGACCTTTGGTTGGACCATGGTGTCTTAGATATGACACCCGGAGCACAGGCAACAAAAGAAAAAAATTGGTAAGTTGGATTGCATCAAAATTAAAAACAGTTTTGCTATAAAAAGTGTACTTTTTTATACACTACCAAAAAAGTGAAATATTACCCCACAAAAGAGAAAAGACATTTGTAAATCATACACCTGATAATGAAATTGTGTCTCCAATGCATAAAGAATACTTACATCTCAATAATTAAGGGACAATTTTATAAAGGGGCAAAGGATCTGATACACATTTGCCCAAAGAAGTTACACAAATGGCCAATACATACATGAAAATACATTCCATGTCAGTAGCCATAGGGAGATGCAAACCAAAATCACAGTGAGATACCACCTCACACTTACTGAGATGGTCACAAGCAGAAGGACGAGTGCTGGCATGGGCATGGTGACACTGGGTCCTCCATGTGGCACTGATGAGAATTTAACAGTCTGTCCATATTTGGGCTACTGGGGACATCGCTGCTATAAACATTGGGGTGCAGGTGCCCCTTTGGGTCCCTGTGTTTGTGTCCTTTGAATAAATACCTAGTAGGGCAATTACTGGATCATAGGGTAGCTTTGTTTTTCACGTTTGGGGGGAGCCTCCTCCGTTCTCCAGAGTGGCTGCCCCAGCTTGCATTCCCACCAACAGTGTAAGAAATGTGCATCAACAGATGAATGGGCAAAGAAAATGTGGTGTGTGTGCACACACACACACACACACATACACTGGAATACTACTCAGCCATGGAATGAAATCTTGAGGGTATCATGTTAAGTGAAATTAGAGAAAGACAGAGACCATATGAAACAGACCAGGTAAACATGGGGAAAGAAGGAAGGAAAAATAAAACAAGATGAAAACAGAAAGGAAGGCAAGTCATAAGAGACTCTTGACTCTCAGGGAACAAACCAAGGGCTGCTGGAGGGCAGGCTGGGGAGGGGCAACTGGGGGATGGGCGTGAAGGGGGCGCGTGTTCTATGCCGCTGATGAATCACTAAATCCTACCTCTGAAACTAGCAAAAATAAATAAATAAATAAATAAACAAATCAGTAAATCAAAGCAGTCAGGCGTTCAAAAGATCTCCCAGCGTAGCCCCCTCCTCCGAGGTCCACGCCCACCGGAGTGAACGCGCACTTCGGACTAAAAGCGAACCCTGAATGGCCATAGATTTTTCAAAGAAGCCAAAAAGTGGCAACAGCCCAAATGCCCACTAGTAAAGAATGGAGAAGTAAAAGCGGTCTACCCACAGAATGCGATATTGTCCACCAGGAGAAAGAATGAAGGACGGGGTCACCATGCAGGAACCGGGGACACACCAGCCCAGCCGGAAGAGGCCAGCGGCAAAGGACTATCCAGTATGATCCCACGAACAGGCAGTTTGCACAACAGGCACAGTAGTGGTCCTTGAGGACAGGGATGTCGACGGGGAATGGAGGCTGGGGCTAAGGGGTAGATGGCTTCTCTGGGGTCACTGATCACGGTGACAGTTGCACACCTTGTGATGGCTGTGCATACGGAAGGAATCACTAAGTTGCACACTTCAAATGGGTGCACTGTGAAAACAGGCTCATTGCACCTCCATAAAGCTATTATTACCCCCCAAAACTGGGGGGGTTCCCACTGCTGATACACATTAGGAAAAGTGGGTAATACATTTTTCCAATCTATAACAAGCTTAAAAACGTACCGTGGTCCTTAAAAAGTGGTATCCTCCCAAGAATTTATCTTAATTAAAACAAAACAAAACAAAACAAAAAAAACCCACCTTCTTTCACCGCGTTTGTTCCCCTTTGGGCCCTTTCCGGCCCTCTTGCTGGGTCCTCCCTCTCCTTTGGTCCCCTCCAGACTCACCAAAAGGCTTGGGTCACCGGGCCCCCAAGGGCGCGGGGCTGCGACGACGGGGCGGGCCCGGGGGCGGCCGCCGTGACCTGGGGCGTGTGCAAACTCCGCCCTGCGCGGCCACCGATAGGTCCCACCCCACCTTGGAGACCTGCAGGGCGGGGGCGGGGAGAAGCTGCGCAGGAGGCCGCGCGCTCGGCCCGGGAGGCTCCGAGGAAGCTCGGGGAGGCCGGGGAGGCTCCAGGGAGCCCGGGCAGGCTCCGGGGAAGCCAGGAGCGGGATGTGGGCGCCAAGCTGCCCGCCAGGGCCCGCGGGCTGGGACCGCCGCAGGGTGGGCGCCCGGCTGCGCGCGGCGCTCGCGGGGCTGCAGGAGCTTCAGGGACTGCGCGCCACACAGCAGGCGCGCGTGCGGGGCGCCCTGGCCATGCAGTCCCCGCCGGGCCCCGCCGCCCCCCACGGCCCCGCGCGCCCGGAGCAACCCCGCGGCCCCCGCGCGCACGAGCTGCGGTTGGAGGCGGCGCTGGCGGCGCTGCAGGAGCAGCTGGTAAGGAGCGCGGGGCCCCGGGGGTGCGGGGCGGCGGGGGGCCCGGCCACCTGGTGCGGGCAGCGCGGTGGCCCGACTGCCCCACTGGTTGAAGGGGACGCAGTTCGGGTTCGGGTTCGGATGACGCGGCCAAGGAGGCCCGCGGCACACGGGTGGGGATCCAGACTCGGAAAGGCGCACCGGGGCTGCCCCGTGGCGCTGCCTCCTGCTCCCGCAGACGGGCTCTGAGCGCGCCCTCCTGCTGGACTTCCGGGCTGTTCGGGAAGGAGCGGTTCAGTGGGTTTCCCTGGGGGGGGGCTGCTTGGGATCCTTGGGACCCCGGGTGCAGGTGGCCCCGCTGCGCAGGCTCGGGGGCGACCCTGCCCGCATGCTGGGCGCAGCCTGAGTTGTCGCCGGACCGTGCTCAGGTTAGATGGGGTCATGTCGGTTGTTACAAAATGTCTAGGAAAGCATGTTTCCCACGAAAGCTTCAGCTCCAAAGTGTAACCTGAGCCGAAGAATGAGGTGTGTCCCCTGCGTCCCAGAGCGGTGGAACCGGCACCCTCCTAGGGCCGCTTCACCTGTGCGTCTCCGGCTCCCTAGCCTCCTGCAGACGCTCCTTCTCTCGGGCTTGGAGACACTCTGAAGGTTGCTCCTCCCGTGTTAATCTGCTTCCGATTCTCTTCGTGTATCGGAAACAACGCGAGAGTTTTTCCAGCATTGCAGTACGTTTTAAAGGAAAAATGAAAAGGCTCTATGGAAAGGTTCATATCTGATGGCGTTCATTCTAGTCCTCTTAAGTAGAATTTTTTAAATTTAGAAATTCAGATCTGTTGTGTTTAAAAGCTGCCGGCTGTTCTTGTAAAGCAGGCTGGACGGTGCCGCCGCCTTCCTCTCTGCTTAGCTCCCTCCCGTGACCCGCGCGTTGGGTGTTTCTGGATTCCAGAACCTGGAAGATGCCTCCCGGGACTCCGGACCCACATTGCAAAAAAACAGGCGGAAGGTGGAGGGAGGAGAACCTGGGCCCTGACTGCGCAGACTGCTCTCTGCCTATGACCGGGCCGCCCGCACAGGGCAGGGGCCAGCTCTGGAGCGGGACCGGCACCTGCGGTTTACCCGCCCTCACCGGTCTGCCCCGGTTCCCCACGTGTCTGCACCCAGGGCTCCGTGGCACCCCGCTGCCCGCAGAGACGCGTGGCTTCGGGGAGAGCTGGGAGCCGCTGAGATGCAGCCCTGAACTCATCCGCCGGGCCGAGCACAGCTGGTGATTAACTCGACTTCAGGGACGCATCAGTCAGAATTGTGAGTCGTCAGCCTCTAATTACAAGTAGCCTTTGGAAGAGATCAAACAGGTTTTTTTGTTTAATTTTTTTTTTAATGTGGGGACCAGAAGGAACATGCAGACTTTGTCTTCAAACTTTGTTCTTGGCGTGGATTATGTGATCAAAAGAGAACTGAATTTGTGTGACATCAGCTGGGGCTTAACACTTCCACGTTTTTCTTGCAGGGAAAACACAGGAGTAGTGCTAGTGCCGTGGTGAGAGTATGATCCATGGGCTCTCCTGGCCAGGGCGGCTGCAGACCCGCAGCACCGCTCACTCAGCCCCCCACCCCCCCACGCAGGCGAGCCGGGCGTCCGCGCTCGGGTGTGAAGACGGGAAGGGCTTGGATCTGCACGAGTCCCCAGGCTGACGAGCGGGAGCGTTTCTGGGGACCTGAACCGCGCTCGGGGCTGAGCAGCTAGCACCGTAGCATGGACCGAAGCAGGCTGCGCCTGAAATCGCAAAGGAGCATGCAGTAGGCGCTTAGTAGGTGTGTGATGAGCAAATACAGGAGCGCCTTCTGCTGCTCTGCTGGGAGAGAACTCTGCTGTCTCCCTGTTGGAGATCCCGAGCTGACGATGCCCCGTGACCCCGAGCGGGGCAGCTGCTCCTCGCTGGAGGGTCCTGGGCTGATCCGTGGATAACTTCGGGGAGACCTGTCATCCCTGAGAGGGGGCGGCTGTTCCCACGGCGCAGGCCTGAGGTTCCGGGCGACACCCACGTGGCCTGTGATGCCCCAGGGCAGGCCAGAGGCTCCACCTCCCGCACGGGGGCTGCCAGCAGCACTGGGAGAGGTGCCCCAAGGTGCGTGTGAGGAAGGCCCCTGGGGACCCCGCCGTGACATCTCACCCCGAAGAATTTCCCAGGAGCTGGCTCGGCGGGTCGCGACTTGTCCTGAGACTGGCATCGCGCCACGACTGCTTTTCGCGGGCGGGTCCTGGCATTAAGGACAGCAGAGCCGGCGGGCTGCCCTGCCCGGGTCAGCAGAAGGTCGGCTGCCTTCCTGCTTCCTGGGCCTGCCAACTTGCTTCCTGAACTTGCTTCCTGGACTCTCCGGGGAATGAACTGGCTCAAGGTCACCAGGGGGGACAGGGCATCCCCGACAGTGCCAGGCCTCCGTCCCGTTCCCACGCGGCCCATCTGGGCCCCTGGCCTTTGCTGGTGGATCGGTGGACGTCTGGTGCAGTCTGGCGGTCTACAGGGCCCCGGGGTAGCCGTGGCTTTCACCTGTGTCCTGTTTCCTGTGTAGACGCTCAGCTTTTGAGAAGAGAGAAGGTGTTTTCGACGCCGTGGGTGTGTTCTGAACTCGGGGCAGTTTTCCTTTTTGTCCTTTGGCTCTGCCATAAAGGTTTGAGGAGAGCGGAACGCTGAGTTGTGGATGGGAACCGAGGCCAGACAAGGGGAAACCAGATGGTTCTCTTATGGTACAGACAGCAAACATCGCAGAGAAAGGATAAGCCGAGTCTGTTTTTAACGGTGCTCTCTAGATTGCCCTTCTCGAGCCTCTCGTGTTCGTCCGTTCCTAAGAACCCTTTGCATTTCCTGGGAAGCTTGTCCAGATGCGCGGTCCCAGGGGTGACCAGGATCCCCAGAATCTGCGTTTACGCTCAGGCGATCCCACCTCCCGGGGACTTGTGGGTGTGCACTGCCTTCCCCTCGGCCCCCTACACAGGGTGGGGGGGTCCTGACTCCGTACAGCGCCGTGATAGTGAGCCTGGATGCTGGGGACAGAGGTGGGGACGAGGGGCCGCTCTGACGGGGGAGCACGTGACCGCCACCGTCCTGGTCCCGGTGCCCATGCGCCAGTGACGTCTTCTCTGCAGGGGAAGTACGTGGGGAGAGATTGTCCGTGGCTGGCTTCAGTGGCTCGTGCTGTCTCCTGGTCACAGACTGAACTTGGGCTCTTAGCACAAAGTTAGACACCAAGAAGGAGTAAATGAAAAGCAGAAACATGAAAACCCCAAGTGAGGGACGGGGGAAGGGTAAGTGAGGACGGTGTCATCCCAGACAGCGAAGCCCGTGCCTGAGCTGGCGGGTCCCGGGGACAGGGTGAATCGTCGGTGCACCCCCGAGCCTGTGCGTCTGTGACCTCTTGACGTCAAGCAGGAACCGCCCACCGAAGGCCTGGCTGGCCACACAGTAATCACAGAGCGGCCATTCTCAGCACACACACAGGGGACTCTTTTTTGGAAATCGGCTCAGATCAGAGGGAGGAAGAAGTGACCTGGGGCTCAGAGGTGCCTCCTCCAGAAGGACGCGAACATCATGATTTGGAAGAGAAGCAGTCAGATCGCTTTGTAAGCATCGAGCTGTGACCCCACAGAGTAAGGCACAGCAGCCCTACTTAGGACAGAGAAAGAAAAGTCATTCGCAGTGAAAACGCACGCTGGCCCTTTTGCCTGAATCTAGCGTTCTTTGTGGGGAGGGGTGTTGGCACGAAGCCCATCTTTGCACACCCCCTGGCACTCTCTGCCGCGGCTCTTGACACGGCCACATTTTCCTTGGTGAAAATATTCAGAGCAAGAGGCTGCATGTCCAGGCTGGACTGGATGGTTCGGGGATTGCAAAGGTTTTTTATTAAATCCAGGACTGGTCTTGGCGGTGATACCCTGTTGCTGTGACACGTGGAGTTTGCTCTCGGAGCCGTGGATGTGGTCCCGGAGCAAAGGGGACTTGGGCAGGGTGGCCCAGGGACGGTGGCCCGGCACTGTATCAGGCCATGGGCTTGTCACCCATGTCACCTCTCTCGGGCTGGGTCCAACGGCTGTACCCACGCGACCCCTCCTAAGAATCGGCAGTTCCTGCCACCTGCGTCCCTCCTGGACCGCAGCCTCATGGTGCTGAAATTACGGAGGTAATTATGGGGCTCAGGGGACTTCCTCCCCTGTGATAATAAACGTGAAACACAGTCATTTTCTTAAACAGGGTGAACCACATAATTACATTCATTCATTATTTGCCTTAAACTTAATTGTTGATAAAATAAATTTATGCAGCAGGCCCTGAAAACGGAGCTGCTTGACGACGGGGAGGAGGGAGAGTCCGCATCTGTGAGGCGCTCGTGCTAGTGCTGCGTGTTTATTATTTACATGTGGGTGTGCAAATGCGTATTATGGACAGTAACCGCATACACATACGTGTATTGTGTGATTACACACATACGTGCGGCTAATGCTGGAATAACCCATATACGCCTGAGCCTGGAGAGGGTAGAGCCCCGGCAGAGCCACGATGTGAGCCTCTAAACCCAGAAGATTCTGGGGCAGATTTCCAGGCACGCTGAGTGCAGGCACTGTCCCCTCCTGCCGGGCCTCTGCCCCTGTCCCTGAGGGTTCCACAAGACCTGGAGGTGACACCTGTGAAGGGGGATACGCAGAAGGGGGCCTCTTTCTCCCTTGGGGACTTTCCCATGCCCTGGAAAGTCCGGGGGCCGCACAGGGCCTGCTGAGCAAGAGAACGAGGCACACGAGCGTGGGAAGGTCGGTTCTTACATAAGCCTCGAGAACAGCAGCCAAGCGCGTCCTCTGGGCCGCGTGTAAGAGCAGGGGCTGCCTTTGACCCTGAGCTTGTGCTCTGTCAGTCTCCTTAGGAAGACGCACCTCGTGGAGAACTGCTGACGCTTCCAGAAGCCTGCTGTGGCGGCCAGCAAGCCGGTCGGCGGGGGCGGGGGCTCTTTTCCTCTGGCGACCAGGGGGCAGGAGCTTTGGCTCAGGGGAGTAGAGAGGAGCTACCGGGCTTTGGAGCCGGACCCGCGGGCGTTGGGAGGGCACATCATGTGCCTGGTGCTCACTTCCCAGGGGCATCGGGCTTGCTCTCTGCGCTTGGACAGCTTTGTGTCCCACACTTTCCCCCCAGAACCGCTTACGACGCCAGGATGTCGGCCTGAAAACCCACTTGGAGCAGCTGGACCGGCAGATCAGTGAGCTACAGCTGGACGTGAGCGGACCCTGCAGCAGGGTGGCCGACGGCGACAGCAGGCCCAGCTCAGGTAGGCCGCGCGCTGGCGGGCAGTGCCGCTGCAGAGAGGCCCCCCCTTGCCCTCTGGGGCACCCCACACCTTGGGGGCCAGTGCTGCGGTCGGGGGGGTGTCCTCCCAGGCTCTCAGGCCCAGCTCGGTGAGCACGGCCCCCACCCGGAGAACCTGTTCCCAGGGAGCACTAATAATGCACCCGTGCCCTCCTCCTCCCTAAACGAGCTTCTGGAAAGAGGGGCGTGTGCACAGTGTGCGTGTATGGGGAGCTTTTTGATGGGAAAGGCCTGCTTCCGATGGACGAACCCTCCGTGAGTGTCTCCCCCTCTCTGGGCTGACACGTTCCAGGCTCTGCTTAGGTTGGAGTAACAGGGAGGTGGTAAGGAGCTGCTTTAGGAGATGACAGTCTACAGGTTTACGGAATCTCCACCCTGGGTAATTTGTCAGAGAAGGTGGGCAGGACACTGTCCCCTTGCCTGCTGCCCGTGCGTCCCTTGGTTTAGAGCTGCGAGGAGATGGCTCTGGAGCCCTTCCGACCCTCCTGGTTCAGGGCTTGTCATCCCAGGTGCCCAGAGCCTGGTGCACACGGCAAACTCAGGAGACCCTAGACAGCACTGTCTGCTGTTTCTCGGTCTTTTTGTAAATTTGCAAAAACCACGGCCTGGTCTGGGTGTGCAGTGCATGAAGCGGGGTGTGGGCTGGAGACCCCAGTGTGCTGTCCTTCCTCTGACGGCTGCAGGCACCTGGGAAGGAGGGAGAAGAATGCCAGCAGCCTGGCCACGTAGGGAGAGGGAAGCCACTTGCCCGAGTGGGGGGCGAGCAGGCGGTGGGCTCCCATGGACTGTGCCCACCGGGCGACAGTGGACAGGAACGTCCCCAGGTGACTTCTCCGCTGCCCGCGTGCTGAGATCCTGATCCCCTCTCAGCCCCGGGGCCGGCTCGGGCAGGAAGGGGGCTGGCCAAGGTCACTGACTGCCTCCACTCACCCAATCTAGGCTTCTACGAGCTGAGTGACGGCGGCTGCTGTTCCCTGTCCGCGTCCCGCACGTCCGTGTGTAGTGACCGCGCGTACTCCTCCCTGGGCACTTTGCTGCCGGCCGACCCCACGGCCAGGCCCGATGCGGGGCACAGCCGGCCCCGGTCGGCCGATGAGACCACGGTGCACGGAGCGCCCCTGCCCACCTGGAGACCCCTGGCCACAGAGGAGGGCGTGTCCCGACCCCGCCCAGTGTCTACAGGTAAAGGAGAGCCGGGCGGGCCGGGAGGCCCCCTCCCAGGTGGCGGGGGCCGCTGAGTTCAGAGCCGGGAAGCCCCATGTCCATTTGGTGCTGGTGCCAACCCCACAGGTACCACTCCAGGCGTTTTTGGTTTTTGGATAGAGACAGGAATATTGCAGCAAGTCTGCTGTGATAAAAAGCATTCTTTTCTTATGATTTAAGTGGACATCAGG
This sequence comes from Mellivora capensis, assembly GCA_004024625.1. Lineage (NCBI taxonomy): Eukaryota > Metazoa > Chordata > Mammalia > Carnivora > Mustelidae > Mellivora > Mellivora capensis. The sequence goes on along the minus strand of PISX010001577.1, from coordinate 161,680 downwards.
AAGTTATTTTACAAATCCTTCTAGAGCCCTTACACACCCTGCCTGGCACCGTCTGTCGTCGGAATGGACACAGCACCCAGAGTGACCCAACCCTCGGATGAACGAGGGCATCAAAACGATCGATTTTGCATCCAGGCTTTACCTTGCACGTTGTGGCAGACAGGGGAGACGGGAACAGGTGACAGAGTGAGGGCGCCAGCGAGCCCTTTCTGCAGGCTCGTGTCCCGGCGTCGGTGTGCGCAGGCTGCTGCTCCCACCGGCCTCCCGCCCTCACCGGCACAGGGCGCCACACAGTCGTGACGCTGCATGGGAGGTTGGACCAGGACCATCCTGGGCTCTCCCCAGTTCAGCTCGTTTTTCTCATTCCCAGGTGATCTTGAAAGAGGCCTGCCGTCCAAGCTGGTGCTCCAGAAAGCCAGTGCAGACCCCAAGTCCACTTCCGTTCTCTGCCCCGGGATGGACCTCCCAGCCCCCGTGCTGGACCCCAAGTACCAGTGTGACCTGGTGTCCAAGGGAGGCAGGGAGGTGTACCCGTACCCCAGCCCCCTGCACGCTGTGGCTCTGCAGAGCCCTCTCTTCGCTCTCCATAAGGAGGCCTTGCCAAGTCCGGGCCACTCGCCCCCCAGGGAGCCCCTTCCCAGCCCGGCGGCCCTGGACTCCATCCGGACCGGACCTGTGCTTGAGGCCGGCCCAGCTGCGGCCTATATAGACAGGCTGCTGAGGCAGCGCGGCCGAGGGATCCCCCTGAGGGGCAGCGTGGGTGAGCAGGGTCCCCCGAGACGGGAGGTGCCCCCATCCCCGCCTGTGCTTGGTGGCCAGAGAACAGAGAGGGAAGGTGGCCTGGACAAGCTGGTGTGCACCCCAGAGAGAGCAGGGATGGGTGGGATGGCTCAGAGGGGGGGCACTGGCAGGGATGGCCTCGAGCAGCGGGGACCTGGTCTCCTTACAACCACGCCCCACCCCAGCAGCCTTCCAGAGGAGGGACCCAAACCCCAGAATGGCTGCGTCCGTGGGAAGACCACACAGGGCCCCCCTCCGTTGGGGCATGGGCCAGCCCCATCTCCCCGCCTACAGGCTCTGCAGCCGGCTCTCAGCTGCCAGGACAGCACGGTCCTGTTGCCCACCAGGAAGGGGGGCAGGGAGAGCCCCACACTGACCCCAGGCCTCTGTGCCCACCCCCCGTTTGCTGACCATGGAGCTTCCCTCCTGGGGCTGAACACAGGCCACCCCAAGACAAAGGCTGTGAAGATCAAGAGAGGGGCCACTGACAAGGTCCAGCCATCCCCCGGGAGGGCCCTTGCAGCCCCCCTGTTGCCCCCCGAGTGGGGGCAGGGTCTCAGGAGGAGGCCCGTGCCGGCAGGGGCAACACCTAGCCGGTCCTGCTCTGAGCCCAGACTCTACCCCGTGCCCCTCCTGGTGCCCCTGCTGGTGACCCAACGGGAGGGTCGCCGGGCCCCCGTGCAGGCTTTGTTCCCCTTGGAAGTGGCGGCTGGTGGGCAGGTTCGGAAGAAGCAGCGGAGGTGGCTGTCCTCCGTGGAGATCACGGGCAGCCTGGGGCCCCCCAGGCCAGCGGTGAGCCGAGCCAGGGGCCCGCAGCCGGTGTGTGCCCGGGCCAGGCCCAGGCTGCCCCGCCAGGATGCCCGGATCAGGAGTGAGTCAGAGGGCTCCGAGCCTTCAGCCAAGGACGCCTCCCTGCTCTACTCCACGGTGGCCGAGACCAGCGAGGACGGGGCCAGTGACCACACCGCCAGCCGCTTTGGAGACCGGGAGTCCAGCAGCAGTGACTCAGAGGTCGGCGCCTGGCCTCGGGCGTGTCCCCCGCAGCCCTCGAGGGCCCCAGGTGCCCGCAGGCCACCCCTGCCCCCAATGCCCAAGCTGTGTCGCATCAAGGCCTCCAAGGCCCTGAGGAGAAAGATCCGAAGGTTCCAGCCGGCGGCGCTCAGGGTCATGACCATGGTGTGAAGCCACGGAAGTCGGCTGAGAGCCTCACTGGCTGGGCAAGGGCCAGGGGCATCCCCAGGAAAGCTGCACGCGGGCCCTGGCTAAGGACGGGCTCTCGCTTCCCTGGCTGCCCGCCGTGTGGTGCAGGTCTGGGAGACGTGCCAACATGGATTTTCTCCCAAGTCACTCAGAAGCCGTGAAGTGGGTCCCTGGGCTCGCCCCGCGGACCGGCTCTGGCCCGGTAGAGACTGTGGTCCGCCCCCTCCCCACCCTGCCCCCTGTGATGTCAGCATCCTCCCTGGGCAGATGTCCCATCCAGGCTTCCCAGGGGTCTGCCCTGGGGTCCTGTGGTGCTCCCCCACCTGCAGCCCCGTTTTCATACGTTGAATTGTAGGACCCACAGCCTAGATCTGGAGAAGGGCTTATCCGTGGTATGGGGAACCCCACAACGGAACCTGAAGAGTTAACACATTCACAGCCTCTGGGGTCCAGCAGGAACACCTTCGGGAACTGTCATTCCGTCGACCACAGAAGTGAGACCAGATTTTGCTCGGGAGCTTAAGACTTCCCATTTTCCTACCTCTTGCCAAGACTTGGTATTACAGGTTCCCTCCACCTGAAAGCACAGCTTTCCCACGGAAACTCTCATTAGCCAGAATGTTCTAAAGCGAAGTAGGGAGGACCAGCAATTTATGCGGACAATTATTTGAGTGTTCCCAGACTCAGGAAATCACCTTTCTTAGACCTTCCTGAGACCTTAGGACACATCTTGCTAACGAACACCCAAAATGCACAGATGCACATAGACAGGGCCCAGCACTCTGGGGGCTGGAGGCAGAGATGCCTGTGGCCCCGGGGTGGGAGGTGCAGGAGCTCCTGCTCCGTGAACGTGGCCTCCGTGCCCGCTAGCGAGCCCGCTGCCCACCAACGCTGAAGGGTCTTTTCCTTCTTTTGCTTTTTTTTGTAAAGGCAAAGGCCCTCTTCCGTTTGCTTTTCAGCAAGTGAAAACAAGTAGTAATGTAGGTTTTTCATAAGAGGGAAGTGGTGGTGATGCCTGGGTGGCTCCGTCGGTAAAGCCTCTGCCTTCAGCTCAGGTCATGATCCCAGGGTCCTGGGATCGAGCCCCGCGTCGGGCTCTCTGCTCAGCGGGGAGCCTGCTTCCCCCTCGGCCTCTGCTGCTCCCCCTGCTTGTGCTCGCTCACTCTCTGACAAATAAAAAAATAATAGTGGGGTGGTATATGGTGAACTTTTGAAAAGTGGGAAATTCCTGTATCAGGCTTTGTAATGTCTGCGAATCTGACGGCTACAAAAGGGTGTTTAATTGCGGTTTTCATCTGCATCTCCCGGTTTACGAGTGAGATTGAACAGCGTCTCCTACTTCCGTCAGCCTTCCGAGTTTCTCCTGCGAATCTGCTGTGCATGTCTTTCGTCTCGTTTTTCTAAGCTTTTCGCGGAGGTGCAGGAGTCGCTACAATTCGGTCCCGGTCTTGGTCAAGCGTGAGCTGCAGGTGTTGGAAGGACCAGCCGGGGCTTGTTTCTGTTGCCCGCGAGGTTTTCTGCCAAAGTAGTCATATTTATGGATCTTTCAGTTTATTTTGTTTTAAAAACAACATTTACATTTTTAAAAATCTCACAGATGTCTTCAGTGGGGCATTGTAAAATATTCTTTATATCTACTGAAAGTCAACTTGTGGGCTTCCAGCCTAGGTCTCGGCCGGTGTTGATGTCTGTGAGTGTAGGGAGGAGCTTCCCCCACACGTCGCCGGTCTTTCTGCCGTGGCCGTCTCCGCACCGCGCGGGAGAAGCCGTCTTTTCGTGCGCCTGCTGCTCCCAGCCTCCCTGCGCGTGCACGCGTGTCGGACTGTGTCGAGGGAGCGCTGGTCCGGTTCACTGCTCATCCTCCGTCCTGCGGGGCTGTAAATGAGTTCCACGGCCTGTAGTCTACCATGGGTCAAATACCCCGATTTTCATTCTTCAAAGCTGTCTTGTTGCTTGGGATCCTTGTACTCCCATGTGGGCCACACAGCCACCGTGTCAAGTTCTTATGGGTTTGGGGCACCTGGAGGGCTCAGTTGTTAGGCATCTGTCTTCGGTTCAGGTCACGATCCCGAGGTCCTGGATCGAGCCCCGTGTCCAGGTCCCTGCTCGAGGGGGAGGGGAGTCTCTTTCTCCCTCTCCCCCCACTCATGCTTGCTTTCTTTCTCTCTCTCTCTCTCAAATAAATAAATAAAATCTTAAAAAGGAAAAAAAAAGCTTCTTATGGATTTTAATGGTACTGCGTTTAAATTTGTAGGTTAATTTGGGGGAACTGCCATCTTCATGACAGGCTACCCGTCGGTTAACACTTAGGTCTGTTTTATGTATCTCAGTAAATTCCCTTGTCGTGTTTTGAGAAATTTTGGTTGCTTTCTCCTTACACACTTAATTTGTATTATAAATGGAAATGGAATTTTAACTTACCTTTTCTAATTATTTGATGCTGGTGTGTATGTGCATTTGTGTGTGTGTGTGTGTGTCCCCGTACGTGTTTCTCTCATATCCAGCGATCATACTGGCTTAACGACTCTGTCTGTGGCTTCTCTGGGATTTTCAACGGACACAACCAAGCCAGTCCAAGAGTTTGTTTGAGCCCCAAATATTGCTCCTTTTCCTTATCCTGATTCTGAAACAACTGAAAAATAAGTCAAAATCCAAGCAGCCAGAGGTCACAATATCAGCTCCACTTGAGAAAAAGCTGGTATTAGAGGAAATGACAAGCGGTCTTCCCAGTTATGACCCCCGCGTCAGCACATCTGCCCACCTAACGATCAGCGGGCGGCGAGAGCACACACACACCAGCCCGGCCCAGCTGCCTGCACAAAGGAGAACGCGATAGCCAGCAGGGCGGCAGCGGGGTCGGGGTCCCCTGCAAAACAATACAGGGCCCTCGTGCATGTCTCCATCTCCTCCAACTGGCCGTGATGTTTACTGACTATTTAACATCACTTTAAGTCTAGAAAAATTTAAATAGCAAATTCCTAGTGTGAGTATCACCATTCATACTGTACAATTCCAGTTTTAAAGGTAAATAGAGGAATATTTAACTTGTAGAGGCAGTCGCTGAAGTTAGACCATGTGTATTTTGTAGCTGACGCATATGTGGGTGTTTCGTTCTTGCGAGAACCACGAAGGCACCCAGGAGCGACTTCCTGCTCTGGTCCCATGTCCCGCCCAGCTCCTCCGCCGGCCGCGCTGGGAGCAACGAGGCTGGAAGGAAGGGGAGCTGCGGGCACCCATTGTTCCCTCCCCGTGTCCTCATTCTCAGGGTAAACAGAACGGACCCAGGGTCGTAACCAGAGCCGCCAGCGCACGGACAGGAAGGCTGGCCTCTCAGGGGAGGGGCTGCCAGCACCCCTTTTCCCGGACCTGGGGACCAAACTCGTTACCCTGAACGCCCACCAGTGCAGGCGCCCAGAACCTGTGCTCTCGGGGCGTCGTGATCCTGCGAGGGGGAGGCCAGGAGCAGGGCAGAGGCACTGCGAGCCTCCTCTGCCCACACACGCCCCACGGCCCCGTGGACGAGACTGCGAAGCACCCAACACTACAGTGGAGCGCTGAGCCGACTGGACAGGCCGCGTGCCCGCGAGGGGGTCCCGGCTCCGGCTCTCCAAGCTGGGCTGGGCCAGGGACACAAAGGGGTATGAAGAAAGGAGCGTTATATAACAGAGCTCCTGCTATGGGAAGGAAAGGTGTTCGGGGGGAACTGGAGAAAAATGGGTATAAAGGAGAGTAGGCGTCTCCCTGACAAATCCTGAAAACAAACCCTCAGCTTGCCTCTGGGGTGTGGTCTCCCAGCCCCACCACCCCTCCTCGGAGCCCCAGCGCCGGGAAGTCAGCAAAGACGTCAGGCAGCCCTCGCGCCCCCTTTCAAAGAAAGTCCTAATGTCTCACACCTGTTGTGTGGCATTTGGTAGCTGGACCATCTTTAGGTTAAGAAAACGTCCTGGTCACACACACACGGCCGCAAAATGGTGTGAAACCTTAATATTTGTTGAGACCCTTGTTTCTCCCTGGTTTAGCCTGTTAATGCAACAAGTTAGTTACTGTTGTTTTTCGTGGAACGGACATCGGTGATGAAGCTTTTTAAAGTCCGCACTTTAACTCATTTTACTGTGGAAATTTTGAGGCACAAACCTTCTGCAATGCCCGTCACACTGTGTTAGCCCGAGTCAGTTCACGACCCCTCCAACTCCCCTGTCTCGACCCTCATTCCCACCGCCACGCAGATCAGGGGTTTCTGCAAAGCTCAGATGTGAAATTCTTATGATTTCTTTAATGCATTGCTGGAATGAGCTTGCTAACATTCCATGCAGGGTTATATCTTATGTTCAGAGAAGAGATTGGTCTATAAAATTCTCTTCTTAAACGGACACGTCTGGCTTTCTTACCAGAGCTCTGCCCGCTGATCAAAAGTGCTGTGCGGACGTCCCCTGGGTAGACTCTGATAACACAGCGTAGGAGTCAGGGATCCCCTGCTCGGTCAGGGTTCCGTACAGACCCTACCATATAACCGTCTGGCGTGGGGTTGTGTGGATTGTGAACATTAATTCTTTTTCCTTAATGTCAGTCTCATCACATTTCCGTAACTTTCTGAGCCATCTTGGCCATCTGTGCTGGGACATTTTCCTCTTCCTCTGAGCTTTAAAGCTCAGTGCCATGCACCTGCTCGTGATCCCCCCAAGCTTGAGATCTAATTGCCGTGGGTGTGGTTGCCTTGTTGCATCCGGTTGATGGTTCATTCCCGCTCCCCCGGCTTTTATCCCAGCCGCCCACTGGAAGTGCAGCCGCATTACTCACCTTACGAGATACGGTTATTCCTTGTCGTTCTGTCCTCTGGCCGGTGCCCCGGGACTATGCTCATAGGACTCAGCTTTCCAAAGCTCTGTGCTCTGTGCTCCGATGCTCACCCCACTTCCTCCAGGCCTGCCCTCAGGCCTGTGATTCCCGTCCCCTCGTCCCCTGGGGGTCACAGCCGCGGCTCCGAGCCGCACGGCCGTGCTGGCGGAGCTCTCCGGCCCGGGTCTGCTGTGCTCTGTGCGCTAAGAGGCAAACCTTTGCCGTCTCCGGCATCCGCTCTCGCGGAACCTGCGAGTGAGCTAGGTCTGTACCAACTTCCAGGCAGCAGGGTCATGTCTGCGTCGTCCGCGGCGGCTCCCTGCGAGGTCGAAGGACCCGGCCACGTGCGGACAGAGCTTCGAGTTCTGCCCTTGGTGCTTCCCGTTTGTCCGGATTCCTCGGGACCTCTCGGGTCGGATTCGGGGGCTTGTCGTCGGCAGGGCTGCACCTGTGTCGGCGAGGAGGTGAGGCCTCCGAGGCGTCTGTGCCAGGCCGAGAGCCGGAGTCCCGGCGGAGCTGCCACGGCTGGTCCTGCGCAGACCGGGTTTGCCGCCCCCCCCCTCCCCCCGCGTGCAAGGTTGTGGCTGCCGTGGGCGGCTGAGCACCGCCCGGCCCCGTCCGCACTGTAGGAACGCTTTGCCTTCCTGGGGGTGGCTCTCCCCGGCCTCACTCGCAGGGACTTGCCCCCGGTGACACCCGGTTCTGCACACTCTGTGCGGCCAGTCACGGTGTCACGAGCCCGTCGTGCTTCGTACCGTCCTCGGGGAAGCACCCCTCCCTGCCCCCGTCTCCGACTCTGACAGTGTATTGTGGGGGTTCCCGTCCTCACAGCGTGGTGGGCACTGACACTCGCTCACACTGGCCGAGCTCCCTGGCGTCTGTCTCCAGTACCTTACTTCCTCTTCATTTTAGCCCACGACAGTGTGACTGCTCTTTTCAAAATTTCCTTCCATTCTGTGTCCTAGTTGGACGGTATCGATGTTAAATTATAATTTCTCTCCTTTCCGTGCTCGTTCTGCACTCAGAAGGGTACACAGAAGGAAGTCTGAACGTACGGACCGCCCTCTCCCCGCCCCTGGTGCTCAGGGACAGAGAATGCTCTCGCTCTGGGCACTGTCCCGTCGGCGACCTGCTTCGTCTCCTGGGTAGCTCCACCTGCTGAAACCGCCTCCGTCGGGGGTCCCGATGGCCACCGTGTCTGTCCTTGGCGGTCGTCTCTGGAGCCACTGTTACAGCTTCTGCGACTCTCTCTTTTCTTTTCTTTGGTTTCATTTCTCTTCTTCTTAAAGAACGACTTTTACAAGTTCTTCCAGGGAGGGCTCGTGGTCTCGTTCTGGCCTGAAATTATCTCTATTTCGTGGCCATCCTGAAATGGCTGGCTTGCCTGGGAAAATCCTTGGGTGGATGGCGGCGTCCCTGAGACCCTGGCCACCATCTCCCGGCCTCCCGGGCTCCGTGGCCACAGTCCTTCATCTCATGTTACAGGTGAACATGTCTTCCAATCAGAAGCATCTTATAATTGTGTAAGACAACACTTCCTAGCCTTAATGAAATACGGCTTTCCTGACCACGTCTGTGACTGGCCTGTGCTTCCGTTCCGGGGAGTCTCTCCCTCCCTCTCGCTCCCTCCCGTTCGCTCTTCTTTGTAAAGATTTCCTTCCTTTCCTTCCTTCCTTCTTTTCATTCTTCCCACACATTCGTATTTTCCTAAGATCTCTGCCCTATATTTAAATTTATAAACTGTTTGCCCCCAGAAGTCCCATGTGTTTGCAGCAGAAACATCCTTTCGCTCATTCCGCCTTTTGCAAGAACGTGACCACATCCAGCTGGCCACGTGTCTCAGCTCTGGCACGGACGAGCTCTGGGGCTGGATGGTTCTCCGCTGGGGAGGGCCATCTCGCACGTTTCGGGATGTCCCGCAGGCCAGCACCCTCCGACAGCTGGCCCTTCCCAGGGCGCAGAGTAACCCGAAGGTCCCCAGCACTGAAGCCGTGGCACGGTGATCTGCACTCGCGGAAGCCGGGCACCTGTGCCACGAAGGAGCCCACGTCCCGCGCAAGGACTCCCGGGAACAAGTTGCCGTCCCGTCATGGGTGCTGCCTTCGTGCGTTCGGTGTGTGTTGTCTGCCGCGTGGCCAGCTCGTGAGCAAGAACCCATTCACAGGAAGAGCATTCGCAGACATGGAGCTTCCCTTGGCTTTCGACATCCCCGCCTTCTGCTCAGAGGTTTCCAGTTTCCAGAAACAGGGAGTGAAAAATCAAAGTAAAATGCATTTTCAAAGGTCTCCTTGCCCCTTATTTCCTCTGAGAAAGTTCTCCCAGTTGTAACAAGGACTTTGTGGGATGACCATCCTGCTTCGTCCACGTTTGAGCCCCAGCCACATCGTGCAGGGGGTCACACTCTGGGACCCAGGACCTCAGAGAGCCTCTGTCCAGCCGTCCACCTCCACAGAAGAGGCGCGGAGGGCAGGGCGTGGCCACAGCCATGGACTGGAGCAGAGGGGCCATCAGCTGTCACAGCATCTGGGCTGGGTCCGCCGCACACTGCACGCGTCGTGAGCCGAGCTCGGCACCCACGGACCGGCTTCCTGGAGCTTAGCCTCACTGGATTGCAGGCTGCGGCGTTTTCGATGTGCAAACACGGAAAGACACTTGCTGATGTACCAGATACACCGAAATCAAGGATCTGATAAGCAGAAACGAGTTTGGGATGAATTTACACGTTATAACTAAGAACAAGAAGGAAATAAACGTGATGGAAACAAGCCTGAAGGCAGTTATCATCTCTGTGTGTCTATCCACAAGTCTCTGTCTCTAAGGGCCTCTATCAGGAAGGCCACAGTGGATACGCCCCTGGGACCCTCCCTGAGGTCCATCAGCCCAAGCCCCTCGGGTCAAAGGTCACCGTCGGCACACCACCTGGCCCCCTTACTGCGTGTGTTTCCAGGGAGGCTGTGTTTCAGGCAAACAGGACGGGAACCGAAGGCCGGGGGCCAGGGACGATGGGTGTGTCCACCCACCACCCAGTCCCGTCCTCCCCTGCGGGTGGGGGTCGATGCTGGGAAGAGGGTTTCGTCGAGGCCCCTCCCTGCGGTGACCTCCTGTCCCTGAACTCCCTTCCCACCCACGCCGAGTCATGGCACCCTTTGTCCCGGGCGAGCCGTGCGAGACGGCCAGCATCCGGACGCCCGTCTGTGTCCTCGGGCCTCAGGGTGGACACGAAGGCATCCTCCTCCCCGCGGTGGCCGACCTGGGGCCAGGGAGCAAACAGCACTGCGTGTCCCTCTTCAAGAAGAAACGCTCCTGTAGCTGGGAGGACTTGTGGGACAAGAGGCCGGGGAAAGCCTGGGCCAGGCTGGGGTCGGCGGGGACCCAAGGGCGCTGCTGTATGGGCCAATCCTCCGAGGGCCAGGGCGGCTCCGGGGGCCGACAGCTGCGCACGGCTACGCCCGGGACCTGCCCACAGCACTCATGAAACAAGCTCTGGGAAGCCAAACACGGGATGTTTTCAGAGAAACATCCCCTGGCCCTGATTGTTTGCGTAGTGAGCCTCCGGGAGGGCTCAGCGCTGACGGCTCGTGCCCTCAAGTCTGTCCACCTGCGTTTCTCTCCCCGGGTCCTTCCACACCACCTCACCCTGGGCCCGAGGCCTTGCCCGTAACTTCCAAAGCAGGATTTTAAAACTTTGGACAGAACAACAGAAACAGGCTGTGTTTCGGAGACAGAGGCTCAGGAACTCGCACGCGTGACCCCGCCCACGAGGGACGGGCAGCGCGCGGCAGGCACTGACCCCCCCAACCCCATCCTGGTCCGCACGGGGAGCTTTGGATGAGGCAGCGGGCGTCTGAAAGGCCTAGTGTGTCCAGCTGGGAGAGCGGTCTGTCTCGGTACGGTGCCGAGAATGACTGGGCACGGCTTGCTTCACTTTCTGACTCATTCAAAAGGGTCGGGAGAAATGGTTTCCTCCGTGGAGGCCCGGGAGGAGGTGGGACTGGAGCACCAGCTCCAAGCTTGTTCTCATTCTCTGTAGCTCCTGCTCTTTGGGGGACAGACACCAGCTGCCGCCGCAAAAACACAGCCTTACTTACGCCTGATGAAGCCAGCCTTTGGACGTTCTCTCATCCCAGGGAAAACCCAGCGAACAGAATCCCATGCTGGGTCGGCATTTCTACGTAGGGCTGAAGAGGTGTTGGGTCTCTGGGACGTCCTCTGCAGATGCTGAACTGTCCCGTCCAGTAGGCTGAGACCTCGCTCCCTCGGTGGAAAAGCTCCCTCCCATTCAGTCGTGGGGCCCGGGGGCGCTGGGCTCTGTGATGGACATCCATCCCTTTGCTGGCTGTCCCACTCTCCCCCTCCACACACTCTGGGGACCCCGCTGGAGGGGGTTGTGCTGACGGGCAGCGTCATCTGCCATCAGGAGGACAGAGGGGCTGCACTCATGACCCGGCGTGACTGGACACACAGGCTCCCCAGGACGGGTCCTCCCCAGAATGGGGGCCCCAGCAAGCGCCCAGCACTGGGCGCGGCCGAGATAAGAGGCGTTCTGCTCAGACTCGTGGGCCTTCCTGAGAGAAAGAAATGTAGCAAGAGGAATAGCATCTTTCAGACAAAGGTACGACATCCTAGGACTCTCAGTCAATACCACAGGGGCCTGTGGAATGTGTCACCCGTGTCCCCTCTAACCGTCACGCAAACAGGCTTGGCTTCGGTGTGACCTGGACGCACAGAAGGACGCGTCGGATCTTACAAGGTAATTCAGCTCGGACCGCAAGGGCGACCCAAGCGAGTACTAGAAGCAAAGCAGATTGACCTTCCGAAACCCGGCAGTGGGTGGATCGAAGCTCCGTCTCCTTATGCACCTCCTACCCCTGGTTTCAAAAGCAAAGTCTAGAGCTATTCTGACAGCGACTAGAGGACATGTCATGATACAGACCTTTGGGAATCGTCCTGACGTTCAAGGTTAGGGAAGAGCCTGAGCAAACCATCGGCCAAAGAGCCCGGTTCGCTGCCGGACGGACGTCACGGCAGCCGGCCGAGTGCGCGTGAACCCGGGCCAAGCATGTTCGAAATCAGGGGCTCAAGATATTGTGGCTAAAAGGTTTTCTGCCTTTTTGACAGAGGAAAGTCCGTGCTCCCCTGACCTGTGTCTTCCCTCATGTCATGTGCCCACCAAGTCCACATCTCCTACCCCAGACCTGGAAGCTCGGAACGAAAGGAAAACCCTAGACCCCCAGCAGCTCTTCCCGCAGAGACCCCTAAGGTCTAACCGCAGTCGCAGAGAGCGAGAGGTGGACCTGGGGACCGTGGGGACACAGGGACTCATCATAGGCCCCAGGGACCGTGGGTGCCCCGAGCCGTATTTTAGGGGACCTGGGTCTGTAGTATGAGAGACTCGGGGACTGTAGGGATCCCAGGGCTGGAGCTGCTTTGAAACCCCCATATCCTTAGAGCATCTGCAGTTACAACCACACTGTAGGGAAAAGAGCATCCTTCCTGGAGCCAGCCGTCAGCCCCCACATCTCAGCAAAGGCCTGTCTGCAGCCTCAGCGGTCCTCCGAAATCCAGGCTGCCCTGGGTCCAAAGCACATTGTCCCTCCCAGCCTGGGGGTCCTGCTCCCCACAGTAAAGACTGCTCCGGGCACGGCTGGTGTAAACGGGCTGAGGCTCTCGGCCGCGAACGCCGTCCAGAGGCAGAGTCGGCAGCTGCGGGGTAATGTGTGGGTAGGGGCCCTGGGGCGGCTGAGCCCAGTGAGCAGCACCCGTTTGCAGGCCCGGGCGGCTCAGACCGTGGCTGGGGTCAGACCAGGAAGAATCAGGGTCAGCCCGTCGTACATACGTTACAGAGTAAACCGGACCTCGTGGGACAAAAGTTCCACGGGGGGCACCGGCCATGGCCTGAGGGGCCTTCACATGCTCCCAGCAGGGCACGTGCTTCTGGCTGTCCCGCCCACTCCCAGAGGACGGACAGCAGCAGCCTGGATGACAGGAAGGGCAGGGGCTCGCTCCCAGGGAGCCATGGGCGGGGGCGGAGGTGGGGGCTCTGACATGAGACTGTCCTGGACTATCCCTGCACGAAGCTCAGCCACCAGACCTGGGAGGACTGAGCCACTCTGTGCCTGGACTGGACACCGTCACCCCTGCCCCGGGGTGCCCGCCGGAGACGCCGCCCACTGAGAGGGCTCCTGGAGGGGCCGTCCCCAAAGGGCCTCCCCTGCCGCCCAGGCCCCAGGTGCAGAGCCAAGACCATTGGCGGAATGGACAGGGAGCGGCCTGACTGTCCTGCGTTTCTGCTCCTTTTGCACTCGCAGCGCCAGATGGAGGGAAATCAAATCCGAGCACGAGCTCCATGCTGAGCGAGTTCTCAGAGAGGGGGAAGGCCAGGGCTCTGACCCCCGCAGCACCCTGATGCCCTTCACCACCAGGACCGAGGCCTGGAGACACCGGTGGGGACCCCGCATGCCCGCCCAGCTGCCCCACGTTCTGCTGGGTGGGAGAGGAAGAGGCAACCTAAGTCATAAAATGCACATGGACTGAACCGTTGGAGAAGCAGCTGTGAGACTTCCTGATTCCAGAACCGAGGGGGCGTCCCCAGCCCCGGGCACAGGCCCCAGGCATCCACCCGGGCAGCTCGATGCAGCCCAGCTCCTGGAAGGAAACCGTTCCAACCTCACCTCCTGTGGCTGCAAAATCTGTCCGCCGGGAGTCGTGAGTTCAGACAAGAGACGGGGGTGTCGGGTCAACAGTCGGGGGGGAAGAGAGCACACGGAGAGATTGACCCGGGAACCGCACACGGCGCTCGGCGGCGGCGCGCAGGCCCCGGAGAAAGGAGTCGTAATCGCCAAAACGTCTGAGCTGTTATTGTATAAATAAGGGATTTCCACGAACTGGCTCCTTCCTCTGAAGCAGCTGCACAGACTTGCCAACGAGACAGGAAAGCCTGGTCGGGAGACTCGTCACACAATGCAACGGGCCGCAGTGTTTCCAAAAATTCAACCTGAAATTTCCCACCGCCCTGTTCCAGTCGGCTTGTAATAAATATCAGATCTCACCAGGACACGAAGACAACGAAGCAAGTTAAGCCTCGTGTGGGGGCGGCGGGGGCTTCTATTAACTCACGCACGCAATCGACGGGACACTGCGCGGTAGAAGGGGCTGAGGTCACACATGTGCCCTGCTCTCGGGCCGTCCCCGCGTCGCAGGGTCTGCGTAAATATTTCGTAAATATTCCGACACAAGCATTCGGATCATGATGCCATCCCAGGGCAGTGGCGCCCTGAAGCCGGGGGTTCCCTGTGGTCAGGGGAGGCTGAAGGCCCCAGGGCTCTGCACACGGGCTGGTTCCTGCCCCAGAGCTGCCACCTGAAGCCTCACCTGGGCCCCCGTCATGGGCAAGCAGAGACGGACCTTCACAGGGGCTGCGCGACGCCGGTGGTCGGGCCCCAAAGCCCAAGCCAGTGAGGACCAAAGACGGGAGCACAGGGTCCGGGCGGTGCTGGCACCACTCCGCGTCCCTGATCAGAACTTCCATCACATGGGAAGCCAAGAGAGCTCAGCGTCTGGGCTATGTCTCCATGTTGTCGCCCCAGCCCCTGTGTCCCCGAAATGCTGCTCAGTGCAGGGACATCAAGGGCCCGCGTCACGGCACGACCATGTGCCAGACACGTCTTCGGAGATGTGAGTTTCTACCTTACACCTCGCGGGACAGATTTGCACCTTAGACAGTTTCACGTAAGTGCAGCGTCCACGTGGGAGCTGGACATTAGACACTGACACGGCCCATGCTTTGCTCACCCCCAGAGGCCTCTTGGGAGGAACTAATAATCCATTCTTACAAATAAATACAGGGAAGTGCCCTTGGGGCTACAGGGTGTTGGTAAGTCTCGGGGATGGGACGGGGCTTGCCCCCACCTGGTGACGGCAGACCTGTGACGGTCGGTGCGCTAGCCCGAGTGGCCGGCAGGGCAGTGGGGCTCCGTAGGGCTTACCCCGCTGCTCTGGGTCTTGGTCAATTTTTAAGACGTGTGTGAACTGTAAAAGACTCTCGAGGAATAAATCAAACAAAGCTTCTTGAGTTTTAATCATTCCCTGGGGAGAAAGCAGTGTGCCCTGGAGGGAGGTCACTGAAGGTTAAGAAGAAGCAGGGAAAAGCCCTCCGTGGGATTGCAAATGTTCTAAATAAACATTTTAGAAATCAAAGATCCTGAAAGCAGCCGCATGCCTGCATCTGGGGACCAATTAGCCTTTTCCTTGTACAGTTTGTTCAGCAGGACGCGGCCGTTCCGGACTTCATCCAGGCAGGGACACTGGGGCTACCGAGCCAGGCCCAGTGACAGACCACGTGGGCTCACACCAACTGCTTTCTTAAGAATGAGTTTCCCTGAAGAAGATGGAAAAGAAGAATTTTAAAAAGGAAGCTTGATTTTTTAAGGGGAGATGTTTTCTGAGCGGGAGAACAGACTCCCGACCGTAGGGTGATTTTTTCAAGTTCAGCCTTCACATCCTGTGTCAGAAGACATGAACATCCGTCTGCAGTGCCTTGTGCTGTGGGGGCTGCGGCGGTTTCTACTGTCCCCAAGCCTCCTGCCCCCGGGCTGGGAGGCCATTCAGCCTCCTGCTGTGCCCTCGGCGTGGCAGCAACTCCACCGTGGCCGGCGTCCTGTCCCGGCATCTCGGCCTCTCCCACCCTGATGTTCCCGATGTTCCGGGAGGCGGGAGCCTCACCCCTCACCCCCCGCCAGCTCTGACGGGGCGGCCCTTCCCAGACCAGAGAGCCTGCAGCCCTGGTGACCTGAGGGTTCCCGGTGCGACCTGCAGAGCCCCGAGGTCCGTGCCGTGTTCACATGTCCCGCAGAGCTCCCCAGACCCAGGAGGAAAAACAGCAAGTCTATGCAAACACTGTCCCTGTTTTTGGAGTTTTACTATCTGTAAATTAGAGCCATAGGCCCTTCCTCGCAGATCTCAAGATGTTTTTATAAACGTCCCTAAGAACATGGAATTATTTAGTGTTTTTCAGTCTAAGTAGAAACAGTGAACTGAAGTGTCCAGTGGAGACGGTTTTGCATCACATGTATGAAGACGAAATCCGTGTCTACGTGGGGGCTAAGAGCAGACAAGGGCACGGCCACCGCAGGTGTGTCTGTGCACGAGGACATCCCCGCTGAGCCCACAGCCCCTTGGAACAACTTCCAGCAATGCCTGTAGCCATGAGCACAGCAGCCCCAGGCTCCGAGAGCCCCCAGGACCGCCTCCTGCTGGTGCCAGTGTCCTTGCCCCTCCCCCCAGCACAGGATCAGGTGACAGGCCTGGCCCCCTTGCCCATGCATCTTCCTCAGCTGGGGAGGGGGTGCCCACAACCACGGGGCGTCTGGCTGCAGTGGGAGAGACGCCGGTGAGGGCTGGTCCCGAGAGCCGGTCCCGACGCGTGTCTAAGCCACCAGAGGACAGGCCAGAGTAAAGGGGAGGGTTGGTCAGGACCGGTGACGCGTTCCCACGGCAGTGACAGATGCCCGGGAGGGAAGCACGGGCCCCGCAGACGTGGGGGCGGGACACAGGCTCCGCCCTGCTCAGCCGCAGGGTCTCCCCCTGCGATGATGGCACCGCCCCTCCCACCCCCTCCTCCCCTTTGCCCACCACAGCACCACACCCGGCCTGTCCACCCCACGGAACAAGGGCTCCCTCCGCCCAAGGACGGCTTTCCCGCTTCTCGGGGCAGAGACTCTGGAGAGAGCCTGGCTAAGACGAGTGACAGGCAGCTGGGCGGCCGGATGGCAGGACCTTGCTCACCCAGGCGGGGGCAGCGCCAGATGCCCCTGCACGCGGCTGTTTGGGACAAGAAACTGGGAAGGGCATGACGCCGATACCGAATGTCAGAACAGGTGCGTCGGGGAGACGCCGTTCAGCGTCCGTGTTGTTCGGAGCGGAGGGGTCAGTTTAACTGCGTCAAAACATCACAAGATGGAGCCCCAACCTGGCGAGACCGGCGAGAACTCAACGGTCCCAGCCGACCCCAACGGCCCCCGGGGCGGGGCCACCGCGGACGAGCGTTAGACCCCAGAGGGAGTCCCACCCCCGACGCACAGCCCAGCGGCTGCAGGACGCTCCCCCCTGCCGGCCAGCGGGGACCGAAAGGCTTTCGACTTTCCGCTTGGTTGTGCACTTAGGACTGCTCAGACGAAAATCACATTTCCGTTTGTTAAATCATCAATATTGAAAGTTAACAAAGTACGAATATGGAATTGTGACGGGTAGCGTCGCGCTGAGCTGTGCCGAAGGACGCCCCGATGGCCCGTGAAGGATCGGTGTGTGGGTGAGGATGTTTCCGGAAAAGATTTGTGCTGGAACCGGTCGACTGAGTAAGGAGGACAGTCTGCCTCCATGTCCGCGGACCTCATCCAGTCCTTTGAGGGGCCGAATAGAGCAGAAGACAGAGGAGGGGCAAATTCTGTCTGTCCACTTCTGCCTGCAGACATCAGCGCTCCGACCACCCGGCCTCCTGGCTCAGACCAGCACAGACCCCGTGTCCCCCCCTGTCCTCGGGCCCTGGGGCTGAGCCTGGATTCCACGATGGGCGGGAGGGGCGGCTCATGGCGCTTCCCACCCTCATAACCTTGGGCCAGTTCCTATAATAAATCTCCTTGTATGTGTCCTTCCATACGTTTCCCTGGAAAATATAAGAGGATCTCCACGTTGCCCATAACCCTACAAGATGTACACACAGACACAACCATGTGTTAGGCCAAAGACCACGCTGGGAGCAGATGTCATCAAATGGTCACACATGACTTTAAAAATGTCATCTCTCGACGCCTCCATCCTTGGGTTTCTCTGGGTCTCTCTTTCCCAGCAGAAAAGCAGTTCCAGGGCGAGGGAGGGAGTTTGCATTCCCGGCACTGACCGTGCTGTCTCGCTGTGCGTGGGGTCACGCCAGTGGCATCCTCGAGGATGACGTGTGGCACCAAAGCATCCACACCCCCACGTGCGCAGGCAGGACTCAGTGCATGGGAATGCTCAGGGCGTGATGGCTGCTGTTCCTTGGTGTTTAGAAAGTGTGGCCAGAAGACGACACGCCTGCCCTGCGTAGCACACACCTGCCCCCCCCGCATGCCTCTGTCCTGTGCCAGAGAATGAGCATCTCCCGCGCGGCAGTCGGTTCCCGTGGGAGACAACGCAGACTGCATAGGCGTCCGGGCGTGGGGTCCGTCACCGGAGACTCCCTGAAGCTCAGTTTTGGCCTCTGTGAAGACTGTGCCGGGTCACAGGGACCGGAAGTGCCCCCCACCCCAACGAGGCCTGCGTCCTCGTTTCTAGGCTTGCAGATGGCGTCTGAGCATGGCGCATGCCGTGGCCATCGGCTTCCTCCTGCAGCCACGCCTGCCACGGGAGCGCCCGCTCCACAGAGGGGTGCGCCCTGGGTCTGTGGTGCTCCGAGCAGAGGAGCCGTGCCCTGGGCCCCGCCATCCGCCATCCAGTGCGGGCTCTGCCTGCGGGCAGGAAAGCCCCCTGCGTCTCAAGGCTGCAGACGTCGTGCGTCGGCCCGGTGCCAGCAGGACCACCCGTCTGGTCAGCAGTGTTGCCCCGCAACTGCCCGGGGCCTTATGGAGAGCAGTGTGGGGCACATTGTCCATCCATGGGGGACAATGAAATTCTGTTCCCTTCCAGCTGTGTCTTTCTAAAAAGCGCCCTCCCCGCCCCTCGGTTACCCCGTGACTCACCGTCCCGGGACGTGCCTTCACAGGCTCACAGAAAGCGTTGGCAGGTGCTTTCTCACGCAGGTGAGCCTGACCCCGGCCGCCTCCTGGTTCGGGCTTTTTTGTGTGTGAATTGGGTTCGTGTTATCCTTTTATGAGTCATGCGTTTCTGCTCGGAGCCCTGCAGCTTTGAAGGGCCCCGCGTCCGCTCAGCCCCGGGGCCGGTATTTTTCGAGCTTGGGCGAGGGACAGGGACACTTTTGTTTTCAAGCTTGGCTGCGTTTTTCCAGCAGCACAAACCACTCTCCGAGCTGCTGCTCCCCTGTCGGCAGCCCCGCGGGCCGGTGAGGCGGGACTCCTTGCCCGCCAGAAGCCCGAAGCCGTGGGGAAAGCCGCGGAGCTGTGGACCCGGCTCCGGATGGGGACGGGCTGAAGGATGGCAGGAACGGCCTGCGCTTGTCCTCTGCACCCGCCCTCCTAGGCCTGGGCGAGGCTTCGAGGGACAGAACGGGGTGACTTCTTGCTCATCAGGAAGTCACCCCAATAAGCCAGCACTGCTGAGCGCACACACACAGTTGTCCTCATTCCCGAAGCTCAGTCCTGCAACGAGAGCCCCGGGGCCATGGGGGCCTTGGAGCCGGGAGTCGCCGTCTAGAAGGTCCTGCCAAGTGACACGCGAGGCGGTTTTATGCCGCGGTTGTCCAGCGTGTGTGCCTACTTGCACGTCAACTCTCCGTATCGAGAATACCACCTGCTCCTTAGAACACCATCTCCCCAGAGTCAGAGACGCGGCTGCAGGCGTCTGGGGCAGACAGCACCCCGCACGCACTTGTCTCCCAAAATCCCTCCAAACCTGGAACTGACTACGCCCTATGCCAACCTCACTCAGCCGAGCAACTTAAGGTTTTGTCCAAGTCGACCTCAGGGGACATGGTCGCAACAACGGGGCGGTCTGTATTGATGGGGCGGGGGGCGGGGGTAGAAAGAGGACGAGGTGACAGTGCCGGGTCTGCAGAAGGGAGGGATGGGGGAACAGTGTCCCCTCCTCGGGGGTGGGGACAAGGGCCCAGCGGGGGCTGCACCTGCTTTCCGCCAAGGGGGCCTTTGTTGGTCAGGGAAAGGGGTTAGACTCTCAGCTTCACCTCCTAGAGGCTGGGGAGGCCCCTATTCAGGCAACCCCCTGCTGCCTTGGTGGAAAGTGTCGCCCATCCAGTTTCTATGCTTCTAATTAATGCCGTCGGTCTTCGTCGTTTGCTTCTAGGAGTTAATGTGGACGGAGGGTAAGGCTGGGCCGAGGGAGACGCAGGAAGCTGCCTCCTGATGAAGCTTCTGCTCTGGTCGGGGGACGGCAGGCACCCTGGCCAGTGGCCATCCTCAGGGAGGTGAGGGCCTGTCCCATCTGCCTCCCATGCTCATCCCACCCGCTCTCACTCCTTTCCTGTGCCCGAGTTCCTCTGTGCCTGGCACTCGGTCTTCCAGGTGATTCCCTCGTGCTCCCACAGCTGTTCCCACGGCCAGGGTTTGTATCTGGAGGCAGTGCTGGGCCCTCAGCTGGGACGGGACTCGGGCCCCGGCTCTCAGGCAGGCGAGGAAGGTGACCGGCGTGACCTATGGGTAGAGGCAGGCCTAACAGCCAGTTCTGCGTGTGGCCAGGAAAGGCAGGGTTGACCCAGCATTGTTCCCCTGAT
This sequence comes from Mellivora capensis, assembly GCA_004024625.1. Lineage (NCBI taxonomy): Eukaryota > Metazoa > Chordata > Mammalia > Carnivora > Mustelidae > Mellivora > Mellivora capensis. The sequence goes on along the minus strand of PISX010001577.1, from coordinate 141,489 downwards.
GCGCTTTCCAGGTCTCTGCATGAGCTGGGGCACAACAACCTAGACCCTCTTCCTCCACACCCCAGGGAAGCATTTCACCCCCACCCCCTAGACTGCTCCAGGATGCAGGGGTGGAGCTGTGGACAGCAGGGGAGGCCAGCCTGCATGGGAGAGGGAGGGAGAGGAAGGCCACTGGGGGGGTGAGGGCTGCCTTCCCACGCCCAGTGTAGACAGCTGGAGAACTAGGGCTCCACAGCAGGAGGGGTCTGGGGACCTCGAGCCAGCCCTGGCTGATGTTAAGGGCCCCCCCAGATTTCCTCCAACTACCCGCTCCCCGCAGGCAACAGACGGATCACTGGGCCCCACGCCCACCCTCTAGGCTGAGCTCCTACACCCGGGACCTGGGAACTCCTGTCCAAATGGCCCCAGATGCCATGTTGGGCCCATCTGCCCAACCACGAAGGCCCCCCTGTTGGTCACTCCCACTTGCCGATCACAGTCCCCCTGCTGGCCACTCCCCCTTGACTAGAACCTCCTCCCACACCCAGGGCGATGGGAGATGCTGGCGAGTCCTTAGTAAAGGGACCCACCCCCCATGGTGTCTCCTCCCGATGTGCCTCCAGTGAAAGGCCAGTAAACGCGTCTACAAGTCCAAGTCAGCGGAGCCCAGACGCCCCGAGAGGCGGCTGCCCGCCTGAGAGAGCGGCCCGGAGCCCTTGGTGAGGGCGGGATCCTCCTGCCGCAGGTCCTGGGGCCCTCACGGTGGGGGGTCGTTGACAGTCCTCATAAGGGTGGATGACCAGCTTCCCAGAAGGCAGTGCGGGGATGGCAGTGGAGGGGGGGGCAGCAGGGCAGGTGGGGGCGGGGGGCTCGGCACGGTCCGTAGAGCGCCACCCGCCAAGGCCGTTGGGCGCAGCCCCTTTAACACGTGTCTAGTACTTTGGAAACAAGGGCTCCGCATGCGAATTCCCTGGTCCACCTTGTGTCCTACTGTCTCGTGTTTTGCCTAAGAAATTACTGACACAGGTAACATCACAGGGAGCCCACGTGGGGGTCAACGCAGGTAGCAGCTAAGATTAGAGACTCGGGGTGCAGGCTGAGTGGCTCGGGGACAACGATGTAGGCCGTGTGTGTAGGTTGGTCTCATGTGTTAAATTAAAGATGGGGTCAAGAAGAAGATTGTAGACTGGAAATTCATTATTAGCGTTGGGGAGAAGTGCAATTGCCCTTAAATGCCATTCACACGGCCGGCAAAGCCCTGAACAAGTCAAGGTACTGTGAGCGGATGCAAAGCTATTATGTGGTCTAGAAATGCTCAGCACTTCAGAGATTCTGGTTTTCTGGATGTTAGCGAAATGGACCTGGTTGTGAAGCTGTTTTTTTGTTCCAAGGACCCCTTGGTAGCCTGATCCTCAGGTGGACGGGGGACCAGGCTTAACTCCCTCTCAGTAGATGCCAGTTTCTAGAATATTCAGTCATATAAACCTATTTCTTTCCTCAACTCTCTGACACTTCAGACCAAAATAGGTGTGAGGGAAGGGTAACGAGCCTGGAGAGACACAATCACTCCCGGTGCCAGCTGCGAAATCGTCCGTTTCTGGGCTCATGGGCTCTGTCCGCAGTCATCGCCTGGAGAGGCTAGAATCCAAGTCCCCGACACTGGTGCTCCATCGGGGAGGGGAGGGGAGCGCCATCGTGTGCGTGGATGCCCACGCTGGTCCCCGCCAGAGAGCCCCCAGGGCCCACGTCCCGCCGTCCAGGAAGCTACCCCCAGGGGCACCTCAGGGACATGTCAGCTACCGAGGGAAGAGCCTGGAAAAAATAAAGTGCTGTTGAAAGGTGGACACGCCAATGACCACAGGCACACACAGTCCGTGCTCGGAGAGTCGGCAAGGAGCCCCGGCCCGACGAGGACCCACTCTGAGTCTGCTGTCTTCTCCCTGCCAGTCAACCACGGGTCCAGCCCTCTCCCGTCCACCTTCTCCAGAACTCTTTTAAAACCAAATGCTTAGGGACGCCTGGGTAGCTCAGTGGGTTAAAACCTCTGCCTTCAGCTCAGGTCATGATCCCAGCGTCCTGGGGTCGAGCCCCACATCGGGCTCTCTGCTCAGCGGGGAGCCTGCTTCCCTTCCTCTCTCTCCCTGCCTCTCTTCCTACTGTGATCTCTGTCTGTCAAATAAATAAATAAAATCTTAAAAAATAAAATAAAATAGGGACGCCTGGGTGGCTCAGTTGGACGAGCGACTGCCTTAGGCTCAGGTCATGATCCCGGAGTCCCAGGATCAAGTCCCGCATCGGGCTCCCAGCTCCGCGGGGAGTCTGCTTCTCCCTCTGAACTTCTCCTCGCTCATGCTCTCTCTCACTGTCTCTCTCTCAAATAAATAGATAAAATCTTTAAAAAATAAAATAAAATAAAATAAAATAAAAACAAATGCTTAAATGGAGAATTGGAGAGGACGAGGTGTGAACGTGCCTTTCTTCTCGCTCTGAAGACCAAGCTTAGCGAGCTGATTCCGGAGGGGGGTGGAGACTTGGGTCACCGTGGGAAGTAGGGGTTTGGGCTCGGTGTCATCTTCCCAAAATGGCATCCCTGCAGGGCATTTCAGCTCATGACCAAAACACTGGCAGCAGTCCCTCATTTCTACCATTCTGGGTTTTATTAGGTCACCAGATAAGCATCTCGTCGTCTAACCCACGACATTAATGGACACGCATCTGTGCTTTCGGCAGTGAGGGTGGTCGTGAGGACCCCCGTGGCATAGATCACGGTTGAGCTGTGCACTCTCAGATGCCCAGAAGTTCCTCTAGCTTCACCGAACGTGCACAGGTCGGCCTTGCGTTTGGGTTGCATGAGCAGGGAGGGGAAGGCAGGGCGTGGAATCTTCCAGAAAGTGCTGGCTGGACGGATTCGGCTCGTGCTAGAGGTTAGCCCCAGAGCTGGCCTGTCCGCTTCCTGACCGCCCAGCAGAGCCCGCCCTGAGCCTTCTGCGGTGCCGTCCTCGACAGATGACCTGCCACCTGCTCTTCCCTCCACCCGTCACAAGTCTCGGGGCCTCCAGTGGAATTCCGGCATTTTTTGTTCAGGCGTAACCGTCAGTTAAAGTTACGTCAGCCCCAGGTGTGCACGGCAACGGTAGACGCATGGATCACAGACAAGTCTGGCTGCCGTCTGTCACCACACACGGCTACAAATACAAACCAGAAATCCAAGAGGATATTTCCAGCCTCAAGCTGTGCGTGAACTTCTGGGGACACTTTGCCATCCTAGGAGGCTGGGGGAGCTGGTTCAAGTAGTCACTCGCCAGTCCCCAGTCTGCTGTGTAGACCGCGGGGTCCCCGAGCCCCTGCAGGGCACCCATGAGGGCACGGCTCTTTCCATCATGGCACTGGGAGGTTCCTGACCGTGCGGACGATCGCGGGTGTATGGGGCACCTAACAGCCCCGGCCTCGTGATGCCCATCACCCTCTCTTGCAGGAAATGTGAAAACCAGCTCCCCTGAAGGACGTCCCTCCTGAAGCAGAGCACGCCTGTTCGACCCCGGGTGTGCGCGTCCTTCTGACCTCCCGTGTGACGAGAACGGCCTCGGCTTCGGCCACACGTCACAGTGACCGCCAACTTCAGGATGAGCTCCCACCTGCCCTTGGGGTTGTGAGCTGAACGGCCCATTTTGGCTTTTCTTTCCACGGACAGTTCTTACCGGACGAAGGACGGAGTCCGACGGGGCTGTTCCACTTGAGGACCGGCCGTCACCTGAGGAAGGGCACCCGCGCCAGTGCTGAGGAGTAAAAGCTGGAGATTTCGGGTAAAAATTAGAATTTTGAAACAGTTTCATCCGCCACTGGGAACTTGACAGTTAAACAATATTTAAAGACTTTCTGGAGACACAGGAGTGATAAACAAATGTGATTTGGGGGGAAAGCCTAACAGGAAAGTGGAAATAAATGCAGACGCCACCACTGAGAAGACGCCGTGTTTATTCCCAGCAACGGCAGGGACTCGGCTGCCAGCACTCATGGGTGGCAGAGACTCAAGGGCAGACGGAGGACGGGACAGCCCGGGGGCACCACGGGGGAGGCCTGGAACTGGGGAAGCAAGAGGGGTTGCAAGGAACAGGGCATCCTGTACGGTCAGGCAGGGGACACACTGGGCTTTCTCTGGTCGCTCCTAAGTTGGAAAGGCGGGGCAGAGATGAGAGCTGCCGTGGTCATTCCCCTATCCCGGATGTGTGGGGCCACATTCCTGGGGCCACGTTTGACCTCCAGACCACCACGGCAGATCGGGATCTGGCTTCCTGCACGTCTGATCTGCAGCAGGCCGGCTGCCCGGCCGCTCACGGTCGGCTCTGCTGGGGCGTCTGGGGCAGGCCGCTGCGACGGCTTCTCGGCCTGACCCCCGGTGCAGTCTGGTCACCAGCCATTTCTATACGCGGTCTCTCAATAGTAGCAACGTGGGAAAACCCAGTAAACCAATATTTTCCAAAGACTAATGCATGAGATTCCAAGATTGGACACAGGAAGAGGGTCCAGGCAGAGTACAGGACTCAGAAATGATGCTCGACGTGAGGCAGCATGAGAAGTTCACTAATCCGGTCGCAGATTCTACATTTCTGTTTGTCTTTAAGACATGACAACTTGTCAAGTGTCTGCGTGGATTAAAGGAAGGACACCTGTGATCGTCTGAAAAGGCCATTAGCAGGTCCCTCTCGCCTGCCGCTACACATGTGTGTATGCCTGACCTCTGCCCACGTCCCACAGACCGTCCGTGGGGACAGACGGGGCACAAAAGCGACGCGAGAGCCCAGCCGCCCTCTGTTAAGCCAGACAGAGGTTTACACAAACATCTTCTCACTGATCTCTTTTCTCTTTTGGAAAACACGGTTTAGCTTTAATAAAAATACACTATTTAGGGTAACACATGTGCACTTATCATTTAAATGAATTGCGCTATATATTAATAGAATCCTGTTCTAACTTCTGACACAGTAAACACGGGCATGAACTTCACACCCACTGAAGTCCTCAGGGCACCGACTGTGTCCACACCCCCTGGGTGATTTTCGGGGGACAGCCATAGCTGAGAACCGTGGCCCCAGGGCACTTTACGGGGGGCAGGGGTGGCCTATGGGCCAGGCGGCAGAATCGGGGCGTCCGTCTTCCCAGGCATTCCTGGGTGCAGGTAGTTGGAGAACCTCTTGGCCCAGGTAACTTGTCGGCTTCGCGGCCCCAGAGGGTCAAACGAGCTCATGTCCAGACCCACGGGCTAGGATCCCCGAGAGCTGCCACCAAGTCCACCGCCGGCTCCACCGCCAGGTCTGCCTCCGGGAAGGATCTGGCCGGCTCTGGAGGAGTCGGCCACAGGCAGGAATGTGCCCCCAGGAGAGATGAGGGCAGCGCTGAGGGAGGGCTCCCGACATGGACCCCGTGACCGGGCTGGAGGTGGCGGTTCAGAGATGTGTGCCCCTGCCACCACGTGGACCCCACACGCTGGCTTCGACCCCGGAGCCACAGCGGGGATGCTTCACTCCGGGACCTGCACCCTCCCCTCCCCCCCGCTTTGGCAGGTGGGCCGCCTGAGGCTTTGGACATAATCCCGACTTTTGTAACTTTTTCTGACAGGAAAACTCATGAGAACACGGACATGCTGATTTGTTTAAATGTCGGGAATGTCCCTGTTGCTGGTCGTGGTTCCCAGTGCACCACCACGAGCCCCATGTGGCTCGTTGAATTCAACTATAAATTAAGTAAAAGTAGATATAATTTAAAAAAAATCCCATCCCTCAGTCTCCGGAGCTCCGGCTGCGGGGTGCACCGTGCCCATGGCGCATGGACTCCTCGTTGGACCGTCCCGCACGGCGAGCACAGCCGAGGGACACCAGTGACTTTCACAGATGGGACGCTAACCAACGGCACGGTTGAGACGAATGAATCTGGGGCGACGACAGCAAACCTCTCTGAAGGCCGATGCTCCCAAAGTGGGAAAAGAGCAACGAAAGATGGTCTGCGGGTCCCCGCTCGCGGTCACACTGTCCACAGGTGTGTGTTTCCCCGGTCTTCCTTTGCATATACACTTCCTTTTGACGGGAGTGAGGGTACACGCACGCACACACGTGTGCACACATACACGCATGCACACTGCGGCCTTATCTCCACCGCACGGCTCCGCGCAGGTCCCTGACTTTGCATCTGGCTCCGCGACTCTTCCTGAAGCCCCCGCGGGGTGCGGCGTGGCGTGGGGAGCGCCCCACTTGGGGTGACACAGGCCTGTTCCAGTCCCCGCCCTCTGCAGCCACTGGCTTTGCGTGGGCAGGTCTCCCCGCGTCCGTCAGGATGGCGGCCGCAGAGATTTGAAGGGGGTTGCGTAACCGAAGCGGCAGGAGAGGCTCCGCAGTGAGCAGGGTTGAGCCAGGCTGGGGCGGAAGATGGGACTCTGCTCCTGCGGTGAGGCCTGATCCCCGTCTGCTCGGGACAGCCTCTTCCAGGCAGCTCGGGCACGGTGGATCTCCACTGTTGGTTGTCATGCTTGCCTCGTAGCCTTGCACACAGAGCCCCGCGCTCCTCTCTGGCCACCCCGGGGCTGACAGCGGCTACAGCAGCTGGTCTGGAAGTCTGTGAACTTGCTTTCTGAGCCCCAGAGAAAGGATCATGCGCCGAGCACCAGGGCCTTGCTGCGCAGACACACGGAAGTGAGAGGTAAGGAAGAAGCAACCAAGCTTGGTGACCAGAAATGTTCAGGCTTTTGGAACCTCACCAGCCCAGGACCCTCCCGAACCAATGCTTGACCTCCGACGGGAAACAGGCGAATGTTTACAGCCTTCTTGGTTCAGCTTCACAAATTGGGGAAAAGGACATCTTGGGTCCCCCGTGTGGGCTTGCCGGGAGCAGAGGCCCCTCTGGCCTCCACTCTGGGCAGCAGTACTGGGACCAGCAGTGCCCAGCAGGACACAGGGCCATACCCTGACCCCCTTGTCTCCTCCAGAGCGACACCCTCTCCCGGCCGCAGGTGCAAAGCCCCAGGTTTAGTGCACCACCCCTACCCTTCCCAAGGCTGGACAGGAGCCCCAGCACCTTCTCCCGTGCCTGCACCTGCCAGTGTTGGGGTGCGGGGAGGACAGGGAGAGGACAGGGAGAGGAGGGCTTGGAAGTCCCAGCCCAGCACACTCTGCATCGGGAAACGTATGTCCTCAAAGCAAGAGCCAGCAGGTTGAGTCACGTGACGCGCTGTGGTTCTCCCCGGGCTGGAGCGAGTGCATGGGTGCATGTGTGCACGGAGGAGAGCTCGTGGTTTCATTGTTTTACATGTAAGGACTTGGACACAGCAAATAGGGAATCCAAGCGGATGCCAGAACACGATGGAGAGAAATCCACCAGACCGAAAACTTCACAGCAGCAGCAGCAGGAGCCGAGGGAGCCAGGGCCGCAGGGAAGGGTGGGGCCGGGGCGAGGGAGGGGGAGAGGTGGCGAGCCGGGGGTCATTGACGGAGATGGCCCTCACGCGTCGGGCTCGGTCTTCGGGACGCGCGCTGGCGGCGGCCTGTGGCCCCAGTCCGCTGCGCGCGGGGCGCCGTCTCGGGACGCCTGCAGTGAGGGGCCTCCGGGCGTCACCAGCCACGGAAGCGGGCCCAGGGCGGCACCACGCCGTGCTGCCATGTCCGCGCCTTTGCTGCCAGTTGCCATGGTGATAACACAGCCTTCCCCGGTCTGTCTCACTAAGACGAGTGACAGACGTCTTTGCCAAGATGCCGTTTGGGCGCATCGCACAGGCAGAGGTTCCACAATCACGACCCACCCCTGCCCCCGGGGTCAGCGGAGCCCTTCTGAGGCTTGTGGACGGACAAAAAGGTTTTTCACGTTATGGGCAAATATTAGTCTGTAAACTTCACTTTTTACAAGGAACGGCTATACACGAATAACTTCTAAATGATGATTAAGGACTAATAAAATTGGTATAAGAAACAGTTTTATAAAATCCAACCATTTCCGGTGTCCACGTTCTCATTTCATAAAGTCCACAAGGAGGGGATTTATAGCTAGTGGACGTACGGCTCTCCATTCTGTTGTTATCCCAGAGTTTCAAGCACACACTCACTCACTCACGCACTCCTATATGCACGTCACACACATGCACAGACCACACGTGTGCACACGCAGACACGTGCATGCATGCTGCATGCACACACACGTGCACATGCCCATGCATACATGCTCGTGCACACCACACACATGTGCACACACATGCACATGCACATACTCCACACACGTGCACACACTCGTGCGTGCCTCACACGTGTGCACGTGCACACACCACACACGTGCACACACGCGCACACTCCAGAGGCAAACACAGGCTGTCCCCGCGATGGTGACCCACGACACTTCAGAACCGCCGGGAAAGCCGGGTGAGAGCGAGGCTCTCAGGCCACCGAGCTGAAGGCAGGGCACTGCCCGGAGGGTCCAGCGTCCAGCTCCTTGGCTTCAACCCTTCCCTTGGAAACCTGGCTCCAGTCACACGCCACGGGGCCTCTCCAACCCGCACATCAACCTTGTCCCTGCCCTGCCAGAGGTCACCTCTTGTCCTGGGGGAGGGGGGGGCGCGTCACCCTGACTGTGCACACAAGTGGGCCGAGTGCATCGCTCTGAAAAGCCCCATCAAACCCATGAACAGTCATTTCTTCCCCGGTTTCTCCTCGCCTGTGTCAGTACCTCTGAGAAGACGCGGGCCGTGAGCAGCGTAGATAAACCCGGCCCACGGAACAAGCGTGTGTGCCTGAGACACAGACATGTCCGTGTGTGCGGGTCCTGCGCTGTGCGGGCGCCACACCCGAACGCCTCTTTCCTACTGTGTTTCTCTTCCTGTGACGCAGGCCCTGCCCGCCTCTCCGTCCCTCCTGATCCTGACAGCACCGAGCTGACCGGCCGCTCTCCATCTTCGTAACTCATTGCTGCAAGGCCAGCTAAGCAGGGGCGTCTTTTTAATACTCGTTCTGGCACTGTGTAGGCCGTGTTGTTATTTCCATCGGAGAAACGACAAGAACATCACTCGAATGACTGCTGAGCAAGAACAGGTGTGGGCGCCGGAGCCCCGGCCTCGCGCAGCAGCCCCGCACCCCCAGCCCTGGGCAGGGGCCAGTCCTGCCTCCTGAGGGCTGCTTCCACGTCAGGCTCAAACTGGGACCTGCGTCCTCAGGACCGTGCCTCCTTCTCAAAGTGGGCCCGGTCTGGGAGGATGCAGCTCGCCCCCCACGGGTCCTCACACACCCCCCACCTGCCCACCTTCTTCCCCAGGGCTAGGGCTGCGCCCTGGGCAAAGGGAAACCCAGATAAGATGAGCAGTAAGCAGGGTTGTCAAGTTGGAGCACACAGGAAACAGGGAACGGGGCCGGAATCCCAGGGGAGATGCTGGGGACAGGATGGGGGTGGGGACGGTGGCCGCCCTGCTGTGTGAGCATCCCCTCCTCCCTCGCAGTGACAGGCAGCTGGTCCTTCGGCCATCGGCCACACCGTTGTGCACACCCAGAAGACTCTGCTCCACTCCCTCCGTGGGGGTCACTCCTGGGCTCGCGGGGTTGCAGGGAGCTCAGCCAGAACGCACAGCGGCCGCCAGGGGTAGCGCTCACGAGGGGAACACCTGGGGTGACCTTGATCCCGTCCCACACAGCAAAGATCCTGGGTTCAGCTCTCAAGTGCAGCTGGGGGAGGGGTGGGGCTGGAACTGCACCCGACATGCTCTCTCTCCCCCTCCAAGCCCAAACTCTGATATTTCAGCACAGCGGCATTGTATTCATGAAAACGAACAAAAATCAGATTTCTTCTTGTTTAAAAGATTTGTTGGGAATCCTAGGACGGGGTTTACTGAGAGACGACGTGGGAGCTGCCAGGTGACCCTTGGGCCCCTTCTCTGGCCGTGAAGACCAAGCGGTCACTAAGGAAGGAGGTGGACGCCGGAAGACCGCACTCCTGTCGCCCAAGGCCGTCTCATCGAGGACCGCGAGACTCACCTTCGAGGTCCGGATCGGGGTTTGTCTCCTTATGCATCGCGGATGGAACCCGCACGCACCACGAAAGGCGTCCGGAGAAACGTGAAAGCGCGGGCTCCGTCACGAGGGAGAGGCTGCTGCGTTCTGAGCGCCGAGCGTCGTGTGCGACACGGAGGCGTGACTCACAGCGTGAACTCGGGCCCCTTGCTCCCCACCATCAACCTGCAAAACCGTAACTACTCGTGTCGTCTTCTTTTTACAAATGAGAAAACGGACTCCCTCGTTGTTTGTGGTGACAAGGGAACTGGAGTCGGAGTGGTGAGAAGGGAGGACACAGCTCCAGGTGTAGCATCAAAACGTCAGCCTCATTTTCGGATTCGCTGCGCAGGTGTGAGCGGGAGCCTGCGGGGCCAGCGGCTGTGCGGACACACACCCCTAAGTCGATGACGAAGCATCACAGAAACACAGCGGAGACGAGGCGGTAAGTCACAAACGCCCCCGTCGTTACCAGTAGCTGGACTGCTCCAGTCCGGGCTGACGGGGGCTGGACGCCTGCAAGAACAGGGGCTTCCTTGGAGCCCCCGAGAGCGGGGAGAGCCTCCTACACACGCTCCGTCGCTTCACAGCGCCCGCTCTGGGCGGGCCGGGAACCCCACCAGGCGACCGGCCCCAACCTCTGGGTTTAGAAATCGAACGTTACCTTCGGAAATACCCACCGGAAAGTCTTGTTTGCCGATATCAAGCGATTTCACTCTCCCTGTGTTTCAAAGATTATCACCTGAGCATCATTTTAAGCAAAAGAATTGAACTATTGGCCAAGAATTTCTGTTACTTTATTACTGAACTCCCAGAAGATTTAGGACAGGACTTGAGGAGATCAGATGTGATTTCCACAGTTTTATTTCGGGAACGGGTCTATCTGGGGACATAAAAGACATCTGTGTGTAAGTTACAGGCAAGAGGGACAGGCGCGATGAGCTCAACTGACTTAGTAGGTCCATATTCCAGTCACTGCCCCGGAAAGCTGGGCTATGACGAGCCGGGTCAGCGGACCGGCTGCTGGCCTGGGAGGCTCCTCCGGAGGGCGGTGGGCGGAGATGCGGGGCTTGAAGAGGGTCTGGGGTGACGAGGTGCTCACACCAGCCTGTGTGGTGAGTCTGAGCCGCAGGCAAGCTGGAGCCCCGGGGTCACCCAGCCTGGAAAAGAGGAGCACAGGGGAGAACAGTGAGCATATGTGAGGGCAGAGGACAGACCCTCGCCCCCCGAGGTCATCCCCAGTTGTTCTGCGATGTGCAAACCGCTTTGTCCTTGCACTTGGGCTCCCGGGGTGGGTCTCTGTTCCTGCCACAAACAAGTCCCCGTGAGACAGGGGTGCACTGGAGGCTCCCCAGAATGACGGCTTTCCCAGGGAGCACTTGCTCTTCACGCGGGCTTCGGAAGGCAGAGAAGTGTGAGGCGCCGGCGTGGGCACGCGCGGGACTAAGAAAAGCCGGGAGCTCTATGTCATGGCCCACGTGGGAGGGACCTTGAACTGGGGTGAGCATCTGTAACTCACTTTTCGCTGTTTGCAGATAAAACGGACACGTCCTGCTCCACTGTGCTCTGCAAGGATCTTAATGGGATTCGAGCCCTGGAAACCAGCTGCCATTAAAGAGCTGTTGTTGGAACCGCCATGTGGGAGCAAATAGATAGACTTGCCCGCCACGCTGTCGCAGGGGGACACAGGGTCACCGGCTCCAGCCAGACATCCGTGCTGGGGTCCTGGGGGCCAGGACTAAGGGCATGCCCCCTCTCATGATGGGAGCCCGCAGAGCCTCCCGCAGCACAGTCATCTCCGTCCAGGACCACAGAGAGCTTTTCCTACAAGGCACCTTTGCTCGCCCTATTGCCTTGCCTATGACAACCTCCTCCCTTTCATTTCCTATTTAGGGGTTTGGAGCCCAGAACTGAGAGCGTAACGGTTGCCTTTGCCCGGAGCCGGATAGTCCCATGAACGGCTGTCACAGAGACCCATTCAAGAGCAGGGAAAGAAGGAACATGTGTTTTTTCCCGTCTCCGCGACAGCCCCGAGCTGTGCTGCTGCTGCTGTGGGGATGGAGAGAGGGAAGCGAGGGCCCCTCCCCGCTCGGTCTCGAGGGCAGCTTGTCCCCACGATGACGTGTAACGGTGATTCCCACCAATGAATGCTTCCGGGAAAGAGCATTGCCCCCACGAGCGGCTCTGCCGGGACATCAGGAGCATCTCCCCCGTGTGGCGGGTGGTATGTTTCTGGGATGGGTTCAGAAACTGTCACGTAAGCACCATCAGTTGAGTGTAGAAGGTCTCACTTATGACCCCAGACCCAACTCCTGTTAAGACCACCGTGTTCCAGCACACTTACCCCTCACGAGGGTCATCGGGATTAGGGCATAGATCTAGATCTAGCTTTTGTTTACTGATTTGACAGAGAGAGCGAGCAAACCGGGTGGAAGCAGCAGCAGAGGGAGACGCAGGCTCCCCGCTGAGCAGGGAGCCCGACGCGGGGCTCGATCCCAAGACCCCGGGATCATGACCTGACCCAAAGGCAGAGGCTTCACCGACGAAGCCCCCAGGGGCCCCAGGGCACATACACTTTCATATCCCTTTGGGTATCTTCTCTTACTTATCATTCCGAGACGTTACCCTGGGCCAGAGCCCACGTGTCTTATTTTTGACCTTGTTAGAGGAGTCATGCAGTTACATTTTGATTATCTTTCTTTGTTAAGAAAAAGACTTTTGAGTCTCCATTTGGGACAACATCTCACGCAGACCAACACAAGTGAGAAAACAGGCATTTTATACTTATCTGGAATGTTGACCAACGTCCCCACTGCTGACAGGTAAACGTCCATGTGTCTACAAGCAGGTGCTCCAGACCACACGCCTCTCCCACTGAGCACCTGTGAGCCCCCGGGCACAAACCCTTCACTCCCTGAGCGCGCCCTGCACCTGCCTGTGAGCCCTCAACCCGACACGCTGGTCCCCTCTGCACTGGTGATCTTCAGGCCACCGGATTTGCAGCTGCAGGAATGCTTGCCTGCAACGTGGACCACTCCAGATGTACAGCAGCCCACTCCAGATGTTTTGGGGGGGAGCTCTGGCTGTACTAAGTGTAAATAAAGGATAGGAGAAAGGACAGGAAGGGAAGAAGGAAAAAAGAAGGAAGAAGGGAGGAGAGGAAGGAGGGAGAGAAGGGAGGAAGGGAGGGAGGGAGGGAGAGAGGGAGGGAGGAAGATGTGCTTTTTTTTTTTTTTTTAGAGACATATCTGGTCCCTGACAAGGGCTTAAATCCTGAATTAAGAAAAAATAAAAAGATGTCTGCCAGGTGAAGAAATGATGAGGGCCACTTTTAGCCTGAAACCTAATACCTGGGATTTTCCTTATATCCTGTTCAATGGATTCTGGACTAAATTCCAACATGGGGGCAGGCATCTCCCCACAGCAGCTCTGCATCACCATGGGGGGATGTGAGGGACGTGTAGCTCCGTCCCATCACCATCTGCCTGGGGACAGGGCAGCCCCCCCAGTCCACAGACGGCCCTCACTTCACATGCCGAAACCACGTCCCGCCTGTCCCCTGTGCCTGGACCCGCTGGCTACAAATCAGGGCCTCCCACATCCCCTCCTGGGGCCCCATCTCGACTCGTGTACAAGAGTGGCTCACAGGTCTCCGGAAACCAGTTCAGTCACTAAATTACCGGTTTATTATAAAGAATATTAAAGGATAGGAATTAGCAGCCAGATGAAGAGATACACGAGGTCCTGGACAAAGGAGCTTCTGTCCCGTGAAGTTTGGGGGCCACTCAGTGCATGTGAACACTCGGGCTTCCGCCCCCAGCAGCTCTCTGCTCCCGTCCGGCTGGGCCCGGTGAAGGGCTGGCGACATTGTTCACCACCGGCTGGGGCAGCCTCTGGCCCCTGTCCCCTCCCCAGGACAGGCTCACCCCGGTTCCCTTGGCAACCAGTCGCCCCCCCCCCATCAACACAAACCCTGTTGTGGAGGAAGGGGCCGGGTTCAAAGAACGAGGCACTCCCACGCTGCCTTCTTGACTCGGCGGCCACTTCAAGAGCTGAGGACGGGAGACCGAGTGATAGGACAGAAGTCGCTCTCTGTTCATCGCCAGGACAGCCGCAGGGCTGGGGAGCTGTGAGGCAGGAGCCGCGGCCGAATTAGACGGACGTGGACCGAACGGACCTGAGGAACAGACTTGGACCACCTGAATGACAAACACACATTTCTTGTAAGTTATAAGATCCCCCGTGTCCTAACCGTGCAAGGTCACGGGCAAGGCCCTGTGTGGGACGCAGGCTGACGAACGGCTGTGCCTCCAGAAGCGCAGTCCTGTGTGAACAAAACCATGGATGGTTCTGACCGAATCTCCCAGGACACACTCCCCTGACCAGCCTCGTGGAAAGGCGTGAGGGCCGTGAGGCACTCCCCCTCCCCAAGGCCTCGATCCGGCACCCGGACGGGGTCACCGTGCCCCACGGGTGCCCCTCCCTGGACACTTGCCTCTCATGCGCTCACTCCGGGGACCAGGACGAGTCCTCGTCGCCCCGAGTCATTCTGCAAGCGCTCACTTCCCGCCGGGCCGGTCCCCACACCTTCTGCGAGGGTCAGCTGGGCGGTGGGCGTATTTAATGAGTAACTTATTAGGTGCCTGCCAGGGTGGAGGACCTGATCCTAGGCGGGCGGCCGTGGGGACCGCAGCCCTGCCCAAGGGCCTTGATCAGGTCACAGGATGCAGCTCTGGAGCTATTGCTGAAACCCCCCAAAGGTGCTTGATTAATTGCCCTGGAAATGAAATGCCTTCTTTGCTCCCCTCCTCCCCCAAAGAAGGCTCCCTGGCTCCTGGTAGTTTCCCCCTTGACCTCCGAGCATCAACGGGACATCAGTCACATTCAGGCCTGGACCCCCGCCAAGGCACCGAGGTGGCTGGACTGTGCCTGACCCGTCCGAAACCCCCAGGGGGTCTGTTCCCGCTCGGCCTCCTCCCGGTGTCGGGAGATGTGCTTCGGGAGCCGCGTGACCCCTCCATTTACACGGGAACCTGGGCCCCGTCCCCTCCTCACTCAGGTGGGACCAGAGGCTCAGGCTCAGACAGACACACGGCCGTGGCTCACACGGGGTCTCAGTGAGGCAGCTGCTGGGAATGGCCTCCTCTGGGCCTTCTTCCCCGTCACTCGGATGGAAACATGGGGGGCGGCCTTCCCTCGCACCTCCCGGGGCACCATCTCTCCCACCCCAGTGTGAGCTGGTGGCACACTCAGAAGGCCCTGGATGCTCGGACAGAGATGGGGGGCGTCTGGACAATGAAACACGGGTACATTCCCACCAAAGTCACTCCCCTGCGGTGCTGCACGCCCAGCGCAGGCCTGTGGGCTTTGGGGAGCTCTCGTCCCCGGTCAGGCGAGTTAGTGCACAAACATTCATGGCAGCCCCACCGGAAACGATTCCTTTCACCACATGTAACACAGCAGGAACCAGACTCAGAAGGTAACACAACCACCCATGGGCCTGCGCTGGTTTATGTGTGTACGTGCGCTTGCATGCATGTGTACATGTGCATGTGTGTGTGTGCGTGTGCCAGGGCTGGTATATGTGTGTATACATGTGTGTTCTTATGGGTGTACACATGTGCGTGCGTGTGTGTACGCGTGCACCTTGCTGGCGTGTGTGAGCGTGCGCGTGTGCATGTACCTGCTGACATATGTGTGTGTGCATTCGTGTGTGCCTGTGTGTGCGTGCATGTGTGGTCAAAGTTCTACACCAGGATGAAAGGAAATTCACGATCCTGGCTTAATACCTGAAAGAGAAAGGAGACATATTTGAGGCACTAATAAACCGTGTGTGTAAACAATAAGTTTATTTTACCTTAAGGGTGTTCAGCTTCACAAAATTAAAGGAAAATAGAGTCAGAAACCCCCGAGGGTAGTTCAGAATTCAGTCATCTGTAGCCCTGAAGTCAAGACAGGTAACGCATAAACACCTTGTTTCTAAGCCGCTTTACATTTTGGCTCTTTGTTTTGGATACTTTCTGTCAAAATATCTCCCCTCGGAGTTTGCACAGCTCCGGAGGCTTAGCTATGTCAGGGAGGGAGTCTCCAAAGGAAGCCGGGGTGTCTGTCCTCGGGCAGGACAGGAAGGCAGGGAGGGCGGCCAGCCGTTCGCAGGGAGGAGGGCACCGAGCTCGGACGCCAGGCGCTGCAAGGCTCACGTTCATCTCAGGTCCCCCGTCCTTCCGCTCACAACCAAGCAAAGCGGTGTTTTCTGAAATACCGGAGGACGTGGCCCGTCGGCGTGTGCGTGCTCACCTGCGTGTGCCGTGTGTGCAGGAATGCACTCTGTGGCCAGAGAGGCCGCAGCGGTACGTCGGCAGAGAGGAGGGGAGAGTGACCCGTCTGGTCCCTGGAGAACGCGCCTCTATCGTCCACGAGACGGCTTCCGACGGGAGGCTGGCATTCTGCTCGAGAAGGACCCGGCCACGGACAGGCACTTCCTGCTGCCCGTCCTGCCCGTCAGGGCTGTCCCCACTTCTGCGGGGGTGATGGGCAGCCCTCGGTGTGTGAGCTCAGCTGCATTTCACAGAACAGAAGAAAGCTGGCCTGAGAGGGAAGGAGCTAGAAGGTCTTGGGCCTCCAGGCGGAGCTCCGGCCATTAACACCGAAGAGAGAGGGAGATAGAAGGGCCGGGGAGACCATTCATAATGCTCCAGGGCGTGAGGTCGGCCTCTGGGCTGCGAGGAGTTTCACCTTTCGGAATATCACGTCCATTCACACAGGGAGGTAAGGACTGGACACTGTGTGACTGATGTGTGTTTCTAGAAAGATTTTGTCCATTTTATCTCATGACAAAGTCAGTGAACACCCCACAAAAGTTATAAGACACTGAAAACCATGAGGAAAGTAAAAATGACCTACGACCCCATCACTGGGATGCATTTACAAAACGATACCATTTTGGTGTAAGAGAGTGTGTGCGTGGGTAATGCCCAGGTGTGTGGGCGTCCGTGGACACATGGAGATGGAGTCATGTCACGTGTGTGTGTGCGTGCGTGTGTGCACGTGTGGGTGCACACTATTCCCAGAGTGCCGTGTGCAGCCTGTGGTCCTGAAGAACGTTGCACCATGACCTCCGCAGCCGTGAGCCCTCCCACACACGTACCGCAGCTGGCCCAGGCGCTGAGACTCGGTGGCTACTGCTGGTGCGTAGGTGGTTCCGGGACTGTAGGTAACCCTACAGCATTTCTCGATCATACAGCAGAAAGTCCTTACAAGACCGACAGTGATAAAAATCATATTGTTTAAGAGCGGAATTTCGTGCAAAAGACACAGGAAATCTGCTGTGGATAGAAACCATCTGAAAGCTCTGCCTGGCCCCAGCTCTGAGTTCCAGTTACCATCTCTCCGCCCTCGGAACTGCCCAGCGTGGCGCGTGGCGCACAGTTATTGTCCCCACTGCTGTCCTGTTACACTTGGCCCTTGAGTGGCACGGGGGCAAGGGGGCAGACCGCTGCGTAGCCAGAGATCCACGTACTCCACAGACAGTGCATCGGGCCGCTGCATCCAAAACTAACTGATGACCAACGTGACATCATAAAAAACATCCCCATATTCCTTCTCCCTCCTCCCAAACGTAACTCCTCACAGCCCACTGCTGACCAAAGGACTTGCCAATAACGTAAACAGTAGATTAACAGATATTCTGTGAGACGTACGTATTATACACCGTATTCTCACAATATGGCCAGCGAGAGGAAAGACTATGTTATTGAGGAATCATCAAGAAGAGAAGATAATTTACAGCACTGCCCTATATTTATTAAAAAAAAAAAAGGAACTCCATTTACAAGTGGACCCACGCAATTCAAGCCCGTGTTGTTCGAGGGTCAGCGTGGCCATCAGCCGCGTGAGGGCGGGAATCACAGGCATCTTTTTCTCTGCTCTATCCCAGCGTCCGTGATAGAGAGACTGAGGAACAAATGTTTAATTCACACGCGTGCGGTCAATGCCAATGTGGCAAGGGACAGAAGCGCTGTGTCCCATCGAGCCGGGAGAGAGAACACGCGTGCACACACAGGTGTGTATCTGCGTGGGCACACACACGGGCACTATGTTGGTGCCACGAAGGAAGACCAGCACAGCCAGGGCAGCAACAGGAGCGCGGGCGAACGACCTAGAGACCAGGGCGAGAGGAAGCGCGCTGTGTTCACCGGCTGGACACGTGTGGCAGTAAAGACGACAATATTGTCCAAAACGAACGGCAATCAGCAAAGTGATTCTACATTCGCAGAAAGGGAAAAGCCAGACCCGAAATTCACATGGGTGTTGAAGGGACCCCCAAAGCCAAGACAGTCCTTGAAGAGAAAACGAACATGTTTCCGAGTTCAAAGCTTCCTCCGAAGCTGCAGTAACGGCATTAGTGTGGGGCGGGAGAACGACGTATGAGTCAGCATAAACGTGACTAACGAAGGCATCGGCACATAAACGAGGGGAATAGAGGTGAGAATCCGGAAGTGGACCTGTGCCTCTACGGCCGACGGCTTTTTGACAAGGTGCTACAACCACGGCGGGAAGCCCGGAGGACACACGCTCAGTGCCGCTGTGCCCTGAGCCCCACCGCGCACCCATCTCACCCAGCATGGGTCAGACCTGGGGCACCCAGGGTTGGGGGGCATTCGGCTGAGTGTCTGACTCTTGGTCTCGGCTCAGGTCATGACCTTAGGGTCCTGGGATCGAGCCCCATGTCAGGCTCCGAGCTCAGTGGGGCGTCTGCTTGACGATTCCGCCTCCTGCGCCCCTCCCTCCAACCCCACCCTCCTCTCGTTCTCTCTCTCTCTTGCTCTCAGATTAATAAATAAAATCTTTAAAACAAAAGAAATTTTAGAGTGGGCAAAGGACATGAATGGACAGTTCTGTATTTCTCCAAAAAAGATGCAGGGATGGCCAAAAGACACATGGAAAGCGCTCAACACCCTTCATCCTTGGGGAAATACGTTTCCAACTGTGTCATCCCCTCTAGGATGGCCACTGTGGTGGGGGGGGGAAGGGGGAACCCCATACGTGTTGGTGGGACGGTCAAATGGTACAACCACTTCCAAAACTAGTTTAATGGCTCTTCAGAAAGTTAAGTGTAGAATTACAAGATGACCAGCAAGTCAGCCCCCACGTGTACACCCCAGGCAGCAGGAAACGGGACATGGGAGCAGCTGCTCATGCATGAACGCCAGCAACTGCCCGACGCATGACAGGAGAAGGAGTGGGCAGCCCGGGGGGCCTTCCAGCACTTAATGGAGGCATGTGCTCTCTCCATACAACAGCACCTGGAGGCATGTGCTCTCTTCGGCCATAAAAGATGAACTCTGACACGTGCTGCCTGGGTGAATCTTGAAAACATCACGCCTGGTGAAAAAAATAGACACACGAGTTCACATACTGTACGATTCCTTTCATGTGGAACCTGCGGCACGGGTCATCCACGGGTCAGAAGGCAGAGCAGAGGCTGCAGGGGGCTGGGAAGGGGGCAATGGAGAGGGGCTGCGGATGGAGGGCACGGAGGTACGTTAGGGGACACGAACGCGTCTGGGAATAAGAAAAAGGTCACAGTCACACAACATTTGAGAGAGCCAAAGGCCACGGACACACTCACTCTAAAATGGTTCATGGTTCATTCACGCTACATGGACTCGACCAGTTTTCGAAATGTGTGGACCTGAGCTGCGTGGAAGTATGCGCCTGTCGGGGGCTGGCAGACCCGACCACACTCCAGGCAGAAGGAGTGACATCAAGTCCCAATCAGCTGTGCGGGTGAATCGTGTAAACAGAGAGCAAGGGTCTGAGCCGCAGCTCAGGGGCTGTGGGGCCCGTGTCAGGAAGCTTCTGGAAACTCAGGGAGGGGGTTGCCGTGATGGGCTTCCCACACCATGCCACGAACTTTGTGCCACGGGCAAGCAGCCACTGAAAGTGGCAGCGTTTCTGGTGGCCCCGCACTAGGAGCGCCGCCCTGGAGGTGTGCGGAGGGTGGTCTGGGAGGGGAGCACCGAGGCAGGGGCCAGGGAAGAGGCAGGCCAAGCTCCGGAGGACAGCCAACGGGCCGTGGGAGCCGCGGGAGGCACAGATCCAGGCAGCCGTTGAGAATCCGAGCACGAGCATTCAGCGTTTCCTGGGCCACGGAGCGTGCAGGCTCGTGGCAGGTTCCCGCGCAGCTGAGGGCCGTGGCTTCCTCATGGGGAACGTGCATCAGACAACAGGGCCCGCCCGGCCGACTCGCGTGCAGTCAGTGCTCGGTGGGCGCGGGCCATCACGGACATGGCGGTGTCTAGAGTAGACGGACTCATGCTCGTCGGGGGGTTGGGGTGGCACACAGGTCAGCTGCTCTGACCACGGGCAGGGGCAGGAAAACGTCACCCTTGTCTCCTGTAACAGACCGAGTCTTTCTCCCTGTCCCCACCCTGGGGACAATGGTCAGGAGCAGCTTTGTCCCAGTCCCTCCACGAAGGCCAGTAGAATCTGGTAAAGGCTCAGCCTTGCCAAGAACCATCCCTCTGTGGTCCTCCCTGCCACACACCCCATGGCAGCCTCTGCACACCTGGGGAAGGGGCTTTGGGGTGGAAGAGGGGCCACCACTGACTCGCACGCGTCTTGTGCCCCTCTGATGCCCCTGGGCTCTGGCCCTGCCACCTGCCATCTGGACACTGCAACCTGCTCCCTCCAGCCCGGGACGCCAGACACCCTCCCTCCTCGGCCCTTGCTCCCATCTCCATCCCCTTACGGTTCCTCTTTCTCCAGCGAGCCTTCCCCAGCATGCACAGGTCCCAGCCACACAGGACCTCACGGGAGAAACCCAGGACTGGCTCCCAGGCTGAGTTCCCAGGGTGGTTCTAGTCCTGACCTTTTAAAAGCCTGTGCATTTTTAGGAATGAGGTTTGCTAATACCCATTTCCTAAGCATCTGGTTGGCAATCAGACCGGGCCGCGGGGAGGGGGCTTCAGCACTCAGAGGAGGGCTGATTTGGTTATACCTGCTCGGTTGTGGCCGCGGAACTGATCTGAGGGAGCAGACAGCTTTCTGTTCAAGCAGGGAAGCTCTCCAGGAACAAAGTCTGTGGCCTATTGTTCTTTGTATTAAAACACAATTGAAAGTCCAGTATTTTTTTTTACCAACGAAAAACTTGCATTGTGATATTGTAAGTCGATCTCTTGGCTCTGGTACTGGCTTTTATTCGGGATGACGGCTAAGGAAGTTAACAGGCAAGCTTTGATTCTTTGTGCCGGGTAAACTCATGTTTGTTTACATTGGCACCTGGCAACCCCACCTGTCCCAGCTCCCAGGCAACCGAAAGCCCTCTGGGTCTTCTGGGCAGAATGAGCCATTGAGCTGTAACGCTACGGGATAGCACATCCTGTGTCTGCAGAAAGAAACCTTTGGAAATCTGAACACACAGGCACGAGTTACAGAAGCCTGGTGTGATGGGTGTCTATCCTGTAAGTTTTTAGGATTCTGGTGCCATTCAGGGGCAGAAAGATGGGAACCCACTGAAAAATCAGGCTGACGAGTTTAAGGAAACAAGTCACGTTTTTACGCTAAAGAATTAGTGACAAGCTCTTACGAGCACGTTGCCATCGCATGACTGCGTTTCTGTGTCTCTCAGCCACTGGCACCGTGAGGGCACAAGGAGGATGGGAGACCACCAGACGATGTGATTTCAGCCCCAGCCTGGCTGAGCATCAGCCCTGGGCCTCCCGGGACTGTGGAACAGGGAGAGGGGCCGTGACCTGGCTGGAAGTACCCTATAGGCTCAGAAGCTACAAGGCACTCAGTGAGCGCCTCCTGTCAAGGTTTTCACAGAGGCAAGTGATGGCAACCAACAATCAGCGTGTGTGTGCTGGGCTCATGGGAGCCCCTGGGCGGGAGCCCCCCACGTGGAGACCAGATTGAGGATCTGATGAAAGCACCAGACCCTGTTTCCAGGAAAGAAAAATAGCAAAACAGGGACGTCTGGGTGGCTCAGTTGGTTAAGCAGCTGCCTTCGGCTCGGGTCATGATCTCAGCGTCCTGGGATCGAGTCCCGCACTGGGCTCTTTGCTCAGCAGGGAGCCTGCTTCTCTCTCTGCCTCTGCCTGCCTCTCTGTCTGCCTGTGCTCGCTCGCTCTCTCTCCCTCTGTCTCTGACAAATAAATAAATTAAAAAAAATTTTTTTAATAAAAAAAGAAAAATAGCAAAGCACACACAGGGATGCACACCCACATGCACATGTGTGCACATACGCGCATCCACAGGCACAAGTGAGCACTGGCCAGGCACGCACTCATATGGACATCCCACACACACGTGCACACACACACGCACCCGCACACGCATGCAGAGGGCCGGGGTTTTAGCGGCCTTTTCTCCACCAGCGCCCGCCGTGTACGTCCCTTCAGGTAGCCCAAAGCCCCAGCTCTGCGGACGCAGCAACCGGGCATCCTCCAGTCTGACCTGCTCAGGGACCGGGGTCAGCGTACTCCGGGTCAGGGACTGTTAACGGCAGAGTCAAGGGGAGATGCGGCTCCCCGAGGCCCGTCAGACACCACCACCGGGCGCCGGCTCCGCAACAGACACACGCGGGTGCCCCGTGCCCCCGGGCCTGGGGCCTGAAGAGGACGGCTGGGATGTGCTCCTGGCCCCAAGGCTGGCATTCTAGGGCCGAGTCGCGCATGAAGCAAGAACACAGTAAGGAACTTGTAAAAAGCAAAACAGCCAGTTTCCTTGCCCAAAAAAAGCGTCGTGAGCCGTCGCTAATCAACCCTTCCCTTACTTGTTTTCACAGACACAACAAATGTGTCTGACCTGCAAATCCGTGAGTAAACGGGAAATGCATGGCTGGCTTCTGGAGATGAAAACGCACCTGAGGTCAAGTGGGCCCGTCCGCAGCAGGGAAGATGTGGGCGGTGGTTACGCAGGCCGGGACCCTGCTGCTCCTGGGGAGGGCCGGCCGGACCACCGCGAACCGGCTCCCTGGGAACCGGCCGCCCAGACCCGGGTAGGCAGCGAATTTGGGAACTGCGCCCTTTAACCGCGCTCATGTATGGAGTGGAGGCTCGGTGCCCAACAGAAGTGAGTACCCCCCGCGGGCCGGGACCAGGGTGTCTGGGAGCAGCGCGGAGGGGAACCAGGTAACGCGTCCCGGAGCCGTGGATCTCCATGCCGCCTCCCTCTCCGCGTGTCTGCGCGGACGGCTCCGTGAGCTTCAGTCTTCTCAGTTAAAGGGCTGAAGCCAGAAAACCGTCCCACCTGCTTTATGGGATGTGGAAGGAAACTGCCAACAAGATGTTTGCATGCAAGCCTCACGGGTCCTTGGGAGCGTTCCCCGGCCAGGGGCCGATTTCCTCCAAAGGCAGAGGCACCTTAGCCTCGTGCTCGGGCTAGGGTGAAAGGACGCCTCAGCCTATCCTCGCTAGCGGTTCATCTGAGAAGGTTTCACGACCACCATAGGCTGGGCTCCACCCGAGCACCCCGCCCTAACAGGCACACCCCTGGCCGCGGGCACGAGGGGCGCCGCGTCCCAGCAGGCTGTGGGGAGAGCCAGGACCCCTACCTCTACGCTCCCTGAGGCTTCTCATCTTCAGGTGACGTTCTTTCTTCAGATTCTCTGGTTCGCCAGCGACGGTCCGGATGGCACGCGCCTAGAGCCATCCTGCCGGAGAGGCGAGACCAGTGACCTTGGAGAGGCGAGACCAGTGACCTTGAGCAGGTCCAGTCTACGCAACACCTTTATTGGCCTCCGACAGATGTGGGGATGGGTTCCCACCGAGCCCCACCCAACCCTCAGGCACTTGTGACCGTCACGACCCGGGAGGACTTCAGGAGCTGGTGGACAGGTTTCCCCGGTCCATTTCCACACCGAGAGAGAGCACTGTCCCAGAAGACCATCCGCTCTGCCGCCGTTGTTGTCTTCGTCATCCTCGGTGACGGCCAGAGACGCAGCAGGAGAAACACACGCGAGCGCGGTCCACGCATCTGCCCTCGAGGCCCAGCTCTGCCGCACGTGGTAAGACCTCAAGCAGGACTGTTTGGCTGTTGAGACATTTTTTATATTAAGTATTTAAGAACATGGAGGGAGCAATAGCAGGACGTGGGTCCTAACGTGACTCCAAGGCGTGGACAGGAAAGTGCACGTGGGTCCCTAAGCCCTGTGCTTGCCATGCGTGGCCGGCACGTGCTGGCTGTGATTCCTTCTGAGCCCCTGCGCGGGCAGGTGCGCCCGGGGCCCAGGTGAGAGCAGCAGGGAAGGGAAGCGCTGTATGTTCTGGGCTGAAGCCCGGAAGACGGGCACAGGGGTCCCAGTGAGCCCAGGCTTGGGACCCACTTGTCCCGACCTCAGAGCCCGGGGCCGCGCTGCTCGGTCGCTGGGATGATGCCGTGTACCGTTCGACCACACACGTGTCCGTGGGAACACTTGCTCTTTTAACCTCGCTGCGGCACGGGCAGGGGAGCAAATCCAAGGCTGAGCACGTGGGGGGCCCGGGTCAGGGCGTACCTGGCAGGGCTGGCCATCCCCACCCTGTGTGGTGAGGGTCCTCAGAAGTCGCCAGCCCCCCGAGGGAGGCACACATACAGACACCCAGATTCTGAAGGCCCCAGCTAGAGCCCTTCACGGGACGGGGGCCTCAAGCCGTGCTGTGCACATCCAGAGTGTCGGGGCCCCCAGCGCGCTCCCTGCGAGCAGCAGCCGCCCCTCCCCCCGCCTTTCCCACAGAGAGCAGCAGGGGTCCCATCAAAGGTGTCCCTGGGCATGCTCAGTCCTGGCTTCCTCTTCTCTCTTTGTGATGGGGACAGGTGGGTTCCCGGGGACTCAAACTGAGGATGGAGAATGCAAACAGAGTGAGTCTCCACGTAGGGGGCAGGGGACAGAATCCTGGATGAGGGGCCAGCGGCTGTCCCAACACACAGGGACCTGGGTGCCATCTCCCCAGGTCAAAGGCATCATAGGCACAGCTGGACGGCTGGCTGGGAGTCCGGAATCCCGCTCAGGGGTGGTGTCAGGTTCCCTCCCATTTAAGACGCCGTGGGATGTTTGGAGCATTAATAAAACACGTGAAAGACAAATTATTGTTGGGAAACACCATTAAATGGGTACGTTATTACGAATGAGAACGTGGGTCCACTTTTGAGGATCCGTCCCTCCCACGTGGAGTGCTGTCAGCCTGCCTCAGAGCAGGGGTGGACGGAGCCCATTCGGAGGGCCCCGTCAGTGTCCTCTGAGGGGAAGAACCACTCCCGCCCGGACGTCTGCCTCTTGTCGCCACCTGACCCTGCCGCTAACCACTCGCTTCCTGAGCCCCTGAGCTCGTGCGGCTTGTACCAGAGACACCGCTGTGTTCAGAGACTTCGTCCCTTGGCCAGGACGTGGGGACTGGATTATGGGAGGAAGCTTCAGGGCATTCGGAATGACTCAGCAGGAAACATGAAGATAAGGCTGTCAGCCGGGGTGACCTGTGGCATTTGGCCCTCGGCTCGCAAGGCCTTAGGGGAAGGCAGAGGGGACAAGGAACCAGCTGAGGCCAGAGGGTGGCGGCCCCATGGGAGATGCAGGTGCACGGGGAAGGGGGGACACATAAGAGAAGGGCTGGGAGTCTGAGCTCCAAGGGAAAGCACTCTCATCTTTCCACCAGGACCCCTCCAGCCATACAACAGAGCACTGAAGGGCTCTGAAGTCGGGAAGTCTGTAGGTATGGCCTGGCTTCCGCTGTCCGTGGGGCCAAGCCCCTCGTGCGCCCTCGCTGGGAGCAGGACCCGGCCCCAAAAACCCACAGCGGCAGTGATCTGGGCCCAGTGGGGCCGCCGTGCGGAGGGAAGAGAAGGGCAGAACCGGGGAGCCGTGGAGGTCGCACTCCCATCCCTGGGGGACTCGCTGGACGTGACGTGAAAGACAGGGTCCAGCTAACGTGCAGACTGGGGCTTGGCTACATGGGAAAATGCATCTGGTGTCAAGTATCAGCTATAGAAAGAGAAGCAGGGGGGTTGGTGGTGAGGAGGGGCAGTAGTAATGGAGGAAGGAAGGAGTAGCCCCGTTGAGGCACACAGGTTCTGACCTGTCCCCCGGTAGTGGAGGGAGTGCGAGCATCCACTGCAGCCTCTCCCGCCGGCAGCTCCGTCACACTGGCCCCACCTGGTCCCCTCACTCCAAACTGATGGAGATGCGACCTCGGGACGATTCCAGGAGAAACTTGGTCAGGTAAGGGTTCGCAGACGGCCCGCGGGCCAAGCCCACAGGTCATATTGTTCTCCGCTCCTTTCCTTCTCCCACCCTCGGGAGGAGACCCGAGGCTGCTCGGGACCAGGCCACCAGCCTCCCACTGGGGTCTATGAAGCCACAATCCTCAGAAGGTGCCCCACGGCCGAGGGCACATGGGCTCAGGAAGACAGGGTCACGTTCGTCTGCTCGGGCTGCCGGGACAAACACCATAGCCCGGGGGACATGCCTAAGGACGTCTCCTCAGTCTGGAAGCTAGAGATCTGGCGTCCCTGAGCCCCCAGGGCTGCTTTCTCCTGAGAACCTGCTCCGTGGCTCGTAGATGGCCACCTTTCCTCTCCATGTCTCTGTCCAAACTTCCTTTCGATGAGGCAGTGGTCACCTTGCGCAAGGGCCACGCCCAGTGACCACTGAACTTGATCACCTCTGCAAAAACCCGATTCAAATACGATCATCATTCTAAGGTCCTGGGGTAGGACTTCAACACGGGAATTTGGGGGGTCACAGTCCAGCCCCCCAAAGTTGACACCACAACAGTGTTAGGGACCAGGTAGAGGGTCTGGGTTTCACCTGGACAGATGTAATCAATCGTTTATCCTCTGTTTCCCTCTCTCTGCGCCACGGATGAGTCCATCTCCTCTGCATGGCCATAAAGACCATCACAGACGCTCCGCACGGTTTCTGAACCGTCTGCCCCTCTGTTACTTACACTGCATTTGCATTTTCCCGGTGGCAGTCCTGGGCCTGCCCTCTCGCACTCCATCCAAGCCAGGGTCCAGTCACACCTGCTCCCACCCCTGCACCTGACTGACTCCCACATCATACCCGGCTGGTGTCTCGTGTCCTGCCCCCAGACAGCTGGTCCCTGGGGCCGCATCTCCTTCCTCCCTCCTTGGCTCTGCAGTGGCTCTGCTTCCTTTCAGAGAAGGAGCCAGAGGGTCCTGCGGCCCCTGCCGACCGCATCCCAGCCGCACTGACCTCCGTGCCCCCCGCAGGTGCCCGCCCCCACCTCAAGCGCCCTCTACCGCCTCTGCCCAGCTCAGCCCCCGCTTGACCAGCCTGCTGTCTCCTGCCCCAGGGACCTCCGTGCGCTTGCCTGGACGGACCCTCCCCACGGCCCACCACCTGTCACAGGACAAAACCATCTGTGCTCAGCCACCAGCGCGAGAACCCACAAGGCGAGGACACGGTGTGGCCTCCTGACTCCTGGAGCTGCCGCAGCCGGAAGGGGCCCGGCAGAGAGCAGGTGGTCCCTTCTGTGCTCACAGGCCACCTCGGGCTCCACGGCCGCCTGCACGGGGACCCCATGCTTTCCCGCCCCACGGTTCCTACACCACTGGGTCCGGACGGTCCTGGGGCCGACCCACTGCTTCACCTGTCACTCTCATGTCCTGAACGCAGTCTCATTTCCGGTCGTGAACCGTCTGGTCCAATCCCCACGAGAGCCTTCCCGCCAGGATGCGAGGGGACGCCCGATTAGCAGGTCAGCGTTCTTCAAAGGAGCCCTCGCAGGCCCTGGGGAACCGGGTTTCCT
Source organism: Mellivora capensis (assembly GCA_004024625.1). Classification (NCBI taxonomy): domain Eukaryota; kingdom Metazoa; phylum Chordata; class Mammalia; order Carnivora; family Mustelidae; genus Mellivora; species Mellivora capensis. The sequence continues at coordinate 113,750 of PISX010001577.1, read as the reverse complement.
CTGTCACAGGCAGAGCCAGAAGCAGGTTCAGTCCTAGGGCCGAAGCCCACGGCCCCTGGTGGCCTTACTCAGGGGCTGTTCCCCCCTGGGGCGTACCCCAGCCCCGCCCAGGGGCCACTGCAAAGAAGGAGAAAGTACTGGACCTCAGGAGTAGAGGCCGTCCGTGAGACTCTGACCACAGAACCTTACAGCCCCGGGAGTCCCGTCTGCACCGTAAGACCACATGTCCGCCATGACCGCCCCCGGTGACATGGCTCGGTTTGGCTCCCATGAGTTTTGAGAAAACGTCCCTCTTACTCCTGGAGCCTAGACCGCTAGGCAATTCCTTTCTTAAACCGCAAACACGAAGTCTCTCTGAGCGACCCAATCTGTTCCAAGTCTGTGCCCCGCACCTGCCACCTTGCTGTCACCGTGTGCAAACACGCTGCCACGTTCGCTCTGTGGTGTGGTGGGGAGAGAGACCAGTGAAGTCAACACACACGCCGGCTCCGAGCAGGAGGGGACCCGGGTCCGCCCACAGCAGATTGAAGTAAGACGTGCTTCTACGAAGACTGTCCCGTCTCCTCGCGGGTCACGGGGTCCCCAGACACAGGCACAGCTGCGCAGAGAGATCGTGGTGGACACAGAGAGGTCTTCCCCCGCACTCTCCGTCCCACGGAAAGGGGATGGCCGCGCCTCTAGCCTCGCGGCCGCCCTGGCCCCAAACATGCCCCATGAGCCCAAATCAGCGTTCACACCTCAGGTGCCCAGAAGTAGACCCTTGAATTTAATCTTTTAGAGATTAACGAGCACCTTTCATTTACGAATGAGAGCGTTCCCAGCCCTGGACTCTGCTGGTGGCCGCGCCGTGGCTCCCGGAGAAAGGAGAGTGGAATTGCCCCACTTTCTAGTTACGTCACACGTGAACAGGCAGAGTCTCACATCAGCATTTCCGTTATTAGGAAGGGCTAGAGGGGCCCCCGGCTGGCTCTGTCCCGGGAGCGTGCGACGCGATCTCAGGACGCGAGTGTGAGCTCCACGTTGCGTGTAGAGTTTGCTTAAAAATGTTGGAATAAATAAAAAGAAAGAAAGAAATGCTAGACATTGGAGGAGGAGGCAGGGAGCCTGGAAAGGGCTCGGTCTCTGGGGGCAGACGCACCATCTCCCAGGGTCCCGCCTCACGATGCCCACTCGCAGCGGTCGCTCACTCCACACCCATTTTGTCGAGAAACAAACACGTCCTGAGCCGGTCACTTCCGTCGAGGGGCCGCTTGTGGCCTGCCCCACGCAATCATCAAGGGGCCGCCAGCCCTCGGCGCTCCGTCTCCGGCCCTGTCTCTTCCCAGAGAGAATTAAACCGAAAGACCGTCCTTCCCTTGAGTGAGGCGTCTCTCAGTGTAATGACTGTGCTCTGGGCCTTCCAGAAAGGCCGCGGGAAAATAACCGCATCCTCCCCTTCCGTGGCTTCGATGTCTCGTGCTGTCCTGCACGTTCCAGGGTCCTCTCCTGAGGGGTGTTGTGGGGAATTTTGCAGGGAGACGCGTCCTCTGAAGGCAGGTTGGCAGAGGACCTGGGATCACGAGAGCCGCGAAGGGCTGGGGGAGACCTCGAACCTGCTGGGCTGCTGTCCTCAGCTCTTCATTGCGAGAGACTGGACGGCGTCTCCAGCCTGGCCATGCCGCGTGGAGGCTTGAAAGCCATCCGTTGCCACCTTCCCATCTCCTGTCTTTCGTCAGATGGACGTAAGCATCTGGAGGAAGAGTCGCTTTTTCTGATTCACATGAAGGCATCCTTCAGGCTAACGGTGGCCTTGACCTGAGGAGGAAGGATCCTAACGTGCTCCCGCGGACGGGGACCCGAGCCTGTGTCATCTTTCCCTCCGTCCCCCACATGACAGGTCCAGAGAGAGTCGACGCCAGGGCGGTTAGTCGGGAAAGGTGAGGGACACACACATTCCCAGACTCTTCTTTCCACCCCTGTTAGGGCAAGAGGTGGATTGCCGTGGGCCCAGCTTCGGAAACCAAAGAAAACAGTTGAGCCACATAACTACGGCAGACCATAATTAAATTGCACTAAACTAAGTTCAAATCGCCTTTATTCAAGTGCTTTAAATGTTCCTTAAATGCCTAAGTACTGTTTTCTTTTTTTTCCCCTTCTGGAAACCACCACAGCACATCCAGAACATTCCAGCACCCCGAGAGGATGACAACGCTGACGTGACCCTCCGGGCAAGCAGCAACCCCGGGAGCGAGCCTCTGTGTGTCCTTCAGCACAGGGCGTGCGTCCTCCCAGCTCGCGGAACCATTCTCCAAGCTTTTCCTTCCAAGATGTCGTGTGCGCCCCGCCCCGGGAGGAGGACAGCTTCAGCCCTAAGGTCGGTTCCCAGGTGACGCGGGCAAGGCCAGGGCGTTCCCGCGGGCGTGGACAGGGAGGGAACGTCCTGCACAAAACGGGCGGTGAAGTCATGCATTCTGGGGTCCTGGTGGCCTCGGGATATTAGCGCCTCCCAGTCCCAGTGCGCTGGGTCATTAGTATTTAGTTCAGTTCCCAACGTCTAGGACGTGCCCGCCCCCACCCAGTGGGATGGAGCCCACGCGCAGCTTCCATCGTCCGCGCGGGGCCGAGGAAAGCCCGTCTCTGTCCCCCAGCTGTGTGTGGGCGGTGAGTGACCCACCTGGGATACGTTTCCGGTCTCTGTGAGCACGGACGGCGGTACTCCCGGAACACATGACAGACGCCAGCGGCGAGAGCACACCTAGAATCGCGGGCCTGGGGGTCACCCACCGTGCGGCGGAAGCGCTGGCGGAGCCCAGCACAGCTGTTTCGGGCCCAGCCCACGGCCGCCCAGCGACTGGCCCGGATCACGGCCGGCAGCCCCTCACAGAGCGACGTGAGATGGCCCCAGGGGTCCCTCGAGAGCCCAAGACTGTCCCAAATTCCTTAGCAAGAAGAGGACGGGGGTCCAGTCACAGTCTCCAAGCTCAAGGCAGGCCGCTCTGAGCAGCTTTCCGATGCTTTCACAGAGTGGGCAGACGAGGACGCGGGAATCCCCCGCCCAGCTCGGGGTCGGAAATGATTCTTTTCCAGCTGACACGTGGCCCAGAGCTGGGAGCGCAAAGGAGCATCGGGGATCATGCGACCCACAACCGGAGCGGGTGCCGTGGCCCAGGGGCTGCTGTCCCCCTTGGGACCCGCTCGTGCAGCCCGAGCGCCCACCAGGGCCGGGGACGTGTGGAGCCCGCAGAGGGGACCCCAGACCCCATTCACTCGGCCGGTGCGGATCCGCCCGCCGGACGCTGGAACAAGCAGCTCCAGAAGGCTGGTGCTTCGGGGAAGTCGAAAGCCTCTTCCCACGACTTAGCCGTGTCCCCACCCCCACGTGGGCACCCCAAGCCCTCCCCTGCTCCGAACGCCACCAGCAGGGCCCCCTTGTCTCGGCAGCATCTGCCCAGCAAGCGAGGTCCTCACACCGACGCCCTCCCCCACGCTGGGGTCCCCGAGCGCGGGGCTGAGACTCACTCATCGTCCCGCCGTCCTCTGTCCAACGGTGGACCTCGGGTCAGGGAGGTCAGTTGACGTAACTCATGCTTAAAAAAAAGGAGTCCCCGGCACCAACTCTTGCTTGTCCCAAGGTCAACCCGCTTCATGCCTCTGGGACCCCAGCGCACCCCTGGACAGTTCTGTGCTTCTCCGCTCTTCTGGAAACAGACCCAGAAAGAAACCCGACCTCGAACACGGCCGGACGTGCATGTGAGCCCCACTTCTTGTGTGTGTGTATGTGTGTGTGAGAGAGAGAGATTTTTATTTATTTATCTGAGAAAGAGAGCACGAGAAGGGGAGGGTCAGACAGAGAAGTCAGGCTCCCCGCCGAGCAGGGAGCCCGATGCGGGCGGGACTGGATCCTGAGACCCCAGGATCATGACCTGAGCCGAAGGCAGACTGAGCCCCCAGGCGCCCTGAGCCGTGTTTCTGAAAAAGGAAACATCTAACAGGACCATACGGAGCAAGGAATCTGTTTCCTTCCGAGGGACGCGGGGGTCAGGACCCACCTCCTGATGCAGGGGTTAGGATTCCAACGTGTGAATTTGGGGAGAACATGTTCAGTCCATAGCACGTAGCATCCACCGTCCAGACCCACTAAACGACTGTGCTGATCTGCCCACCAGAAGGGACCCTACACTCCAAGCCAGCCCTGGAGGGAGGCAACGCCACTCAGACTGGTCAGGTTAGCTCGTGACCTGTGACCTTGGAGAGCATGTTGGGCTCTTTAGACCTTCATGACACACACAAACCAGCGAATATCCGGGACATAACTTTGGAGTGACGGGCCCCAGACCCCATCTGCCCGGAGACAGAGGATGGATGCCCGGGAAGAGGAGCCCCGTGGTGCGCACACGGCCCTCACTGGGATCTGAGGGAGCCCTCAGAGATGGTCCCTGGAGACGCCCTCCTCTCCGGAGTGTCCCAGGGCCCAGGAGATCCAGCACTGCCTGGTCTAACTCTGGTCTAGCTCTGATGCTATTAGGGGAATCCAAAGGTAGAAATGTAGATACTAAGGTAAATTTTGGTTGGAATGGGAAAAGCAGTCATACAAATGACTGGAAACTAGGGAAATGTAGTCCCTTCTTGCCGAGAAGTGTTTAGATAAGCTACCCAAAGTGTCTCCTGATGCACCTGTCTCCCTCCCACCCAGACTCCTAGACAGCCCTCAGCTGCATCCAGCACTCACGGGCCTGAGCCCTAACCTCCCTTAGTCCGCGGCCTGGGAGGCAGCCCAGGGTGCGAGCGGCACCGTTCACATCCCCCTTCCTCCCATCCCCAAGGGGCTGTGGGCACTGCGGTTCCTGACAGGCAGACGATGGGTCTCTGTCACACGATACTATTGGGGACACTTCCAGCAGGGTGCCCAAGAGGACCTCAGTGCTGGAGGTCCACCAGGGCCTGGAGGAGAGCCAGGGAAGGAGGACGAGCGCCCGAGCGGCGGGTGACCCCAGTGAGGAGCTCGGTGGTTCAACCCTCGGCGACTGGCACTTGGAGGGCCAGGCGGGCTCTACTTGGACTCAGCGAGGGAGCCCAGCACAGAGGGTGGAGGCCGGCGTCACCTCACGGGATCCGGGACTGGAGCCGGACATTCAGCAGTGCGGGGGCGCCTGAGGGACCCGCCACCCGGCTGCATGTGTCCCACGGGCTCCCACGCCTGAGCTGCGTAGACCTGGACAAGCGTGGATTCTCAGCTCGGCTGAGCGTGGGGTCCCCTGCGGGACCTGTCAGCCCCGCGTCTGAGCCATCGAGAGACCAGACAGTGTCCCGAAGTGTTCAGCCTCGTCACGCCCCTTCATTCTCGTGTTTCTACGACCGAGTCAAGCGTACGCCTCGGTCGAAGGCGAGAACGCGTTGAAAAGTGTCTCCAACCAGCTGAAGCGCCGCAGGGATCCCAGCACGGACCACGGTCCCCCCGGAAGGACGTCCCGTGGGTAAGTGCTCGACCCACAGGCCTCCACGCACGGTGGAGGGGGGCCCTCAGGGAGGAAAAGCCGCAGCGGAGACTCAGGGCACTGGCGGGGCGCACAGCAGGCGGATGCTGATAGCAGGAACGCAACGTTGGAAGCAGCATCCCGGGTGGGGAGGGGACGCGGGGACAGGGCTCCGAGGTCAGGATCCACTGCCTCCAGTCACCGTCCGCCCTTCACTTGGCCATGGGCGACCCCAGCGGGGCAGTAACGAATGCCGCGGGCGGCCCCCGGGGATGCCCACGGAAGCATGGTCCCTGGAATCCCGGTGCGGGCCCAGTGGTGCCGCGGAGCCCAGACGAGGCGAGGGGGCACAGAAGTGTCCAGAAAAGGGCGTCTCCGCCACCCCCAGGGCCCTCCCTGTCGGGTGGGTCATGGCGACCTGCCAGGTGGGGCGTGGGGTGGAGCCTGGCAGGGAGTGGGGAAGACCCGCCCGGGCTGGGGGCTGGGGGCAGCCCGAAGGCTGCCCCCCTGGGCCTCCCTGCCTCGGTGCCTGACGTGGTGAAGCCAGCGGGGGAAGTGACCTCACTGCAAAGCCCATGACGGGGAACTTCCAGCAGATCCGGGCAAAGACTCACAGGTGGGCCGAGGGCCCTCCCAGAGGGCGTCACCCTCGGCGCTCAGAGCGCTGCATCTGGAGCGGTGAGTAAGGTGAGCGGTGCCATTCCTGTCACTCTGGAACCCGACAGCGGCCACCCCTCGCGTCTGAGCCCGTGATCCTCAGAAGCCTCGGATGAATACAAACGTGGGTCCTGATTCCTGAACGGTGCCGCCGTCTGGTGGCTTCAAGGACAGTTTGACCTCGTCGGCCCTGAAGGACGGGGTGTCGGGCCTGGAACCGCACTCTGAAGACAGGGATCCTGGAGGAGAGGCGCGTGTGATCCCGGCCCCCAGGGCGCAGGGCCCACCCCGCGACGTTCCCATGCCGGGCACCAGCTGCCGGGTGGCCGGACCACCCCGGTTCGGCGCCGGACGTGCCGACCATGCGTGGCTGGGACAGAAACGTGGGCTCTGCACGTGGCCTAGAAAAGCCTCGTCCTTTCACTTCATCTGCTCTTTCCTCATTACATACGAGAGCGACGCGGGACACGTTTGCCTGAATCCATGTGGAATAATAAAAATCTCGAAGACGTAAGAAAGCTTCAATTCTGAGGTGAATTGGCATCACTTTTCTGTAACTTTTGAAGCAGGGAGCAGCACCGTCCCTCTTTCTCCCGAGCGTTCTTGGCTTCAGACGACAGTGTGATGGGCTCTCTCCAGGGACCCAAGCAATTTAGGGCTTGGGGAACAGCCGACGTGTCCTCTTCAGAGTTTCCAAATCACACCACGTTCCCTAAATACCCTGTTGGAGTAGAGAAGAGACGCCGGTGAGACTCAGAGGCGGAGGCGGCAGGACAGGCGACGGGCTCCCCCGAGCACTCATCCCTCGTCCTAACGAGGCTGGTGCTGACGCAGCGAGCCAAGGACGGGCCGGTGAGCCGGTGCTCCCGACGAGGACAGGGACGCACAGGGACATCAGTCACACGGTCACAGTTACAAAGCGGACACGATTCCCTCGCACCCAGGCGGCCGAGCGCAGGCCCCGGACGCAGGCGCTCCTCTGCGGGTCCTGGGGGGCCACGGGCCGCTCTCCTCGGGCACCTCCGGGTCACGCGGCAGGAGGGGAAGGGGAGAGCCAGCAGCCGCTCCTGTCATGCGCTAAAGCTTCAAGACATCACCCCCAGCCTCCCAAGCACACGAAGCAGGAGGAGGAACTTGGCTTTGCTCGGGGCTCTGCGGCGGAAAGACCGTCTCCTCCCCAAAGCACAGAGTTGCCGACTCGGACCCCACGGGTCCCAGAGGGCCGACTTCCGGGGCTTCCTATACACCTTGGGTATAAGAGGGAGCAGCAGTGGGAAGGGGACAGTGGGCGTCCTTGCTGGCGGCCGCACAGAGGGAGAAGCCCGACCCCTTGGGCCACCGCTCACGGCTCATGGTCTCCTCACGGCCACGCCCCCGGCGCACCCTTGCCAGCGGCTCCCTCTGCCACACGGGTTCGCCGCGATGCTAGAGGATTAGCCGCCTTTGTCGGAAACTGTTTGGTTCATGAGAAGCAGAGACAAGTCGGTGACTGAGTCACCTCGCCTCTCACGGGGCGGCAGAATGCCTCTCACGTCGGTTCCAGCTGAGTTTTCCCGGAGGGCAATAATGTCCCCTTCAGAAGGGCCGGGCCTTGGCTTGGCCTTGCTTCCCTCTCCCGTCCCACCTCGGGCACCGCTGGCTCTGCGGGACGGGTGTGGTTTCAGCTGCAGACGCTGTGGCTCCTTTAATCCGTCCCTGGCCTCACCGAGCATCAGCGGCAGCGTCCCTGCGGCTCCTGGGGACTCTGCTCCGTGACCAGCGCACCCCCCCTCCGGCCACAGGCTGCTCCCCGAGCACGATGACCAGGTTGGTGCAAGTCGTGTCTCATGAGTTTGCTTCAGATGTCCTGACGGCTTGCGGGAGATAAAACACACCCTGACGGAGGCGGGCAAATCTGTAAGCACAGGATGAGGGGGAGACATTCCAGCTCGCTGGGAAGACCGGGCGCTCTCCTGGGATGTTCCTGGGCTGCCCGGCCCTGCAAGTGAGGCCCGGGGACCAGCGGGCAGGAGGGGGACCGCCCTCCTCTGGGGAAGCCAAAAGCAGCCCCACCCCACCTGCGACTACACAAACGCAGAAAGGAGAGCTCAGATGTCTGACAGCAAAGCTGGAACGGACGCTCTGGGATTTCGGGAGGACGTGCCGAGAGCGGTGAGAATGCAGACGTGACTGCCCTTCTGAGTCAGGAGCACCGGCCTGGAGGGCACCGGGGCTCACGCGTGCGCGCACGCACACGGGAAAACAAAAGGAATAGCAGGCAATGGTGGGAGGGGCGCCAGCGCTCCCCGCCACAGCGCTGCGCCCGGAAGCCAGGGAGCGGGAGACCTCGGCCGCCGGCCTCCACCAGCCTCCTGCCAGAAGAGGCCACTGATGTAAAAGCTCATGGGAGAAGGACACACGCCGGCCGGGATGCGGCCCGAGAAAGGGATGCAGGCAGAGCCCCCGGGGGCCCATAAGGCAAGCGCGGGACCCACCAGACCCTGCACGGTCCCCGTTTCGGGTGGGCCGGCTTCACCGACACCCAGCGCGGCGTCCTGTTTTCCGAGAATTATAACTGAATTCCAGTGACATAAACCACTTTACATTCACCTACTTATTTTGAAAGTGATGTTTATCTTGAAAGAAAATGAACCAAGGTCCCAAATAGATAACATCACCGGGTCAAAGGCGGGCTGGACCCTCCCTTTAAGACCGTGAGGAGCATGTGTGTAAATGCCGGGAGACGCTCGCGGCACCATCACCTTGAAGTCACTCTTCAAGCCGTGACAATGTCAGGGCGTGACTCGGTCACCTACACGAGGGTCTGCGCAGGGGTCTCCGACTTCCGCACTCTGCAGCAGAGCCAGGCGGGCTTCCCGGCAGAGGTGCTGGGGACAGAGGTCAGGATGCTGGGGGAGGGGAGGCCCCAGATCCGCCGGTCCCCATCTCTGACACCTTCCTCTCTGCCTGGTTTCTCCATCTGCCCGGGGCGGAGGGGTCACCCAGGGCTCACCAGGGTTCAGCGGAGTCCCCCGCGCTCAAGGAACCGGAGTGTTCGCTGCCCTACGTGCTCTCAGGACAGACTGACGGACTTCCACAGCCAGCCCGAGTTCATACCTGCCTGGTGCTGCCGTCTGGAGGGTTCCGTGGCGCCTGTGGCTCTGCGGGGGGGCGGGGCCCATCCTTCCGTCTCATTTGAACTCACTGGGCTTCTGGCTCTTTGTGTGGGAACCAAGGGGCCGTTGACACGGTTTGTAATTTGCTATGAATCATAGCAATTTGCTATGAATCTAAGATTCTACTCGAAAAAGTAGAACTGAATGGACCAGAGATGGGGGCAGGTCCAGACCGGGAGCCCTGGGACAGGGGGGAAGGCTGCAGGGGTCTCCTGGCCCAGGGCTGGCCTTGTGAGCCCAGCTTCCAGCCGCACAAAGGGATTTCAGGAAGGAGAACAGAGAAAAGCAAGACCTCCGTGGATGGCCCCTGCTCCGGGGCCTCCTGCGGATCAGACAGACGGCACTGCTCCCGGCGGCATCCGGGAGGCTCGCTGAGAGAACCCAAGAACCTTGTTGTAAGAGAAAACAGCCCACGGGACACGGGAGCAGCCATAAGATCCTCCAGAAACATTTGAAATCTTGCAGCTTGTGGTCCCCGTGTGGCTGGGAACACGCTCCTTGTCACACTTCCTACCTGAAGACCTCGGGTCCCAGGACGGAAGCCATCCTCTTACCGACGGCCCAGCTGTGATGGTGTGGGACTCAGCAGGACGCAAACATTTGCTCCCTCCCCTAAACCTCGGGGCAGGTCAGCTCCTGGCCCACCCCCAGGGCTCAGGACACATTCGTTCTGTCCCAGGTGGGACCACACCTGGCTTTGCGGGTTCCTGCTACGCTGGTGTCTGGAGCCCGGACAGAGTCAGTGGCGTTCATGCGAAACGAAGCCGCCCACTGTTACCTTTCCTGGTCCGGACCCCAAATCAAGGGTCCTGGTCACTCCTCCCCAGCCCCGACTCTGGTGTGTGCTGAAGCTTTGGCAAAGAAACAGGGCAGAGGCCATGCTCCCTGCCCCCACCCCTCCATCTGCAGAGAAGGGGCAGCCCCCTGCCCAGCTTCCTCGGTCCTCAACCCCGAGCATCCAGCCCTGAGAAGTGACTTAAGAAAAGCGGACATTCGTCCTTGTTTTCGACCGGCCCGGACACTGCGGATCACTCTTGCGCACTTGCCTGGTTGTTTCCGCAAAAGCAGCACCGTCGTCCTGTGTGACAGTCGGAGGAAACGGGACGCGAACGATACCAGGTTCCCAGGGATGCGCCGCTCGAAGGGGAGGGACAAGCCGGGCCGAACCGCGGGACCAAAGACAAGGCGCCCCTGCTCTCTCCACCGCGCCCGATCCCGGGCTATCCCTGCGGCAGAAAAACTCTGAACTCTGTGTACAAATCACGGGGTAGAAGCACATGAATGATATTCCCAACATCCAACAAGACGCGTGGGAGTTTCAGCCGGAATAGACAGCGTGGACGGCAGAGGAGACACAGAGGCCCGCGGGCAGGGGCCCGCTGCAGGGGCGCTGGGACAGGCTTCAGATGGGTCGCTTGTCACCACAGCGAGGTCTGGTACGTCGCCCTCCAGAGAGTGACTTCCTCTGCGGTGTGAGCACATGAAGCGTGCACCTGTGCTTCCGTGTGCGCGTTAGTGCACGCGCGTGCACGTGTAACACGTCCGTACCGGGCGGCCGCTTTCTCACTTAGGTAAACCTGGCATCTCCGCTCGTCCACGTGAACGTGGCGTTCCTATTACTTTGAAATGTTGGGTCCCCGTCTTACTCAGGCAACGCTCTTGGTCCAGAACGTGTGGATTTCTTCACCTCTTGTGGTTTCGGACGAGTCCCGCAGTGAACATGTCTGCACACAGGCCGGGTTTCTGGCCAATGAGCATTTATGATTTCAACAGATACTGCCACGTGACCTCCAAACGGGAGGCCACTTGACGGGCCACCGAGGTCGATGGGAGCACCTGGTGGCACGGCCGAGGTTCCTGTCCTCGCGGGCCGCTGACCGAAAGCGGACATGACCTTGCCTTGGGGGGCGGCCTGGGTCGCGTGGGCCTCTGTGTGCTCCCTCAGGGAAAGACCGCGCCGTATCTCTTGTGTTCTTCAGGGTTTCGTCCCCCTTTTGTATGTGTGTGTTAGAATCACAAGCCTTTTGTCGCACAAGCGGGCAGCACGTGCTGCCTGTTCTTAGCCTTTGTGTCTTTTGGGATTTGGGCCATCCCACTTCTGGCCCAACACGATGAGCACATTTTCCCTTCCGCTCTAGCACGTGGTGGTTTCCGTGTTGAAGCAGCCGGGGAGCCAGCCGGACCTCGCCACGGTGCCAGGACCTTCCACATGTGCTCCCACAGCATCCGACTGTCTACAGAGATGCACAGTTTTAAAAACCAAAGCTACGGATCTTATATCATCATTTTCCCTTGTAACTAACTAACTCCGACAGCCCAGTGAGCAATTCTGTCCTTCTGCTGAAGGAGGATCCCACCGGCAAACCACCCCGGGAACATTGCAGGACCTGCCCGCCTTGGGGGGGCCTGGCTCGGTGCCCCCAACCCCCCACAAAGCCGGCAGGAGCGCGGCCCCACATCCCCTGTTAGCAGCAGGTGCCGATCGCCACCTGCTGGAAGTACCGGCAAAGAAACAAAAAACAAAGACAAAAGCGCGAAACAGGTTCTGCCTAGAGAAGGCCCTTCTACCGTCAGCAGGAATAAGAAGCACCTTTAGATCCTGGAAACGCACCATGTGCAGGACGCCACGGCAGAAACTCACAGCAGCCGCGAGGTGGGTCACACGGGGGTCCCGGTCAGAGCTCAGCACGAGGAGGGTCACGTGGGGGGATCCTGACGCAGAGCTCAGATGCTTTTCACAACGCTGTCATTTAACATTACACCATGTCCAGAGATCCAGGGACCTCCTGGAAAATGAAAATGTTGATGAGAAAATTGATGTTCAAGTAAACCTCGTCCCCAGGGAGACGCCATCATACACGTACAGAATAACTCCCCACCTTCCTGGCAAGCCTCCCCCCGACCTGAGATGGCGTCCGAGGGGTGACGAGGACGGTGATGGGAATGGCGGTGCCAACCCACGGGCACACGTCACCTCATCTGAAGGACACCATGGAGGAGGAGGTCCCAGGCTTGTCTTCGCTCGACAGACGAGGAAGCCACGAACCGAGAGGCCTTCAGGGCTGCGGGCTGAGCCGGGCCGTCCGCTTCTGCAAAATTCCATCCTGGGACCACGTGTACCTTCTTCTGCGTGAACCACAGAATAACGGATGTTTCAGATTTGGCCAAACTAGCACATTTTCGAAGCTACTTTGTCAAGGACAGAAAAATTGCAGAAAGCCTCCCCAAACCAAATACCAGAGACGTTTCCACTCCTGAGGCGTGTTCTCCAGCAGGACAGATGCTGGACATTTCGTGCCCGTCCTCCCACCACCCCCACCTCCGAGCACGGCAGGCTGCGGCTGCTCTGAGCTCCCTCACCGCTTCCAGCCCGAAGTTTCCAGGGCCGTGGCCCGAGTCAGGAAGCTGCTGTCTGTTCCCCGGGAGCCCGGAGTCTGTGCTAATCCATCCCCGGAAAGGGGCGCTCAGGATCTGGCAGGAGCCAGGGGTCTGCGTGCCGCCGGGCTCTTGTGGGCTTAAGGTGACCCTGCGGGACGGCCTCGGTGCCATCTTCTGCTCTGATAGGGAACGGTCCCTGCGGCTGGGAAGGAGACGGTGCTCCCGGCCCTTCTGTCTCTGTCGCGTCACTTCCAGCATGTCTGTCCACCTTCCTCTCGCCTTCTGCCGGAGGCTCCAGAGGGCAGAGCTATGGCGTGTCTGCTTTCCCTTCCCCGCCTCGTTCACAGGAGGCCCCGCAAGGGCTCGAGTGTCAGGGTCTCTGAGGCCAGTGTTGGGGGGACAGGCTCCAGGGACCCTGGGCTCCGGTCGGAGCCTGCCCCCGTCTGTGGGAGCCTCTGGTGGAAAATAAAGAGCGGAGGAGCCCGATGCAGCGCCTTCCTGCCCGCGGTCAGCAGAGCAACCGTCCAGCCCAGCAGACAGCCGGGCAGACCACCGGGGACGCCCGTCGCATGGGCTTCGGGGAGCAGGGGCATTTCTGCCACGGCACCCCAGCTCCCAGACCCCGAGCTCTGTTCTCCAGATTGCTGAGGAGGTGTGATCGTGAAGCCGCATCCCAAAACGTTCTCCCAAATCTGCCAAAACCTTCTCAGTGGCATCGAATTCTGTGCCCTTGGTTTCAAGTGGGAGGGATCAGGTGAACCCCCTTAACCTTCCATGCTATCATGATACTATCAGATCGTTTCCAAGACCACCGCCCGGCCCTTCTGTTCAATCCAAGCCGTCTAATGAGTTGAAGGGCTCAGGCTGGTTTAGAGGACAGGACGGCTGTGAGCCAGGCCTCTTGGGAGGCCACACCCGGGAAGGTTCCTGTCTTCTCGTTTCCAAAGCAGGACTGTAAGCCATGTTTGCCATTTAGGTTAAACAACAGCCCGCCATTGAGTTGACTTTTCTGCATCCCCAACGAAATTCCTGTTACAGCCCCTTGGCAGCCACACGCCGGCAAGGAAAGTACGAGCCAACCCAACTGTGAGTCTCTGGCCCTGATGATTAATTTTTAAAAAATTAATTCCAGCAAATAATGTTGAAGGGATGAGAGGAACAGAAAAACAGAACTCAGTTTAAAAGTTGCTTTCTCCGGGACGACAGGCGGGTCAGGAGCTCCGGAGGCTACGGGCCATGCCGTGTCCCGGGTGCGGAGGCGGACCTTCCCCGGGACAGCAGGTCAGCCCTTCGCACACGCACCCCCCGAGGAGGGGTGAGGGGTTGGGGCAACCGCGCTAGACGAAAGTGGGCTAAGGTCTCATAGCAAAGCCACCCGGAGTGGGCTGCCATCTGTCCCCAAAAGACCACCTGACGCATGTGTGGCCCGACCTGTGAGGTTCACTGCTTGCTGCAGGCACGGGGCACTCGGCCTGGAAGTGGGGTGCCTCGGTGAGCGGCTTGGAGGAACGGCCTGCCGCAGCTGGGGCTTGGACTCGCAGGTGGGGGAGTGGCTGAGGAAGTAGAGGACCCCCGGGGACGGGGTGCTCTTCAGGGCGTCCTGTAGAAGACAGGACAGCCCAAGGCCAGCAGCCTGACAAAGTAAGGGCTGTGGGGTGCCCCCTGGTCAGGGGGCACAAGTCAGCAGCCACTGTGGCCTCCACACCCCGTCCCCCCGCCCCCCAGGCAGCCCCTGAGTGCAGGTTCCACAGCCCTCCCTGGGCATGGAGAGGACACATTCTGGCACCAGGACCCCATGTGGTCTCCACCTACCGAGAAGTGCACTGTGGTCCCATTGACCCCTGACTGCCCCCCGGCCCGGCCCCAGCCCATCCCTCATCCACGAGGAGCTGTTGGAAACCTCAAGACCCTAACGGGCCACTGACCCGCTGTTCTGTGCCTGCGTCCTCCCTGAGGGGCCCCGAGCCCAGGGTGAAGGCGGCACCCCCACCCTGAAGACTGGCCCCGCTGCTGCAGGGGCCCAGGGACCATGTCCGGGTCTGAGAACCGGCTCCCACTCCTGCGCAAAGGCCGTCTCAGGAGGACCATCCATCCAGCTTGTCAGCGTGACCAGAGAGCAAGCCCCGCTGGACACAAGCTCCCTCTCTCTCCAGCCTTAGTCCGATCCCCAAGGTCGGGGTCAGGCAGGAACTGAGGAGCACCCTGGGGAGCTGTGGGATGTTGGGCTCCCCGGGCCTGCCCCCGAGGCTGTCCCTGGCCTCGCTGCTCCTCCCTTCCCCTCCCCTTGAAGAACAACCTTTCTCCTCCTCCCCTCCAGGGAGCATTCCTTTTCGGAGCCCGCGGTCTTCCCACGAAGTGAAGTGGGAGAAACAGAGCATCTGTCCTCCAGAGCACCGAGCGGACCCTGGGTGGGTCGTCGGCGTGAGGGGGCGAGCAGGATCACTCCACGCCAGGAGGAACCCGGAAAGCACGGAGTCCTCCAGGAAGGCTGGAGTGACAAGTGTGATGACAAAGCGAATGGGAAGGGGCCCCACAGGGGACGACCCCGAAGCCCCAGCCCCAGAAAACTCTACCCAACTGAAGCAAGACTGGGGGTGGGCTCCCCAGAGCCCCGGGTCACCTGGACGCGGCCCCTCCCGACAGGACCCAGGAGGCCCCCGTGACACCCCCCAGCCAGGTCACGGCGGCTGAAGGACCCCTGACGACATTGGTACGCACCCCAGATGTCTCACCCTTAAACAAAATGCCCTGATCCTCACGCTTCCTCGTCTGCATTAGAAGTCGGTCTGGATTCTTTCCAAATGTGCTGGAAAATGAGCGTTCTGGGTCAGCTGCCCCGAGCCCCAGGGTTATCATTTGGGAGAGGGGGTGGAGCGCCTTGTGTGCCCCAAGGTCTTCCGAAACTGTCCCACCATGACCCTTCCTCCTTTTGCCCTTAGTGGTCCCCGAGTGTCCAGCAGCACCTTCCACCAGCGGTCAGGACCCAGGGGCGTTTTAGACGGACGGTCCCTGGGGTCTGTCCCCTTCCCCTCTGCACCCAGCAAGGGAAGGCCTGGGCTCCCTGCCCGGGGAATCCTGGTCTCTCGGCGGCCGTGTCTGATGATGATGGTGGAGATGGTGGTGATGGTGGTGACAGTTTGGAAGTAGAAGCCAGTGGCTTCTGTAAGACACTCTGTCCTACTAGGGAAACTGACTGGACTGCAGCCGGAGAACAATACTGAACTTTTCCACCAGCATGAGATATTAGGAGGGAAATGTCTGGACCAAGAAGCAGAGCTCCATCAGCTGGAATGTGAATTCTCCTGCACAGCGGTAAGCGTGGTAAACAAAACAAGGAGCTCTGTCAGAGGGCACCCGTGGAGTTTCTGAGCACTTGGCATTGCCGCTGAGAAGCAGCCCAGACGCCTCCCACGCAGCGGGATGCTTATCCTGCCCACTCAAGTGCAGCCGGCGGGCCGGGTGCCTCTGAAGGGCCCCTCGAATTGGGGAGGATAATTTTCTTGACTTTGAACAGAGTAGATCAAGATGGCGCACACCTGGATCTTCTCGGGCTTTTGATGGGGTTGGAGACGTTCCCAGACAGATGCCAAGCCTTCCCGACAAAACCACGAGGCTGTAGGAGACCGTGGAAATCATCAGGCCTCAGAAAACCAGAGGTGACTGTTGAAGCACATTCCCATAAAGTGGATGGAGAGACGCGGTTTTAGTCGGAAGCTAACGTGCAGATACCTACTTCATACACGAGGCAGTTTAAGGTGGAAACTGGTGTTACAGCAAAGTGAGTATTGAAACGGGAAAAATGTAGATAGCGAAGTGGCCACTTATTTTGAAGGGTAGGAAAGGAATCAGGGGTGCTGAGATGAGCTCTAAGGGATGGGACGTCTCGGAGGGACAGGGGGTCTCGGCACATTGACTCGGTGTATCTCGTTTCTTTTCGAAGCGATTTTCCTTTCTCTTGGTGCAGGCATCTGCACGAGAGGATGTGGGGTGTGGAGAGCCAAGACCGTGCCACCGCCCAGCGGGAAATGGCCCAAGTATGAGCTGCAGAGGGCAGGAAGGCCCTGAGCTCGGGGCGTCGCCTCCAGCGAGCAGCCGCACACACACCGCGGACCGCTCCGTACGTTGCCACCGAGGCGCCACGAGCCCGCCCGCGAGCTCGGCCGGTGCGTGCAGGATCCGTGGATGCTGCTGTGGAGCTGCTGTCGGGCACGGTGGTTTTCAAGTTGCTGTAACACACGTTTGATTAAAGCCCCGTAACCCCACAAGGTCGAGCCGACTTTTTAAACACATACATTTGTAACTTTAGATCAAAATACCCTTGACCTCGTCAGTCCGACTTTGGTCACTCGCAATCTGTTTTACTTCCAGTCATTTTCTCTCAGACCCTTGACCTGCCTTCATTTCGACAAAACACATTTTAGCTCCACGTTCTGCTCGTGGACAGCAAGTTGTCACTTGCCGCGCTGACCCGTCCAGGCGATCTCTGCCCTATCGGAGGAAGGCGCGGCCTCTGGCCACCTCCGCCCTCCCTTCCCCAGCCCCACGGGAAACAGGATGTGAAAGTGTCCGCGCTCCCCAACGGGCCGGCGGAGCAGGACGGCTGTGCCCCGGGGCCGGCCGGCCGCCTCCCCAGGCCGTCCCCGCGCACAAAGTGGTCCTGCCAGACACTGGGCCGCAACCCGCAGGCCACCGCGCCATGCTGTATGGGACGGGGACGGCAGAGGGAGCCTCTCCTGGTGTGCCGGTGGCCGGAGAGCAGGACATGAAGAGTGACCCTCACGGGCACCTTGAGGCAGGGAGAGACTCGGACAAGCTGTCCTTACTGATTTCTCGTGTGCGAGCTCTCCACCGCGACCCAGCTCTGACGAGCCGACCACCCACGGCCACCCCCACGCATGCCTGCTCCGGGGGCGCCCAGGGGGCCGTGTCACCGTTTCTGCAAACGGCCCCCCGAGCAGGCACGTTGCACCCTCAGGTCCCAGCTCTCAGACGTCCTGGTGGCGTGGGTTCAGGCCAGTGGTTGTATTGTCCACAGCGAAAGCCGGAGAACCAGAGGCTCCAGCACGAGGGTCGGGGCACACCGGGCAGCGTCACGAGGCTGGAGGCCTCGCCCGCGGGTGCCGGGTGCCCCTCCACACAGCCTCTTTCTCAGCACAGAGCGTGGGCCCCGGGGGTGGGCACAGAAGCTGCTAGGAGGGCACCAAGGAGGGAGGCAGCGACTCCATTCAACCGACCGCCCAGCACAGAGAAGGCCGGGGAAGGCGCCAGGGTGGGACAGGCTGCCACAGGCCCTGATGGACCTGCCGTGTGGACACGGAGTGTGGAAAGTCACCATTACCCCAGAGCTCATTCCTGAGAGGTGCCCCCCACCCAGCAGCCTCACTGTCCCTCGGAAGGCGCTGCGGTCCCGGTGCCACGCTTCACCTGCAGGCCTCAGGGCCTGAATGAGCTGGGGTCCAGGAAGTGTGTGTGTCCTAGAATTTGTTTTCTGGGGATAGCGTCAGTGCTGAGGAGAACACAGCACCTCTTGAGACTGTTCTTAGGCCAAACTACAAATTCGGACTACACAAGCACGCGTGCACACACTTACCTGCACACTCACATGCGTGAGCATGGGCACACACTTGTGTGCGTCCACGTACACGTGCATCCACGTGAGCACACACACGAGGCCAGTCTCGGGGTCAGCACAGTGGTCAGCACGGTGTGCCGTGTGCGCCGCCATCGGGAAGATCCTGGGGACGAGGGACCCACACACCTGCCAGACTGGCTCCAAGCACGGGGGCTGCCTCCACTCTTCAGAGTGCCCAGCGAGACCCATGGGTACCCTGTGTGTCAGGGCTGGCTCGGAGTGGGGAGTTGAAACAGGAAGGAGCTGTGCCCATTGTAGAAAGTGTTATTAAACATGTAGCTCACACGCTGGGCCTCCGCCAGCCCCACAATGCCCCGTCCAGCAGGACCCTCCTTCTCTTGGCAGGTGTCTCCTCGCACACCCTCTGCAAGCTCATTGCGGGGGGGCAGCGCTTCAGAGGACTCCCACCTGAGGACTCCCCTGGGGGCACAAACCGCCAGAACCCTGTGCACGTAGGCCCTTAGGCGGGCTGCAAGCCTGCGCTGTGTGATGGGCGGTTGCCACAGGTTCCCCAGCAGCAGAGGCATGAGTGTCCCAGACGCATCCCAGAGCTCCGGCTCCTGGTGACCAATGAGCACCCCAAAGTGAGAGTGTTGGGGGCTTTTCAGACAGTTTTCAGAGACGTCGACCTGTTGGAGGGGTGGAGACAGGTTAGAATTACGTCTATTCGCTATTGCCAAAGAGCGAGGGACTGCAAATTGGCACAATCCTGGAGGCCAGTCCAGGAATATGTGTGAGAGCTTCGAACACCCAGAAAGTCAGCTTCTCGCCCTCCAGCCTGAGAAATGGCAGCTCGGGGGCCCAGACTTCAATGCAAGGATGTTCAAACAGCTGCTCAGGATGGAGGACGATCGGACATCACCCAAAAGTCCAGCAGTGCAGAATCCACGAACTTGATGGCAGGATACACCGAACATGGGATACTTTGTATCCACTATCATGACATTGTTACTCTGTATTTGCTAATGAGCAGCTACTTACAATTTATGCTTAGTGAGGAGTCAAGCTGTATATTACCCATCCCTTCTTGCAACAAAGTCACGTACATGTGTACATGCTGCGTTTACATACAATGCACACAGCACATGCATACAGGACATGCACACGACACATGGCCTATGTGCACAATAAATACATAAATTCTTGTGAAATAAGCAACAACAACTGCCGAAGTTTGTGTGAAAGAGCTAAGCTTTACCGAGTTTGGAGCTTTCTGTGTGAGCACATTGGTGCAAATCTGAGTTTGAAGAGAAAGACCTCCTTGTGAAAATCCATATGGACCAAAGTCAGGTACAAGTTTCTCATCTGATTATCTGCCCACCCCATGTTCTCCCAGGGCGTGGCCCACGTCTGGGAGCGTCCCTCACGGGCAAGGGGCTGGGGGGCAGCAGGCAGCCCTGCCGGGGCATAGGGCTCCAGAGCTGTCTGAGCTCCAGTGACCCAGCACGGAGTCCCAGGCTGGTGGCCGGCCGCACACCTCTGCTTCGGGAGGGGCCCGCAGGTGCCCTCAGGGGTGCCCCCCCCAGCTAGTTCACGGCATCGCCCGCTGATCTCCCAAAGAGACAGTACCTGAGGCGGGACCTCAGCATAAATCCAGAGCCTCCAAAGACTGCTGAGATGAAAAGCTCCCGCGCTTTCTTGCTGACCAGCCACACTCCGCAGACCTGAGGAATCCTCTGGAAAGGCTTCTGATGGGGCCGGAAGCCACCAAGTCTATCTCCAGCCGTGGGTCTCCGGGTCGAGCAGAGAACCTACCGGGAGCAAACGCATGGCCTGCTCTGGCGACCCTCCCCTTGTTGGGCACAAAGGAGGCAGCCTGAGCCGGGTGGGGAAGGATGTGGCCCACGACGGGGTCGGGAGCCAGTTGCAGGGAGACGTCCCATTGTGGGCTCTGGTCACAGAAGAGCCAAGAGCATCAGCGCCTGGTGCTTCCAGGACGCCCTCGAGGACTGAGTGCCCAACGCAAACCAACCTACAGCATGGCTTCACCCCAACACGAATTCCCAGCTACAAAATGGCATCTGGGCAGTGACAGGACACTCCTCGCTGAATGTTTACCTCTCACTGGTTGGTTAACATAGAACCTGCTGGTCTGAGGTGATCTAATTTCCCCGATGTTCCAACAGCTCCTTGGCACCGTTTCCCCCTTCCTGCCTGACTCAGCCACGTTGGGCATCAGCGTCCTTCCCGGGGCCCGCGCCCGTCTGCAAGGACACGCTAGCCCTGTCTGCCTGTCCTTCCGCTGCGGCCTCGATCTCACTCTTGTGACTGGGGCCGCTTGAAGGTCACACGGTAACGCAAGCGTGACTATGTCCTGCTCAGTCCCCATTTCCTCCAACATTTTCTTGACTGTTTTCAGACATTTGTCCTTTTTTCAAAAAATTTTAAATGCACGAGAATATTTTATTGTAAATACAGTGCCTTTATAAATGGATTTTACAAGATACTCTCTATAATATTTGTTTCAAAATGGTATCATCTAGGATGATCGGAATTCTGCGGCTTCCTTACTAACAGGGCGCCCGTTACTTCCCCTTCATATTCCGTAGCATTTCTCAACGCTCCAGAGCAACGCGACGTGTGGGAAGTAATAGCAGAGGCCCCTATTTTCATTCCAACCGGTGTCTACCTCGTGCCTCCCTGCCAGCAAGGATCTGGGCTGGCAAAGGAACTTCACCTGCTTAAAACCTGTATTTCTGTTCCAGCTTGACCAGTATTTACCCAGAAAAAGCTGGAATCTTGAGAAATAGAGCAATTGTAACCATTTAATTGTAACCTGTGCGCTCTCAACGCAATGTGTGTGATGGGATGTTTCCTGTATTCGGTTACGTGTGCAACCCCGGGATGGTCAAGCCGCCTTCCTTTCTTGTGTAAGCATTTCATGTGGGGCCGTCACATCTCTAGCTGGGAGGGGCGGGTCTACACAGGCTTGCGTGCGCGGGCACATGTTTGCACGCACGTGTATTTAGCAAAGATCAGGAGCAGCCCCACTCAAGGAAATCCCAGAGGAGCCCTGTGCCCTTAGCCTTTTCCTCTCTTTTTCACATTTTAAATTTTCACGTATTAAAATTTCTTTAAGCTGAAAAGAATTTTCAAAAAAAAGTAAAGCTGCAACATTGTCAAAAATTATTATTTAGCCTCAGGCACTTTAGATCTTTTTCTGTCCTCTTTACACATTTTTCACATGATTCTGGTAATAATGAGGTATGTATGAAATTTGGACCTGCCCCTTTCTCTGGCCGCCTTTCTAAATAATTTTCATATGGTGTGAGGACCCTCCCATTTCCGTTTTAGCCACTGCTTAATATGCTACTGCTACTTATCCCTCCCCCATATGCTTCCACTGTTGTAAATTTAATTAGCGCCTTCCCGCTTGGAAAAGTGAATTTGATAAGCATCTCTGTGTACGTCATTTTAATGGAATATACATGGCATAGAACATTGTGTAAACTCAAGGTGTACAAGTGTTCATTTGATGACTTCGGTTTACATGCTGTACGAGATTGTCAGTGTAGCAATAATTAGCATTTCTATCTCATTCCTTAATTATCCTTCCTTTTCCGTGGTGAGAATGATTAAGTTTCAGAGTGTGAAAAGTCCAATGGCTGTGGTACAACACGGTCGTCTGTACTCATTAGCCTGGCACTGGATCTCTGTGGCGTATTTATTACTCATTGCGAGTTCAGACCCTTAGACACGATCCGTCTTATCCCCAGAACTCCCAAACCCTGGGGACCACGACGCTCCTGCATTTGATTTTCTAGATTCCACAAGTGGGATCGTGCACTACATGCCCTTCTCTGACCTCTCTCGCCCCACAGAACGCGCGCCGGGTCCATCCAGGCTGTCGCAGATGGAGAGCTGTCCTTGCTCGTGGCTGGCCAGCGCTCAGTCGGGTCACACACCATGTCTCTTCCTCCCTACACGCATGGACATGTAGGTTGTCTCCATGTCTCGGCTCTTGTGAACAATGAGGCAATGCACTTAGGACTGGGAGGACCGATGTCTTTTTTAAAAGTTTCTGGTCACTTATTTCCTTGGATAAGCATCAAGGAGTGGGATGGGCATAAGAAATGTGCACATTTTGGTGACTCTTCACAGTGACCAGATGGTGTCAGATAGGACTGTGTCCGTGAGCTCGGTTAGCCGTGACAAACACGGAACCAGCAGCTTAAACAACACCTATTCTCTCCCAGTCCTGGAGGCGAGGCCAGAGGTCCGACACCCATGTGTGGACTGGCTGGTCTCTGCGGAGGCCTCGCTCCTCGGTGTGTAGATGGCCATCTTCTCCCCGTGTCCCCACCTGGCCATCCTCTGTGCACGTCTTGTCCCACTCTCCTCTACTTGCCCGGACCCCAGGCATTGTGGATCAGAGCCTGCACGCTGGTCCCTCAGTGGTGCTGGCTCCCCAAGCTGGAGATGCCCATGGCCTCGAGCTGACCTGGCCTCGGGGGGCGGAGGTCTCCTGGGGCAGAGGCAGGAGTTCAGGTGGAGAGAAAGAGCCTGCGGCAGGCTGGTATGGGAATGACCCACAGGACCCTGTGCCCTCACCCTGGCCCTGCACACTCTGGACACCTGGCTGGGCTGTCCCTTGAAAAAGGCCATTTCGATGCCCAGGACTACCCCGGGAAACTCCTCTGGAGCCTCCCCTCCCTCCGGCTTTGCCCCCAGAAGCCTAGCAGGGGCCGCTCAGCTTTTTCTTCCCCCAGTAGTTCTCCTGTCTCTTAGGATCTTTCTGGGATTCCTAGAGCCTGGTGTTGAGATTATTGTAACTGGCGTTTCCAGTTTTACCCTTGGTGCCTTTCCTTTTCTTGTACTTTTTTTCTCTTCCTCCTTCCCCGTAGACTCGAGACTGTCACCTCCCGCCCACACTCTACTGTATCCATCTGTCCTGTATGTAGCCAGCTGTGATGTTGTGACCTACGAGACATACATACACAGATTTAGTCTTTGTCCCGATTTCCAGCACAAGGCACCTACAACCCTCGGAATTTTCCAAGCGCTGAGAGTGTAGTGTTAAGGAGGTGACTTTTGGAAACCAGCACCCCAGGGTGGGAGCAGGTTGCCGGGGGAACCAATCACATGACTAGAGTCTCCCGACCTTTCAGTCCCACCCCCTACCCCGGGGGAGAGAAGGGGCTGGAGGTTGGGTTCAATCACCAATGGCCAATGATTTCATCAATCAGGCCTCTGTAAGGAAACCTCCATGAAAACCCCAGTGAACGGGCTTGGAGAGCTTCCAGGTTGGTGAACACGTGGGGATTTGGGGAGAGTGGCGCACCTAGAAGGGTCACGGGGGGGGCCCAAACCCTCTCCCCATACCTGTCCTTTATGTGTCTCTCCTATGGGGCCATCCCCGTTGTGTTCCTTCCAAAAATACTGGTGATCTCAGGAGCTTCCTGAGTCTCACTGGCCCTGTGAGCCACACCAGCCAGTCATCAAACCCCAGAAGGGGGTCACAGAGACCTCCTGGTTATAGTCTGTTGGTCAGCGCGTGTGGGTTTGAGCCCCTAACCTGCGGGGTCTGACTCTGACTCCAGCGGGACGGGGTCAGGGCGAAGTTGGACTGTAGGACCATTGGTTGCTGTCCAGCACTGCCAAGTAAGGGACCGCCCTACCACACACACACACACACACAGAGAGACACACACACACACACACTCTCTCTCTCTCTCTCTCCATCCACTCAGCCATCAGGGGACACTTGGGTTGTTCCCACGTCTTGGTTATTGACGTGTTCAGGGACGAATAAGGTGTCTTGCTGGAATGGCCCCTGATCCGGGGCCCAGGGCAGGCTGAGGAGAGGCTCACCCCGAGTCAGCAGTGCACAGTGAACGTAGGCCACAGGGTATGACAGACCTTCTCCAGGCTCCAGAACTGGGGCGGCTGCTCCCTGCCCGTGTAACCACGCCACCTGGCTGGGATCCTCTCTGAGCCTCCGCGTCCTTCTCTGTAACATGGGAAGACTGGCTGCGGGGTCGAAGGCTGGCGTGGCCCACGAACAGCTGGCACACGCCCACGAGGCTCTGAGGATGGGATGGGGAAACAGAAGCAGCCACACCGCAAACCACTCATGGAAGGAGGGTTGCGCTGAGCTTCCAGAGTCCAGGGAAGGGCCACTAGCCAAGCTGGGAAGAGCTCTGCCTGTTACTGGAGAGTGTGGCCCCTGAGTGACGAGCGACTCTCCTGGGTGTTCATGTTTCAGCAGGAAACCAGACAGACAGAACCATGGGGGTCTCATGCTGGAACTGGGGGGTCCTACACAACCTGACGAACCAGAAGGCGACAAGTGGGAAGGGAGCCTGCGCTGGGACAGGCTAGCCCGGTGGGCAGGTGAAGAGGAGGAGTTTGGATTTGAAGGAGAGGCCGAAGCAGCCTCCCCGGGACAGGGTGCTGGGATGCTGGACCTGGAGCCCAGGGAGCACTGAGGCAGGCACACAGGGGGCTGCAGGGCAGCCCAGCTGGGTCTAGAGGAGAGGTGCCCGCCCATTCCCAGGTGCGCCACCACCCCCGCAGGCCTGGGGTGCGGGAGTCTGTAAGCTCTACTGAGATTTGGGCCCTTTCGGCCTGCCGCCCAAATGCGGGAATGTCACTAGGTCAGAGGGCTGCCTGGGTCACCCCCAGGTCATGATCTGATAAGTCCCCTGCAGCCCAATCGGTTTCACCTTCAAGACTGCTCACTCCCAGGCCCTCCCACAGCCCAGGATCTGCTTTTGTGTCTGCGGACAGTCTCGGCCCTTCCTTGGGGATCCCTCCCCGGGGCCCCCGCGATTTCAATAGCTTCGTGCCCAGTACCCCACATAACACACCGAGCTCTCCCCGTGCCTCCCGGGCAGACTTTCCTTCGGGGGGGGTCCCCGCCGTCTACGCAGTGCCTGCAAAGCCAGTGGGTCAGCGCGGGGCTGAGGGTGGGGCGGGCGCTCGCAGTCTGAGGTGCAGGCCCGGGTCCCGCCGGTGCAGGGACTCGCAGCCTCCGCACACGGGGTTCAGCTCGCGCCCAGAGCCCGGGCTTCTCCCGGGCTGCGCGCTCACCTCCGCGTCCGGGACGACCCCCGGACGGGCGACCCCGGGAGGCTCCCGCGACCCGGCGAACGCGGAACAATGCGACCCTGGATCCAGGCGACCTCGGCACGCTGCGACCCCCGGACTGATAATCCTGCGGGCGGGCAACTCCGCCCCTGCCCTCTGGCGCGGAGTGGGGACCCGGCGGGGACCGGGGACGGCGCGGGGACAAGCGAGAAGCGCGGCAAGGAGGGGGAGAGGAGAGATGGGGGCGGCTGGACCCGGAGGGGAGACAGGGCTGGAGGGCTGCGTTGTTGACAGGACCGGGCGGGGCCAGGATGGCAGGGGAGCGGCAGGAAGGCTGGAAGGGACAGAGCAGGGCAGGGAGGGGGTAGAGGTGGGACCCGGAGGGGAGAGGACGGGTGCGGGGCTGGGAGGCGAAGGGCGGGAAGGGGCAGGGCCCGGAGAGGGTCTGAGCGCCGGCCCCCCGCGGCTCGGGCGCGCCCCCTGCGATGCCCCCAACCGAGGCCCCAGGAGGCTCCGCCGAAATGCGGGAAAAGCGGCGGCCGCATTCACGCTGCTGCACTCTGGTCCTGACCCGGACCCCGATCCCGATCCGGACCCTGACCCAGACCCGGACCCTCAGCCGGAGCCGGACCCCATCCCGGACCCTAATCCAGACGGAGCCTGACCCTCGCACATTCCCTGACCCGGACCAGGAACTGTGAGCCTGACCCGCACCCGGGCGGATGGGCCACCCCCCACCACCATCACCTTTAGGAGTTTGCGCCCCGAAGTCCTGAGCGAAGGGCTCCCTGTTACTCCCGTGGTGGTTTCTGCCTTAGAGGGAATGTCGGGATCCCTGCTCCCGGCCCCTTGGCCCACCACCCTGCCTCTGCCCCCATCCCTCTCCCCATCCAGCTCTTCCCCTCTGCGCCCCTCCCGTCTTTCCTCCTAGACCTGAGGCAGGTGCAGGGGCTGCGCGGCCCCTTTAACCTCCCCAGGGTGGCCAGAAGTGTAGTTCCCCGAGCTTGTTCGGAGCCCGCTGGACCAGGGGTGCCCAAACAGACTCAGAGGGGGGCCAAGACTTGGGTGTTCCCGGCCTTGCTGTGGCCGCTGTGGAAAGCATCCAGGGGAAACAGGACGGGGTGGGGGAGGGAGGGCTACTGACCGCAGTGGGGCAGGACCCAATGCCAGGGGGGCAGGCTTAGGTGGTTTGGGTGGTTTGTGTAGGGGTGCGTGCACGGGGGGCGGGGGGAGACAAAGGTGACAAAATGGCATCTTAGCATTTAATCACCAAGTGGAGGACGTTTCCTTCGTTCCGGGAGGCTCTCTAAAGCTCCTGAAAATAAGGCTAGAGCACAAGAGAGCAGACAGTGGTCAGGGCGTGGGGCGGGCCTGGTAGCTTGGGGTCAGAGGCCACCCTGGGGGTCGTGGTCCGAGGAGTCAGCACACGAGTGTTGGCATGTCCCCACTGGAGTGGACCCTTCAATCAAACTTCGGCAAGGTTGCTGCCAGCTGGGTGTCCCTGAAACAGGCCCACCCCCTTTTCTGTGGGACCCCAGCCCCCCAACAAGGAGGTGTTAGCAGAGGGTGAACTGGGTCACCCACCCGCCCACCAGATTCCAGTGGGGCGAGGGGAGCAGATCCAGCCTGTCGTAGAAGAGACAGACAGACAGAAGGAAGCCGGGAGGAAGGTCAGCCCAGGGCCCACACTGATTGTTTCCTCTAGGGCAGGTGTATGCGGACAAGGGGAGGCTCTCTAAGTGCCCCCACTTAATGTGGGGGTTGTGCCCAACTCATTCCTTTGGGCGGTGCAGATTTTCTCGGGATGGGAATCGTGGGGCTCCGGGGGACCTGCAGGCCAGGCTTCGTTAAACATAGTGGAATCGTCTTGGGGCTCAGAGGCGGCCCCAAACCCCCGTGTCGAGCGTCAGGAAACCCTCAGCCCTTAGCAGACCAAGGAAGGCGGCATTCTGGTGTGCTTTACAGCAGGCCGTGGCCGTGGCGGGGGCGGGGGCGGGTGGTGTGCTGCTGTCCAGGCCAGGGGCAGTGCCTGCTCACCTGGTCCCCTCACCTGGTCCCAGCAGAGCCAGACTGGTCTGCCCTGAGGTGTCTCTGGTCCCGTCCACTCAGCTATGCCCTCCATCCTCCTTACCAGGTCCTCGAGGAGGTCTGCCTTCTGTTTGTTCTAGAAGTTTCTATAACTTCTGAGGAGCTTTGATGGCCAGCTTTGGCTAACTGAGGCATTTGGGTCTTGCAGTGGGCTGCACCGCCTGTGGATAAGGTACAGGATATGAGTAAATCCACAGCTCTTCCGGCACATTTCGTGTTCCTTTGCTTAAGCCCCGCAAGAGGTCTCCCTGGGGGGAGCCCCTGGGGGCGGATCAGAGCCGGGGGGGGGGCCGGGGGGGGTACGGTCATGTAGATTTGTCTACTGTTGCCCAGATGCGATCCTTGGTTAGCGAGTGATGGAGCTACTTCCTTACTTGTAGGAGGTGTCCGCGCTTGTGTGGAAGTCTCAGGATTCCCACCCACAATCGCTTGCTTAAATTTCTGTCCGAAGCACCGCCCTGAGGCTCAGACCGTGCCCTTTGTACGTGACAGGAATTGCGCATTCTGTTGTTTTTTTTCCTAAGATTTTTAATTCATTTATCTATTTGACAGGCAGAGATCCCAAGTAGGCAGAGGGGCACACAGAGGGGGTGGGGGCAGCAGGCTCCCTGCTGAGCAGAGAGCCCGATGCGGGGCTCGATCCCAGGACCCTGAGATCATGATCTGAGCCGAAGGCAGAGGCTTAACCCACTGAGC
Organism: Mellivora capensis; assembly: GCA_004024625.1. NCBI lineage: Eukaryota > Metazoa > Chordata > Mammalia > Carnivora > Mustelidae > Mellivora > Mellivora capensis. The sequence goes on along the minus strand of PISX010001577.1, from coordinate 85,662 downwards.
CCCCCAGGCGCCCGTGCGTTCTGTTTTTAACACGACGGGGCTTTGAAGAGCGGCTCAGGTCTCCACGCCGGGGGTCTGACCACAGGCCTGGGCACCGTCTGACGACAGCTGTCCTAGGGCGAAGCCGTCACCACAGCCGTGCTGCGGTCACCTGACCTCAGCTCTTCTCCCAACCCATTGATCGCGTGATGCGACCCTGGGACGCTGGCCCGGCTGCCTGTCCCTGCCTTGCCCGCTGTGCTAGCGCGGGGAAGCCCGGCCCGGAGGCTGGTGTGAGAGCCTAACGGAGGAGCTGCCGTCCTGAAGCTGGTTGCTGCGTGCCGGCAGCGGCTCAGGGCCGGCGGGGCATCGGCCCCTTAATTCTGGTCTGTGCTCGTCCAGCTGCCCGCGTGACCTGGGCTCTCACTGTCCTGCCGATGGCTCCCGGCCGGGACCCTGCGTCAGCGCCCCATCCTCCGCGAGCTCTTGGAGGGACAGTGGGAGGCAGCACTGGTGAGGGCTCGTTCCCGGGACAGCCCACCCTCGTGGCATGGCTGCGATGGTCAAAGTCAACCGCGATCCCCAAGGGGGTCGTGACCCGGGTCCCTTCCACCGACAATTTAATGGAGGAGGAAGGAGTGGATGTTTACAGAGTGTCCGTGAACACCCAGGACTCCAAATCCTGCTCTTGGGACAGGGAAGTCATGACCCTAACAGTCACCGTGGGACCCCCAGGCAGGAGGCCGAGAGCCTGCTTGGATGAGCCCCCTGAGCCCCAAGGCCTGGCCCGCCCTGCCCTGGGCCTGCCGCGCGGGCTGGTGGCCACCCAGGGACCAGCCTGCTCTGACAGTTCCCCCTCTCCTGCCAGCCTGCACTGACGCGGGGCCCCCAGGAGGAGGCTTAGCAGGGGGTGAGGGGCACACTGTTGACCCTGACGTCAGTCCTTTCTCTGAACAAATGTTCGTGGGGCGCCTGCTGTGTGCTGTGAGTCAGGCTGGTGGCTGGACACACAGGGGTGTGGGCGCCCGGTCTCCACTCTGCTCCCCTCCAGGGGCCCCAGACGGAAACCCTCAGTGTGTCACAGGGAAAGGTGGTGCACCAGTGGGGCTGGTGCCCAGAGGAGAGCTCTTTACCGTGGCTGGTCTGGCACCTCTGCAGGGCCTGGGGACTTGCCCCGAGAAGTGTGGGTCACAGCGCGAGGCATGTTGCGATCAGCCCTGGGCGTCTCGGGGTCGGGGCAGGGAGTAGGAAGGAGCCAGGGTCAGAGGGAGCGCATCCCAGGCAGAGGGACACCAGGAGGGAAGGTCCGGTGGGGGCTTGGGGGATTCCAGACCAGGAGGGGGCAGAGGGAGGGTGAGGGCGGCCCACCATGGCCGGGGCTAGAGGGGCCGAGGGACAGGGGGGACTTCATGCGTCTCATCCTATTGTCCCATTGCCCGGGTGCCTGGGGAGAGGCGAAGGGAGGATGAGGCTGTGAGGGTGAGTGGGCTGCCCCTGGGGCCCCAGCGAGGGACCCAGGTGGACAGAGGAACGGAGGAAAGCATCAGAGTGACAGGAGAGGCGGCCTCTGGGAGCAGGTACACAGCCGGTGGGGAGAGACGGGAAGGACAGGGCAGCCCGCGGTGGCAGAGCAGAGGGGCTCCGAGGCCCAAGTTCTTGGATGGGCGGAGGCGGCTGCAGGCTCCTCGAATGAGCTCCCCAGGAGCCATCACGCTCAGCAGTGGGTGTGGGCCCCGGGGAGCATCGGGGAGCATCTGTCCCTTCTCGGAGAGCCCGGGCTGGAACCGACAGGATATGCGCACAGCGGGGTTGGGAGGGGGGGCAGGTTTGCAGCATTGGTTCCGGGGGCTCGGGGGGCTGGAGGCCCCGGCAGAGCTGAGGTTGAAGGCCGCGGGCAGCAGAACCGCCCCCGCCCCAGGGCCTCAGACTAGTGTTCTGACGCCTTCAACTGATCGGACGTGGCCCTCACGCACGACGGAGGAGACTTACCAGCTTTAGACTTGGAGGCTAATCTCCCCTGAAAATCCCTTCACAGCCGCGTTCGGGTGATGTTGACCACACGGGGCTCTGTGGCCCGGCCCAGTGGCCAAGTCAGCCGACAGCCCCCCGGGGCTCTGCAGGGCAAGGCTGTGCAAGGTCCTCACCACACCTCACACCTCCGGGTCCCAGGGACGCCAGCCCGCGTGTGGCCGGGAGCCGCAGTAAACACAGGCCCCCCCGCCACGCTCTCTGTGTGCCGCCGGCGACAGGCCCCCATTCACGTCCCTTCATCTGTGCTTTGCCCTCTGTCTGCTGGAGACCCCTGGAGCGTCCTGGGTGAAATTCAAAACAGGGCCCCGTACACAGAGGGCCGGAGCGAGGGAGAGAGGCAGGCCCCTGCACCCTGGGGGCGGCTGCTTTGACGAGCGGAGAACTCACAGACGGGGCTTGTCCTGGGCCACCTCAGGATGAGGGGCTCCCCGCGCTGGCCTGCTGGGATCTTCAAAGTTTGTACAGAAGCCTTCTCGGGGTTCAGGCCTGTCTACTGTCCAGATGGTCTCCAGAGTGCCTCACTCTGCCAGGCCGAGTGCTTGGAACATCTCCCACCAGGCAGGGCGCGTGTGCCAAGGTCAGGGGAGCAGGAAGGGGCTTCCGGATGCCGCGTCCAGCTCATGGGCCAGGCCCTCCTGAGGACCTCCCCGCACACCAAGTCAGGTCCCAACTCTCAGAGCCCTGGGGTGCCTGAGGAAGATGCGGGACAAGGTGAGGGGAAGCTGGCGGCCTCAAGTGTCCCATAGGGTCTACACACACGTACGTGTGCCCCAGATCTCCCTAAACTCTTCCACTGAGGGCCGCCATCAAGGACACGGGAACGGCCCTGGAGCTCAGGGCGCGGGGCGTGATCGGTGGGTCAGAGGTCAGAAGTCGAGGTGTCCGCCCCAGCAGAGGGTGTGGTCGGGCGGCAAACGCCCGTCTCAGCAGAATCTGGGTCCTTGACCTGAATGGAGCTGCCCCCCCGCCACCAGCTACTCTGACCCTGAGGAAGGGGATAAGTGAAGTCTAGGAGCCCAGCCCATGGCCGGCCCACAGCCCTTCCCCTCCCCAGGCCTGGTGCCCAGCCAGCCCCCTGCAGCCCAGCCCCCTTCGCCCCCCGCCCAGCATTTGCCCCTCTTCCCCCGAGTGTGCTCCACTCCCTGGGGACTTGCCAGCTGGCCCCCTAGTGAAATGGGTAAACCAGTCCCTGGTAACAGGTGCTCTAGTGCCCCCCGCCCCGGCTCCACTGGCTGCCCTGGGACTGCCTCTCCCCTCCTCCCTCCCGCCTCGGGCCTGGGTCCATCCTCAGGCCATCTGCCGCCCAGAGGACAGCGTCCCTTCACCCACACGCGCCTTAATGGGCTGCCCTCCTTCCGCTCTGGGAGTTTGCTGACCCTGTTCTCCCTGAGCTCCTGAGAGCAGGTGTGCGTGTCGGTGCCGGACCCGAGTCCGGGCTCCCAGGCGGGCTTTGTGCCAGGACGTGTAGGGGCTCGGAAACAGCCAGTGTTGGCAGAAACCAGCTCTGCGCCCTGGGCAGCAGGGCCAGAATGACTTCAGGGAACATCACCGCGCCTGCCGGGCCGCACCAGGACTGGCTTTGCTGAAACTCGCAGAATTTCATGAATGGTGCAATGTGTGTGTGTTGAAAAAAATTAGCCTGGGGGCGCCTGGGTGGCTCAGTGGGTTAAGCCTCTGCCTTCAGCTCAGGTCGTGATCTCAGGGTCCTGGGATCGAGCCCCGCATCGGGCTCTCTGCTCCCCCCACCCTTTGCCTGCTTCTCTGCCTGCTTGTGATCTCTCTCTGTCAAATAAATAAATAAAATCTTCAAAAAAAATTAGCCTGGCATCGTTGCTTGAAGTTCATATATATTTTACATCCCTCTTTGCCATCAGCAACAGTTTGGATCAGGGGTCTCTCCGAAGATGCTGGAAATGCAGAGATCTCGGGTCAGGGCTATTTTCCTAGTCTGTGGGGGAGCCAGGCAGGGAGCATAGCTTGGCATAGACACATGCGGGCCCGGGCTGCTTCCACTGGGGGGGTGGGCTCTGCGGAACACACCAGTGGGGCTCGCTGAGCTGCACACGCTTTCTCCGTAGAGGAAGGGGAATCGGCATCCCGGTGTCAGAGCCCAGAGTTGTGCAGGCTGGGTTCCCTCCTCACTGCCAGCCTGCCTGTGCCAGGTGTCTCGCTCTGTCCACACTCACTGGGAAGGACGGAGACGTGGCTTTGAGCTTGGACCAGGCTGACCTCTGGTTCAGCGTTCCCTCCGTGCCAGGCTGCCCAAGTTGTGGGCTCCTGACTTCTAGAAAGCCCAGTTTCTGTGGTCAGGTCCATGACTCAGTCCCAGCGCCCAGCAGGGAGCTTTTCAAAGGGTGGGCAGCTAGCAGAGGACAGGGCTGCCCTCACAGGAGATGTCCCTTCTGGGGATCCAGGGGTGCCGGGGAGGGACTGACCTGGGCAGTGCTTGGCCCTGTGCCTGGCGTTCTGCTGGGTGTTTTAGCACTTTGTCTCGTGGGGGCTAAAGGGACGCATTTTCTGAGGCTCAGTTTTCCTGTCTGTGGTTTCGACCCTGGTTTGTAACTCTGGAACACCCAGGCCCTGGCCCCTTGCACCTGGACTCATTCTCCGTGGGATCACGGGGGGATCTTCGAGGCCGCAGGCAAGAAGGTGTGCCCAGGGAAGCTCTGGTCTGGAGGCCCCGAGGGAATGTGCCAGGCCTGGGAGGACACCGGTCGGGGTGGGCTTGGCCGCCCTTTGCTCCTAGCCCCACCGATCCATTCTGTTCTTGAGCAATTCTTCTGCCTCCCTTGGACCGTGGCTCCCTCCCTGTAAAATGGAGGCAGCACGGCCTTTTCGTCTCATAGGACTGTGTTTATGAAGGCATTTGGGAATGTTTAAAGCATAAATATAACATGTATTTAAGTATGAAGTACAGATGCCAGGTGTTAGCCAAGCTCCCAGGAAGCACAGAAGGCGGCCAGGGGTTCCCCGCCACCAGCCTGGGAAAGCTGACTCTCCAGGGCCACCTGCTAGAGAGTGGCTGGCGGGGCCCCAGGTCACCTGAGCAGCACAGGCTTCTCTTAGGACAGACCCGGCGAGGATCTGTCACCATGACGACCCAGCACCTCATCAATGAAGCCAAAAACCTTTCCATTCAACCTCTAACAAAAGGGGTTTGTTTACCTCTTCCCTTCTGGTTGACTTGCCCTGATCTTGGCTTCCCAAGTGAAGGAGCAGAAGGTTCTGGGTCATTTTGAAGAGCAGGTGCCGCTCAGAGAGTCTAACCAGGGAGGTCCGGGTACGTTCATTTTACTCCAAACAAAGCACAGTCAGAGTCCCTAAGAGTTCCAAAGACTTGGCCTCTAAGCCCATGTTGTTTCCTGCAAAGATCCAAGGACCTCTTTGAAGGTTCTGTGAAAAGTCTGTGAGTTTGTCTTCCTTGAACTTTCTGGAACACCGGTGCCACCTTGAGCAAGAGAAAACCCTGGGGCTGGTCCAGGAAACCTGAGCCGCCTTGTAAAGGTTAACGTACAAATGTGAAAGGAACCTCGTTCCAGTCCACAGCGACCTTCCTACTTGGGGCTGGACATCACCGAGTGTAACACGCGTGTGCGGGCTCATTGCAGCACAGCAGACAGGCTGGAAGAGGGAGGGCGTGGGGAGTGCACGTGGGGCCCGGGGCCTTGAGCTGGGCGGTGGGGGAAGCCGCACGGAGCTCGGACAGCTGCGGGCCCTCAGGTCCATCCTCCGGGACCAGGCGTCGTGTGCTCCGTGCACGTCAAAGGCTGCCTTTGTGCCGCTTCTCTTTGGCCAGATCTGCCTCACGGGACAGCTGCCGTGGGGCCACCCTAGGGGTGGCCTTCTACCTGGGCCAGGTGTCCATCCATTGAGTGGGTCATTACTGGGAACTCACTTTAGCCCGACGCTTGTCAAGGTTGTGGGGACACAGCAGCCAGGACACGCACACTGTGTGTGAAGGAGCTTCGTCCGTGAGCAAGGCCGGTCATGACCACGACACTGGGAAAGCCGCCTCGGCCCCGCTGCGTGCTGGGGGTCAACGGAAACAGGGTGACGAGCTGGGTGCCTCGGGAGGGAGAGCTGTGGGCGGCCAGGGCGCCCTCCCCACAGAGACAGGAGTGAGAGGTCAGCCACACTGAGCCTCGCCGAGAGCCATGGGTGGCGGGAGCCCTGGGGCCAGCGGGGGGCAGGCTCCGCTGTTCCGGAGGCTGGAGGGGCACCGGCCGGCAAGGCGAGCGGTGGAGACCGAGGATGGCAGCTGCTCGGACTCGTCCCTCCAGACCCAGCTTCTTCGTGACAACACACACGCTCCTGAGTGAGGGGGCGAGAGCCGTGGGGGCGGGGGGAGGCTGTCAGTCTGCTGCCCCGCGGTGGCCACCTTTGCGTGGCACTGAGTGGACACAGGGTCCCCCACCAGGCGGTGCCGGTGACCCCACTCAGCAAGGGTTCTGGGTGCCTGCTGGGTTCGTGTGTGGCTCTGCGGCCCGGGTTCTCAGGCACGGTCCTGGGAACTTGCTCAAATGCAGATTCCCAGGCCCCCGCCTCGCGGGCTGGGCCTGCCGCGGAGCTGCCGTGTTCCGGATACGCGCTGGGGCCGGAGAACACTGCTCCTGGGAGCAGGGCGCCCCTGAAAAGGCCAGATTGGGGCCCGTAGGGACCGGGGAGTCTGCGGACAGCATGGTGGGGAGAGGCCTGGCAGGGAACTGAGTTCAGCCAGGGGTCCTGGGAGCACTGAGGGGAGGGCGAGGGTGGAGAGCACATTCCTGGGGGAGAGGAAGGCCTGAGCCAGGCTCCTGAGGCACAGAGGGCAGCTCGTGGGGGAGGATCCGAGGCAGGGCCCTGGGCGTCCTGTCCGGCCCCACAGGAGTCTGGCAGTGTTGGGCCCCACAGGCCGCTCGCCCCAGGGTCTCTGCAGCCCTGCGGTTCTGAAGGCAGGTGCGTGTGGCTTTGCAATACTGTGTTGGTTACTGAGAAATGGTCTTGATAAGCTGGGAGGACTTGGGATGTCCTTGGTCTTTCCCCACCAAGTCCTTGGAGAGTTGGCCTCGCACACTGGTGGTGACAACACCTTGTACTTCACAGGGCACCTTTGTCCTACTGAGGCGGTGAAGGGACGGACCCAGGGGCCCCGCATGTGCCCGGGAGCAGCTCCTTCCAGGGCCTACGGGAGTCGGCAGACCAGACAGGTAAGGGGCTCTTGACAACCCCGAGTTCCAGCAAGCAGGCTGGACGTGAAACTGGTAGGAAACCATGGGCAGGAGCCTGAGGCCTGGATTCCAGAGACAATCCGCGAGCCGCAGTTTGCAAATCTGCACAATGGCCTCAGAAGCCACCTAGGGGGTCACTGATTCAAACCTGGGCAGGTAGTGGCTCTGTTTTAGCTCAGCGCATGCTTGGTGAGTACACACAGTGGGGCTACGTCCGTGAACAAGGCTTTACAGAGCTTCCTTCCAGCAGGGAGAAACAATGAACAACGTGTCTGGTCATGCTCGGTGCTGGGAAGGACAGTGAGCCCTGGGAGTCAGGACGGGCCTCCCCAACAAGGAGGCATGTGCGCTGGCTTCTGAAAGCCAGGCAGGTGTGCAGGACAGAGCCGCAACGGTCCTGGGGCAGGAAGACAGGGAGGCCAGAGAGCAAACAGGGCCAGCCCTTGGAGCTCACTTTCAGTCTCTGGCTTCCCCCTTGAGGACAGTGGGAACCAGGCTTGGACGTGGGGATGTGGTCGGGTATGTGGGCAATCTGGAAGCGGAGACTTTGGGAGCCCATTGTCCTAGTCCAGGCGGGAGACAAGAGAGGTGTGGACCAGGTGGTGTTGGGGGTTGGGTATGTGGGCAGGTCGGTGCGACCTGTTTCAAAGGGAATTCGCGACTGTCTGGACTTGGGGTAGGGGAGAGACAGGAAGGAGGTGGCCCCAGTTTTGTGTCCCGAGCAGCAGGGAGGATGGACATCATTGCTGAGGGGGCTGTCATCTGGGCTTCTCAGTGAGGACAGCAGAGCCTGCGGAAGCTCGTCTGTGGGCTCAGCACACATCCCCTGCATCAATGAAGAAGGGCTCCCGCCGAGGGCCGTGGCTCCAGCCATGCTGCCCGCTGTCAGGCCCAGGCTCCGGGCCGTGCTGTTCCAGCCATGGGAGGCCTTCTTGTCCTCCAGGAGACTCCTGCTCCCACAATGAACCCCAGGGACACCTCAGTCTAACGCGGAGTTACCCCCTCCCTGCAAGGTTCCTTCCGGGACGTCTGGGGCCCCAGAGGCTTTGGAGGGTAAGGATGTGGAAATAAAGTCACTAAGAGCCGGTCCACTTTGTCCCATCGACATGCGCAGTGACTCGGCCTGCGGATGAGAGACCAGCACCCCGGCCGCGGCTGCCGTGTCCCTGTGAGCCACGGAGGGGTGGGACAGCCCAGGCTCCCCGGGAGGGCACCTGTGGCCCGTGCCACGGAGAAGGAGGCTCGCAGGCAGGCCTCCAAGGAGTGGAAGTGAGCCTCCTGGCGCAGACAGACAAGGAAATCACAGGCACGTCGGTCTGTCCCTGTCACTGATGGGGGGGAGGGAGCTTGGAGCTCCGAGGCCCGTGTGTCCGTCCACGCAGCCCCCCAGGCCGCCCGCCCCCGCTCCCATCCCAGCGAACCATTAAGCCTCAGGAACCCGCTGTGGTGGCTGCCCGGCCCCGCTCCTGCTCGTCCGGATCCCTGCCCTGCCCTTCCCTGCGGACGAGGGCGCGGGCATCAGGGCTCTGCTGGGCTGGCCCGAAGGCCCCGGAGCTGCCCCACCACGGGTCCCAGCCGGACAGCCTTGGCGGCCTTCGGGCGGGGACCCGGCTTGTGAGCCTCGTCCTCTCTTCTCCACCTCAGTGGCAGTGATGACGTCCTAGCCCTCGCTCGCCACCTGTCCGGGGGGGCGGGGGGGGGGGCCTCGTGGGACTCCCGCCAGCTCTTCTCAGGACTTCATGGAGTGGGAGACCCGCCGTCCTGGGGGGGCGCGGTTCCAGGCGCACACTGTCCACCGCCACCATCCTCTGGCTGGCCCCGGTGACCCCCAGTTCTGGGTGTCCTGCATGGGAGGGCCCAGGAAGGTGACAAGGGCCACCGTCCACAGGGACTCTCCTGGAAATGGAGGGGTGGGTGGAATGAGGAAGACGTCTTACTTCTCCCCTTAAATGCTGAGACCGAGGGGGAGCTGACACGTGATGTTTGGGTCCCCCACAGCAGGAGGGCGGACCCCAAGGCAGCCTCCACTCGCCGATGAGCTGGTCACGAAGCCCACAGGGGATCACTTTGGGAACGGCGGTGCGGCATCATGGCACGTCCATTCCCTCCATAGCAGGGGACACTGGGGACTGGACTCTGGGCCCCGATACTCCGGGTGCCTTTCTGGGATCTCTGGGCCCTGCTCTCGCTCTCCAGCTTCTCCAGCAACCTCGGGAATGATCCTGGTTCTGGCACTTGTGTCGTCGCCAAGGGCTCCTACGTGACCCTTTGTCCTGCTCCCTGGGAAGGAAGGAGGCAGTGCTGGTAGAGGCGCCGGGCTGCGAGGTGGTCCCTGGGGGAGTGAGGTCACCTGGAGGCAACGGAGGGCGGGCACCAGCCTGGCCAGTGGGCGCGCGCCTGTCCCGCTGTTTATGAGCTTGGACCTGTCCCTGCCCATCCGGCTGGATTGTGGCCCGACTGTCCCCCGCTTACTTCCCAGCCAGGAGCTCCCCGGGTGAGTTAGGGCGGTATGTTCCCCACCTGTGGCCGGGGAGGACCCAACAGGTAGTGACACGTGACCCCGTCTGTGTGGGTGGCACACGGGTGTGGGCAGCTCGGCTTCTCCCTGGTGGTGCCCCAACCAGTCTTCCCCGCAGGAGGCCACAGAGGGGGCCCCATCCTGACAGCCTGTGTGCCACCACGAGAGCGGCTAACACAGTGACACGGCGACACAGCAAGATGACCCCGGAGCCCAGAAATGTCCTGGTTCTGCTGCCCACCCGGGAGCAGCTGCGGCTGAGTGGGGGGGGGGGGCATGGAGGGGACAATGAGGTGGCTGTGGGGGGTACAGTGGTTGTGACTGCGAGGGTGGTGGAGGGACAGTGGGGGGACTGTGAGGGGACCGTGGGGGGACCCTGTGGGAACTCTGGGGAGACCATGGGGGTGGACGCTGGGGGAACAGTGGGGAGACTGTGGGGGGACCTTGGGGTGACTGAGAGTGCCCCAGAGGGACTACAGAAGTGACTATGGGGGACCGTGGGGACACCACGGGGGGTGACTGTGGGAGGGACCATGGGGGATGGGCAGAGGCAACTGTCATAGGTTCCTTCTTCCAACAAGGTGAGGCTGTTACGGAGTAGGTGGCATTTTGTGGCACATTTTGCCCCAAACACCAAAGCTTTGTGGCAATAGAAACAAGTACCTGGTTGTCGAGGCCCTGGGCTCTGTTTTGGACAAGTCGCCTTGGGCCTTCTTCCCTTTTCTTCTCCATCGGCCGCACCTGCCTCCGGGAGTGGCCCTTCTTCCCTGGAGGTCTCTGGTATCCCGCCCACCCTCGTCTTCAGGGAGGTGACGTTCTTGGCCCTTCTGGAGCCCCGTCCACCTCCCCCAGGGACGCCCACCGGTGAGGGCGAAGCTGGCGCAGGCATGTCTCCTGCCTCGGCAAGTGCAGGGACCACAGCACCCGGGCCAGGGGAGGCACTGCTGGGGCTGCCTGCCCTCCTCCGAGTGCCAGGGCCCGGGGCCACGGCAGACAGCGCCACGGCTCCTCTTGGACGGGTTCCGCGACAGACCGCCTGGCCCGTTACTCAGGTCTGCTCTCATGAGATGCCGATCACATAACCCATTAATTCAGAGGTTCGTCCACCAGACCCTGGAACCTTCATCTCAAACGCAGATCGAGACTCACTGGAGCACTTCTCTGGAGGCTGAGGCCTGACACTTGTCACAGAGCCGTGTGGCTCGTCCGCCAGGCCGTGCAGCTATTTAAAAATTCCAGGTGGGTAACCAGAAGTGGCTTGTCTACCTGATCGCAGACAAGTGTTCCAGCCACCAGAGCCTGCTTCTGGACCAAACACCCCTGGGGACGGGGCCGGTCCTGTGTACTGTCATGACCTCCACACCAAGCTGCCCTTTCCCATGCCACCGGTCACCCCAGGGACAGAGCGGTCCCCAAACCATCATTTCCAGGTGGCCCATGGTCACGAGGACTGTCAGCCAGCCTCTTGTCCCCAGAGACTCAGTCCTGCTGTGTCCTCCCTCCCTGGTGAGGCAGCATCCTTAAGCAGAAAAATCAAGAGGTTAGGGGTGTTCGGGGAGAGAAGGGGTGGGGTGGGAGCTGGTGGGCCTGGGTGCAGCTCCCCTTCACGGTGCATCGCTGTTGGGGTGCCTGGGAGCTGTTCGTGGAGCAAACATGAGTGGGGACCTGCGGGATGGACAGAAGGGTGGGCATGAGTCCACAGCCCCCTGAGCCTGTCGTGGCGCCCCACCAGCTTACCCTCAGGGTGTGCAGCCGCATGAGCCATGAGGGCGGCCCCACGTGTGCCTGCGCATGTCTGCACACCCGGGCACCAGGAAACTGCAGTGGGGAGGACCCTTGCTGGGGGTGCGCAAAGCTGCACGGCGGGTGTGTCTCCGAGGTGCTGCCAGAGTCAACTGATGAGGATGAAGCCGGTCTTACCGCGTTTCACCACTGAGGAGAGCCATGTCCCCGGAGTTGAGATGGTGGCAAGCCCCTTCCTGAAATCCCAGGGCACATCCCTGGGGTGTCCTGGGGACACCCCCGTCCTAGCGGAGTGCTGGGCAAGAGCCCACGGGATTCACGCTCAGGCCGCGGCCCGTCCTGCTCCCTCTGCACGCCGGGCGCTCCTGCTTGCCGTGGGGCCGGGAGCCTAGGTGGCGTGGCCCGCAAGCAGTTTGCCCTGGGACAACGCGGGCAGGGACTCCCATGTGCACCGGAGTCACGGCCTGGCCGGGGGCACTGTGGCCCCTGAGGCAGCAGCCAGCAGCTCTGGGACACGAGCCCAAGGAGCATGCCAGACGCACGGTGCAGGCTGTGGGCAGTGCCGTGGGCAGCGCCGTGGGCACCAGGACCAAGGGCGGCCAGAGAGAGGACAGACCTGTCCCCGGTCCAGCACCAGCTGGTCTCGAGCCCTGATTCAAATCAACAAAGCGTAAAAAAGCCAGCCTTCATGAGACAGCCGGAAATAGGGACGCTCACGAGGTATTTGCTAGAGTTTTGCGGTATAACGGAGTGTTGCTGGGGTGACAGGCACACGTGTGCGACATGGCCAACCTCAGGGGCGTGGCCGGGACAGCGGGGTGTGGCCGGAGGGCGCGCCTCCCCTATGCGCACAGATGAAACTCCCCTGAGGAGCCATCACAGCTCAGGCATGGAGGCGGCTCCTGACCCCGAGAGTGGGAGCCGGGGGGCTTCTAAGGGCGTAGGGGCCAGCGTCCCCTGAGGCACGGGGTGACCCCCGGTGAGAGGCTCCTGTGGGGAGGCTGAGGCGGGAAGGCGCAAGGCTCAGAGCACACAGCCCGGCCCACGGGGATGGTGGGTGGGGCCAGGGACCCTGGGAGCACCTGCAGCCCCTTCTGGCTCCCAAGCCACTGGGACCCATTTCTGGGGCGCCTGCGTCCCCTGGTTTCAGGAAGGGTCTGGGTGAGGTGGGTGTACAGTGAGGAGCACAGCTAGCGGGGATGCCCCGTGGGGCACGGAGAGCGCGCCCCGCCCCGTCCGTGGGGGCCCCTGCACGGGCCAGGACGGAGACCGCAGGCCCCCCACACCGGCCGGGTCGGGGGCCTCCAGTGTCCAGCACGGGCAGCACCAAGGAGCCTGGGTGGGACGCAGCGTGGTCCTCCTGCCCCCCCCCCCGGGCACGGAGCACCCCTTCTCCAGGCCCTGAGCAGCCCCATGCCTTGCAGGTGCGGGCCACCGGGTGCGAGCCCTCCAGCAGGTGTGTGACATGGCCAACCTCAGAGAAGCCCGCTTCTTCGGCCTCAGCGTGGTCGGAAGTAAGTCAGCGTGCCCTGACGACCCCACCCAGAGCTCCTGGGGAGGGGATGACGGAGCCCCTGGCCGGCCTCCCACTCTGCGCTTATCAGGAGGCCCCTCCCGTTCCAGGCCCCGATGGATAGGCAGGGCTGCAGGCAGACGAACAGCCGGCCTGGGTTTGCAGCCCCCGGTAGCAGACTGTGGCTTTGCTGTTAAATTTTAATACTGGTGGACTTTTCCCAATCTGCTCGGAAAGCTAAGTTAATGGGTCTCTTCGCCCCCAATTTAAAGTTTATGTCCACAAGCCCCGTTTTAACCACCTGCTGGCTGCTGCCCGGGTCTGGGTCCACACAGGTGATACATCAAAGGAAATAAAAGTTTGCATAGACGCCCGCTGTATTTGGGGTGTGTGCACCAGGTGTTGGGGTTTTATGCTTCATTAATGGACTTATTCCTGGCTCGTGGGACAGAGCTCATCACGGCAGCAGAAGGCCCCCGGCTTCCTGGTGGGCCCCGTGGAGGCCAAGCTCTGGGGCATCTGTTGGGGAGGGCTGGGGACGCACGGCCCTGGACACACGCCTCGTCTTCCAGGACCCGCGGGGCCGAGCACCAGAGCCTGCCTGGTTGAGTGCAGCTCGGGGAGGCACAAGAATTCCTGAAGGCCTGGGGGGCGGGGATTGCGGCCTTGGGGGCCTGGGTCTGCGGCGGTAGTGGGGGCCGTGGTGCACTCCCCTCCCTGAGCTGCACCACTTAGAGCCCGTGTCTGTGCGGGAGCCTGTCGTCCGGCCTCTGGTCCCGCATGGCCTCCAGCCCCTCCGCCTGCCCACCTGCCCCAGGGCGGAGACTAGAGGCCGCCCCGCCTGACTGCCCACGGCCCTGCTGGCCTCCTGGCTGTGCGCCATGAGTGATGGGCGTGCGGGAACGTTCTGGACGCGGGTGGAGTGGATAGATTTTGGATGCGGGAATGGAGGAACAGTGGCAGGCCCCCCGGGGCTGGACACTTGGTTCGGGTGCTTGCCAGGCTCCACCACGTCCGGGGCTGGTCCCCCAGAGAGCCTGCGCCCCCAGGATGTCGGGCGGGCGTCAGGCAAGGAGCTGCAGGTGCTTTTCCTTCTACCTGCCCCCCAGATGAGCTAAGGTTGCCCGGGCTTTCTGCTTTTAGATTGGCGTGACGCGCGCTCTTGGGACGGCCGTCCTTGGGGACTAAGGCTGCTGTCACCCGCCGCGGTCTCAGAAGCAGAGGATGGAACCTGCAGAAAGTGGAGGAGAAAGTGTTCCCTCTGCTCCTGGCAGTGTCTGGTATTTGAGGCCTTCGAGTAGCTATTGGGGCTCATGGAAACCCTGAGGCGAGGGTCCCGTAAGTGGTAAAGGACGTGGGCCGGGTGCTGGAAACGGTCGCTGCGGATGGGGGAGGCCGGGCTCTGCCCTCTTCTGTTTCCGCGTGCTCTGGGTTCCCTGCATTGAGACTGCCTTGCTCTCATTAGTGGGGGGGACACACCAAAGGGCCCCCTTTCCCATGGACATGATGGGCTAAGGCAGCCCTGAGAGGTCCCCCTGCCTGTGGCAGAGGAGCAGAGGGGCCCTTGGGGGTCCCTGTGGCCAGGAAGGCCTCGTGAAGTCTCAGTGGGGCAACGGGTCAGGGCAGTTCCTGAAAGTGAATGGGAACCGTGTCGGGTCTGGGGTCCACACAAGAACAGACCACGCCCTCAGCAGGTGGAGATGAACCCACGCGTCACAGCAGAGAACCCAGGGTCCCCAGCAGCTCACGGTGAAGCACCCGGTGGCTCCGTGTCCCTGTCCTCAGGCTGACGGTGTTCGACCTCAGACGCCCGAATGATGCCGCTGGGGGACTGAATCCGGGTGGGAAGCCGCATCGGCGCTCTGACCTGTGACCTGTGTGCACGCGTGTGTGAGTGTGCACGCGTGTGCATGCATATGTGTGTGCGTGTGTGAGTGTGCACATGTGTGCCTGCATATGTGTGCACATGTGTGCGAGTGTGCACGCGTGTGCCTGCGTATGTGTGCACGTGTGCGAGTGTGCACGCGTGGGCATGTGTGTGAATATGCATGTGTGTGCGCGCCCGTGTGCGGGTGTGCGCGTGCGGGCACATGAGTGTGCGCCCACGTGCGGGTGTGCGCGTGCGGGCACATGAGTGTGCGAGCACGCACGCACGCGTGCACACACCCACGGACGCTACACCCAGGGCAAACAGCATATAAACGGACCAGCCAGGCTGTGAGGGGACAGGCAGGAGTTGGGGTCCCCGCAGGACCAGTCAAGGATCGGGGGCGAGCAGGGCCTGGGGGCTGGCTAAGAAGAGCCCCCAGGGATTGCCGCAGGGAGGGGAGCTGTTGGTGGTCTTCCTGGAGGAGGGACGTTGACTCGGCGGGGAGTTCCCAGGGGCGGGTCTGCAGCCCCTAAGCGGCCCTGTCTGGCCAGCTCCTCTGAGTCCGGACATCTGAGGTGGCCACACTGAGAATGAGCCAGGGTTGGGGGGGCAGGTTCCAGGAAGGAATCTGGGGTCACCCCTGTGCCCGGGACTCCTTCTCTGCAAGGGGGACAGGCCAGAGCTGCCCCACCCTCTGGGAGGACCCAGGGCCTAGCCAGCCTGGCCTGTCGTTGCAGCTGAGCAGTGGGCCACAGGGTGGCTGGACGCGGCAGACCCTCCTGGTCTCGGGGCTGAGGAGCTGGGCCTTTTGGGTGGGGAGGTCATGGAAGTTGATGCTCCAGTGACCCCATGGTTGTGCGGAGGGCACATGCTTGGGACTGAGTCTGTAGCTAGAATCAAGGCAGGAATCCGCTGCCTGCAGCCCAGGGACTAGGACAGGGACAGGGACAGACAGAGAGACAGGTGGAAAGACAGAGACAGAGACAGGTGCTGTGGACTCCAGGGTGGGGACGGCTTGGACGCTCGGGAGCTCCTGGTTGGGAAAGACGTGGTGGGCGGCCCGGAGACGAGCCGCTGGGCGGAGGCAGGACGCAGACGCGCCTGCTCCAGGCCGCCCCTGGAGAGCTCACGGAGTGACGCCCCCGGACTGCCCGGGAGGGGCCGCGGGCGCTGCTGGGGCGCGGCTGAGGGCGCCCCGAAGGCCGGGCGCCGGGGCCCACTGACCGGACCCTGCTTCTCTTCTCAGACGGCAAGTACGTGTTCATGGACTTGGAGCGGAGGCTCAGCGAGTACTTCTCCAAGGACTGGAAACAGGAAGGGCCCCAAGTAAGTCGGTGGGCAGTGGTCCTGTCCCCAGACGGGTCCCCAGACCCTGAGAGCAGGCCTGGCCCCAGAGCTGCCCGCGGGTGGCTCGGCCGCTGGCCTGCGGTGCCCCAGGGCTGCCGCTCGCGGGGTCAGCCGCGGGGACCCGGGTGGGACACGGCGTCCCCTCGCCCGTCAGCTCCCGGGCTCTCGTCTTCTCCCTGTGCTTGTCCCTGCAGCACAGTGGACGGCCCCGCGCGCCCTTCGTCGCCTTCCTCGGGGTGCAGTTCTAGGTCGAGGACGGGAGGCTCATAAGGTAAGTCAGTGACGTCCAAGGACACTTGCTGGGACGAGAAAACCTCCCCAGGGGACCCAAGCTGTGGGAAGAGCCTGGCGTCGCTGCTGCCGGCGGCCACGGGATTCGGTTTCACAGGAACACGCCACGAACACGTGTCCTTGCCGCCCCCGGGACCTCCTTCTCCGGGGCCGGTTTGTACCTGCCGGCAGGGGGGCCTGAGACCTCAGCCCGGGGTTCCAGGCTCTCGACGGACCTGTCGCGTGTGTCTGCGTCTGGGTGGGAAGGGCCACCGGGCAGGTGCCCCTGCGGGCTTCCTCCTGGGTTGAGCCAGCGGCTTTCTTGCGAGATCCGCCCCAGAACGTGTAGGGTGACATAGAGCTCCCCAGGACCCTCCGGGGACCAGAGTGACTCCCAGAACGGGCAGGGGAGGAAGGCCGGAGTCCCCAGGAACCCCAGAACTCCTGGAGGTGGGCCAGTGACAGACGGGTGGGGAGGAAGGGGTGAGGCCATGTGGTGTATGGAAGATTCTGGAGAGTAGGATTTGGTAGTTGTGTGGAAGGTTCTGGAGAAGTCACCAATGGGAGAGCCGGAAAGTGGAGTTGGTGGAGGGTCACTGCCCTATGCTATGAGGCCAACCGGCAATGGTGTTAGAAGCTTGGAACCTGTTCTTGCCTGTTACCTTGGAAAATTAGCAGGAGGAAGAGCTTCTGTAGGTTAGTTAGGTCTGGCCCTTGTTCCAGTGGGTTCCAGCTAACCCCCGTGCACGTGCCCTTCTCCGGGGCCCTGCCCACTGCGCCCGGGACGCATCAGACAAGGAGCCTGACCTTGGTACTTCCACTTGGAGCACTGAGGCTCCGCGGCCTCTCTGGAACGTGGCCTGTGGTGTGACGAGGACAGGAACTCCTGGGACTCGGAGAAGCCCCGATGATGCAGGGCTGGGGGCGGCAGGAGAGGCGCAGGCCGCGGCAGGACCCTCTGGCCGGAGCGAGCCGGCCTCTCAGCCGGACCGCCCACTGCCTTCCAGCGACAGGAGGCCCGACACCCGCACTGCTGCCACCTGAAGGGGCGGGTGCTGAGGCCCCAGAGTGTCCACCGGGAGGAGGCCTGCTTCCTGCTGGCCGCCTACGGGCCACAGGCCGACCTGGGCGACCACCGGCCACCGGTCCACGTGGGGAGATACTCCGAGCCACACGCCTACTTCCCACCGTGGGTGGATGGGGCGGACAGTGTCCCCATGGCCGGCCTGGGAGCCGGCCCCGACCCTGGGGCGGGGTGGACAGGGCTCGGGCACAGCCGCAGTGAAAGGCTTAGCACTGGGCAGGGCGCCCTCCCAGCTCTAGCGGGTGTCGTTGGCCCTGGGCAGAGCGGGGCAGTCGCCGGGCGTGGGAGTGGAGGAGCTTCTGGTGTTTTCCCACTGGGGCCTGCGTGCACCACGGTGCTGGCCCCGGGGCAGTCAGGACTGCCGGCTGGTGGGCTTCAGGAGCCCACCTCTCCGGCACAGGAGAGTCTGGGCTGGTGGAGGAGGCAGGGAGCTGCGTGACGGGCCTCCAGCGTCAAAGGGGAGTGGGGTCCTGCCTGCCCACGGCGGGACCTCCCACCACCCCAGGCACGGGTGCCCTCTGGTGCCCCGTTAGGACAACAAGGAGGACAGACCCACCGTCATCCTGGGACTGACCCCCAAGGGGATACAGATCTACCAGGTGCAGGGGAGGAGCTGGAGCGTGGGCCCCCTCCCCTCCCCTCCTGGCTCCCCTCCTTCCCCTCCCTCTCCCCCCTTCCTCCCCTCTGTCCCTTCCCTCCCCCCCTCCTCCCTCTGCACCTCCCCCTCCCCCCTCCCCCACCCTTCCCCTTGAAGGGCCTCAGGGTGCTTCCTCTAGGACCAGCTCTCTGCAGTTGGGCAGGATGGGAACCACGCCCCGGAGCTGTTCTCTGACTTCCCCTGGTGCTGCCTTGGGAAGGTGACTTTTCTGGAATGTCTGACGGGGTCCAAGTGGGAGGGGCTTCAACCTCCAGGAGCCCAGGAGAGCCCAGCCCGGGGGCACTTCAGCACGTCTTCCGTGGGTTAACCCAGCTGAGCCCCTGCAAACCGGACGTCCAGGGCCGAGATGGCCCCGCCTTTGGGAAGTGCTTGGCAGCCGGTGCCCAGATCCCAGGTGACCTGCCGGATCCCATGGGGAGAACAAAAGGGAAACGAGTCGGTCACAGAAGCACACTGCTGGGGCCACCAGGCTCCAGCAGCTCCTGTCGTCCTCACGGGGTATCCCTGGGCCCCGCCTGGCACAAGGGTCCCGGACACAGACTGGTGGCAGACCCTCCCTCAGGACAGTGGACCTGAGGCCTGGCGTCCCCTTCCTGGATCCTGGGCACCCCCACGGCTGTTGGCTGGGGCTGAGGGGACCATCAGCCGTCTTCTTAGACCTGAGCGCAGAGCCCCGCGCCCCCCCCCCAACCACCCGCTGCATATGGAGCCAGGAGTCCCGGGTGGCTTCCCAGTGAGGTCATGGCTGCTGTTGGGGACACTGCTGCCGCCGACACACACCGTTTCCTCATGAAGCCCCACCTCCTCTCCTCTCATTTCAGGGGAAGAAGCTGGAGCTGGGCCGGAGGGGCTGCCCTCAGCACGGAAGCTGGTCCCCTACACGGGCTGCCCCTGGTGCTCTGGCCACCAGCTGCACCTGGGCCTGCGGCGGCGGGAGGAAGTCCGAGGTGCGCGCCTGCCCCCACCCCCAGCCACCCGCCTGGGCCCCGGGGGTCTCCCGACACTTGGTGCAGCAGCTGGGGCGCCTTCCCTCCCTCCTATCGGGGCATCTTGGCTCCTGTTTCCCCCTCAGTGGGGGTGGAGACGACTCCACTCTCCCCAGAGCCCAACTCTGGGCACCTTCCAAATTCTGGGAAAGCGTTCCCAGGGGCCGGGTGGCCTTGGTGACGTGTGCCCATGTGAGTGTGACAGTGCGGGTCGTGTGAGCTGTAGGCAGGGTGGGGGGGGCAGGAATGATCCCACGGGCATACAGCAGGAGCTCCCACCGGGGCAGGAGACGGAGGCCAGCTGGTGGCCTGGGCCAGAGCTATGGGCACCGGGCCCTGATCCCTGGACAGCACAGTCCTCCCCTCGCAGTGAGCCTCCCGGGCCTCAGCCCCCACAGAAGGGGTGGGCGTCTGCTCGGGCCCGGGGCCGCTGTTGGCAGCCCACAACCCCAGGACAGGGAGGCAGCACCTTTGCCGCCCTCCCATGCCCGCTCTTACACCGGCGGTCCCCCTGTCCCTGCACAGAGAAGAAGCACCATCGCGAGTCCTACATCAGCGACAGGGGCCGGACGCAGACCCGGGCAGCAGGGGCAGCCGCCGCCGCCGCCGCCCCCACGCCCTGTCCGTCCCATCCGCCCACACGTCAGGCATCCAGGCTGCCGCTCAGCCCGTGGCACCTGGGAGATGTCGGTGGACGGGCCGGGGGCGCAGAGGCTCCCGGTGCAGACACGCCCGCCTGCGGCTCCAGCGGAAGCCCCAGCATCCACTGCTCGCTCGGGGACAGCAGGGAGAGGCCCGAGCGGGACGCCCAGGGTCGGGCCGACGGTGAGTGTGCGTCCCGGCCACACGGGCTGGGCCACTGTGGTGACACACGGTGACACACACGTGTGCTGGGGTGGGTCTGCGGCCTCCTCTGCAGCCGGTCGCAACAGGCTCCCCGGAGTGTCGGGAGCTGACCGGAGCCCTCGCTCCTCGGGGACACCTCAGGGACTGTTCCAGCCGGGGTCTCCTCCAGCCGCACGGGGCAGGGGGGTTGCAAGATGAGAGGTTTCTGGGTGTTGCAGGACCCAGTGTCTGCTGAGCTTAGCCCTTGGGGCAGTTCCCGCACTGGTCTGGGTGCGCGGGGCCCTGGAGGGCCTTCCCTGCCACCCCAGGAATGTCCCACTGGCTCTGCTGTTCCTGACTGTCCACAGAGCCCCCAGCCCTGCCCGTGACAGGGGTTGGTGGGGGCCGGCTGTAGTGCAGCCCCCCAGGGCCAGCGGGGCAGGCGGGGTCAGGTGAGCGCTCATGTCTGGTTTGCTGCTAAAGGACACGTGGCTCCATCCATGTTTCTGTCTTCGAGCCACTGTGACGGTCACACCAATGACATGGGTTTTGCCTGGGAAGAGCTGTTTGACACCAGGGCCTTCGGTCACCCAGAGCTTCCACTGAGGGAGGAGGGGGCGGAGCAGGCGGGGGCGGCGCACCAGGACCGTTCCGGGCATTACAGCAGGGGTCCCTGCAGGGCCACGGGGCCCCATGGGAAGGCGTCCTGTGCTGGGACTGTCACTTCTGCGGGGAGGAGCCTGAGCAAGGAGGAACCCAGGTGGCCCCGAGTGTGGCCCATTCAAGGGGGCTTAGACACCTCCATGAGGACTCGCGGCACCCAGCGTATGATGGTCCCAGCAGGTCAAGGCCCTGGAGGAGGAGTGCGTGGAGGCTCCTGGTCCCAAGTCAGAGTCCCCAGGGGAGGAGGGACAAGTGTGGGCTGCGGGAGCTCGTCCCTGGCTCTGCTCACACCCCCTCCCTTCTCCCAGCCTCCGGGCCAGGGCCCTCGGCGGTCACGCAGGTCACACTGGTCAGGATGAGGGCCGGGAGTGCCGAGGCCCTGTACCAGGGGGGTTCCCCCAGGCCAGGCAGCCCCGGGCTAGGCTCCTGCACCTCTTCCCACTGGCGGCCCCTGGGGAGAGAACCCTGGACCTGCCATTAGGCAGTGGGGGAGCGGGAGGCTTCCCGGGGAACGGGGCAGGCAGGGCTGGCTCCCTGGGCCTCCGCCTTCCTGGTGGGGTGCTCGCTGGGGGGCGGAGGCCACCATCCTGGATGGTGAGCGCCCGAGGGGCTGCTCTAGGCCCCTCAGGGGCAGGAAGAGGGACCGATGCCAATGGTTATGGGTGGGGGGTTCCCTGCCTTGCTGGGGGTGGACCTGGGGACTGTGCCCTGGATGGAGAGAACGTTACACAGTGATGGGGCCCAGAGAGGGACAGAGCTAGACCTGGGGGGGTTGGGGGCGGTGGGGAAGGAGCCACAGCACTGGACAGATTTCCTCACGCAGGAACTGGGGTGGGAAGCTGTTCCCGACTTCCAAGGATGCCTCCAGATCTTACTCCTAAAATCTACCCAATTGAACTAAGTCCGACAAGTTTGAAGGAAGAAAAGACCAGGGCTGTGAGGCTCCCCGACCCAGCAGCCCCTCAGCTCCTTGGGACAGGAGTGGGCTCTGCCCTGGGGCCCAGAGGGGGACCCAGGCACCTCCTGTAGGAGTCCCCCCCAGGCTAGAAGGAGGGAGGAGATCAAAAGCAGCGCTCCCTCCCCGAGCGGTCCTGGCTGAGGCAGGGGCCACGGTCTGTGCCCACTCCTGCCCACAGAGCTTGCAGCCTGTGTAGGAGAAGGGGGCTGTGTAGACAGTGTGCCCGGGAGGGTGCTATGAGGACAGGGCGGGGCGGGGGCCTCCAGATGAGACACTCTGGGGGTGGGGGCAGACAGGGCTGCGTGGGCCTCCCCAGCCAGGGGCGCTGCGGTGTGTGCTCAGGGAGGACAGAAGTGGGCGATGGCCGGAGGAGGAGAGGCAGGCAGGAGGGCGGATGCACTTGTTCTCTCCCTCCTCAGATGGCCGGGGGCAGACCCACACCGCTGCAGCCTGCCCCCCGCCCCGCCGGAACGTGGGCTGCGAGGTGCCCAAACAGCCCCCGCCTGGCCCTGTGCAGGGATGACCGGCTCCCAGAGGAGTCTGTGGTGCAGACAGCTGCAGATGTGGCCCTGTCCACTTGGGCCTCATCCACACCGCGCAGCCTGTCCACAGGACACGGCATGTGCCCCCAGGGCTCTGTCTACACAGCACGACTGCATCTATACAGCATGGCTTATCCATGTGGCAAGTCCTGTCTACACAGCGCTCCCGTCTACAAGGTGCTCCGTCTGCACAGCACGACTGCATCCACACTGTGGGGCTTGGTCCACACCTCGTCAACACTTCAGCAGCGTCCCGCATGGCCCTCACCCCTCCCTGCTTTGGAGGCTCCTGCCGCTGCCGCGCTGGCCGAGGCCCCCACCCCGACCCCCACCCCTTCCTCCTGTGCGTTCACCAGTCAGTGTGCAGAGCAGACTCTGATGTTGGGCCTGGAGGGGACGAGGAGGTCCCCCTCTCATGCCAACCATGACGGGTCCCAGCTCTATCCATCTGGGTCACAAAGGAGGCAGAAATCAAGTGCTTCTTGAACACGCAGGCTCCAGGCGAGAGGGGTGGGCCGGGCTGTCCCAGGCCCTCGGGTCGCCCTCCCCCATCTGTCTGGGAAGGAAGGGGTGTTTGCTGTTCCCCTTTGCGTTCTCTCTGCGCTGACCCTGATGGACGGTTGGACTATGTGCACAGCCTTCTGGGAGTCTTCAACCCAAGGTCATGGTCACTGGTCATCGCCCTGGCCACAGGCTTCCTCTAGACCATTGTTTGCGATCCCTCTCTGTGAGGTGTGGGCCCGCTGTGCCCCAGACCTGAGCAGACCTGTGCAGACCCATCCGCCAGCTGGCCGCTGCCCGCGGGATGCAGACCCCACCGGAGGCATGGGGGCTGGAGCCGCAGGCTGGTCTGGACTCCCGGTCCCTGCGGGGCTCCCACAGCCAGAGGCAGCTGGGCCGACCAGCAAAGCCAGGGTCTGGACTCGAGTCCTCCTCCCTCGGTGCCCAAGACAGAGCCCAGGCGTCCTGGGCCTTTGCCACCACAGGTCACACTCCCGCCCTGACACCGTGCTGGTCACGCTGAGGGGATCCGAGGACGGTGGGGGACATGGGGCGGAGCAGGACCAGCTGCGGCCCCACCGTCTGCACCCGACCCTTGCCCGCGTCCGGGCGTGGAAAGGCTCTGGCCAGCCTCGAAGGCTCCGGTTGGCGGCTGCACACCACCCGATGGCCTGGGGCGTCCGAGTTCCTGCGGTAGCGAGATCTGAGGGACAGCTGACCTTCACCCAGGGCGTTCCGAGGCCGCTGAGCAGGACTGTGGTTGGACTGCGTGGCTCCGGGGGCCACAGGCGGGGAGGCTTCCCCGGGGTGGGGGCATGCTCCCCAGCTCCGGGCCCTGCTTGCAGGTGGCCTTCCTGGAGCCGGCTGCCACCTGGATGGCACAGAGTCGCAGGGCTGAGCCCACTGTGTGTATGGGGGGGGCGTGCACGCGAGCGGACTAGCTCCCGTGTCCCCGGGTGGAAAAGCAGGGCTGGTGCTGGGTCTCCCCTGCCTCTTACCCCCTCTGGGCACCTACATCCCTTCCTGAGACCTGAGAGCAGCCGCTCCAGAGCAAGAGGGTTGGGAGACGGTCCCAGTGAGCCCCGCGCCTGAGGCTCCTCATGGCTGTGGGGTGGCTCCCTTCACCTGGGCCCCTCTGGCCTCTCCCCTGCCAGGATCCACACCCGCACACTTGCTGTCCCCTGAATCTAGATTGCCTGGCTCGTGCCTGTCTGGTGGCCCCGAGTACTGAGCGGGTGGTGGGGAACACACCGCCACACGGCCCTGTGCCCAGGACATCTCCCCGTGTCTCGTGCCGGTGCTGGGAAGACCACGTGGGTGCGGGAGCTCAACTCAGATTCATTTTGGAGATGGAGGGCCGAGCCGGCGTGCGTGTGTGTGTGCACATGTGTGGGTGCATACACACAGACAGCAGGGCTGGGGCTGGGCTTCCCGATCTTTCCTGTGAAAGGGAATCGTGTGTGCGCGCACACCGGGCATGTGTAAGGAAGTACTAAGTCCCCGCCTCCTACGCACACTTGGACCAGCCTGCGCCAGTGGGCCAGGAGGCTGGGCGGTGCGGCCACACGAGCAGACGAGCCCGGGGGGCTTTTCCTGTGGCCGCGCTGTGTGCTGGGACAGAAACGCGGAGGACAACTCGCCCCGTGGGGCTCCCACTTACCAGATGTGCTCCTTAGAGATGAGCAAGGCCACTCCGCCACCCCCAGCTGCGCCCTGACGCTGCCAGGGGGCAGTGCTGCCGCGGGGGTTGGCCAGAGGTGGACGAGATGGACGTCCCGGGCCAGCCCTAGGCCGGTGCCAGCCAGGGTCAAGGCTGGTCCCTGTGCAGAAGTCCCCAAGCCCCAGGCGGCCAAGGGCACCCAAAAAGCTAAGGAAGTCCCCGCTGTCCCCCGAACAAGGCAGCAGGAGGTCGGGGCCTGAAGGGTAGGACAAGAGCTTCCAGAGCTGTCTGGGGCTGCTGCTTCCCATGATTTTCCAAACTCAACCAAGACTGCCCCCCATAGCGACACGTGGACGTGCTCGGATCTGAGGTGTCTGGAGGTTACTTTCCTTCAGAGAAAACGTGGCACAAGAGCTCGGCCGGCCGACTGATTTGCTGTTGCACAAGGGTGTCGGGTGGGGCAGAAAGGGGCTGGGGAGGCTGCCCCCGGGGGGTGGTGGGGGCGGGGGCGGGGGTGGCCCCGGGTGAGGCCGCGTGTCCCCAGCTGCCACGAGAGGGCGCTGGAGATGCGCCGTGCGGCCCACGCGGCCAGGCCCGGTGTCCCGGAGGGGCTGGAGGTGGGGCGCTCAGGCCCATGTAGTCTGGGACCAGCTGCTCTTGGTGCATGTCGGGGCTCACACCCAGACCCCATCTCCCACACCCCCGATCCCACCGACCCGGCACTGGAGGATGGCCCGGGGCCGGAGGAGGAGGCAGGCCAGGACCAGTACCCCGTGTCCTTGGCAGATGAGGCAGCAGAGACCGCTGGCTGACCCCGAGAAACCACCCGAACCCGGGAGGGGCTCCTATTTCTGTGTTTCCTCCAGGCCCCGAGGACAGACAAGGAAAATTACGCCAAGTGTCTGTTAGCCACGGGGTAATCTCCGGTTGCTGGGGTGAGCGGCAAGCAAAATTAGAGGCAAGAGGGCGCCGGGGCCGAGGTCTCCAGCCCTCCCCGCTCCTGTCCACCCAGAACAAATGAAAGCCATAGAGCGGCTGCAAGCGTGGCCGGAAAGTCAGAAATACCAGATGCTCCTTTGTGATTAGGACTGTCCTTCAGGCAAAACAGTTTTCCTGGAAAATGGGTCTCAACTTGTAGGGATTGGTGGTCTGTGAGAAGGGCAGGTCGGGCCTGCGGGGCGGGCCGAGGCACCTACACCCTGAGACCACAGGTGACCAGTGAGGAGGGTCATGTGGCCTGGGGCTGTGGCGGCCCGGGGCCCTGGACAAAGCCCCCACACGTCTCCCTGCACTCCAGCCGATGGGGGAACTGGAGAGGACGCCAACCCCGGACCCCTGCGACCCAGGAGTGGGCAGATGGCTCAGGAAAGTGTGGGCCAGCGTGGCCCGGGCCCGGTTTGGATGGAGGCCAGAGGTCGGGTTACCAGGTCCAGAGTCACAGAAACCGCGAGGGCTGGCTTGATGTAGCTCCCTGGGCCCACCCTGGGGTTGAGGCCCGGGCAGCTGGGTTAGCGCAGGGGGAGCGCTGGCTGCCACCCTGCTGGGATGCGGGATGCAGCAACTGGACCTGGGGGCTGTTCTGTTTGTGCCACTGCCACTGCAAGGGGCCTGTGGCCCCTGGACCCAGGAGTCCGGAGGGCATGTCTAACTTTCACCTTGGTGTGGTGAACTCTGCCCTGTGATCCCTGGGTTACCGAGGCCGACCCCCTCGGGAGACAGAATCCAAGCACAGGACGTCCCTTCTCAAGAGAAGCCTACTGAGTCTGTGGGCCCTGCCTGGGCTCAGAGACTCAGCAGGGAAGAGCGGGTTGTCTGGGGACCAGGGCGTCTGTCCAGGAGACCTGGGGCTTTTGGAGAGGAGCTGAGCCCCAGGCACAGTGGCCGGGGCTCCAAGGAGGGGAGTGGGGGGACCACGAGGCCCATTAGGGCTCAGGGTTGGGCGCCATCCGCACGTGGCCGTGTGGTTTTCTAAAATTTGCAGAAGGAAGAAGTTTTCGACCGTCAGTGGTTAAGACCAAGTCACCAGGAAAGACAGGTCCCACTGCCCTCGTGAAAGGGCAGCCCCGCAGGGACCCAGCCAAGGGTGCTCATGTCGGGAGAGGCGTGTGGGCTTCACGGGTTACTGCCCCCTGGGCAAGGACAGCGTGGCTTTCAGGAGGTGGGAAGGGCAGAGGCAGGCCTGTTCGGGGGGAACTCACCCCGAATTCAGCCTGGAGTTCAGCACAGGGGGTGGGGGAGGGGCCCTTGGGGTCTCGGGATCTGAACCTTCTGCCCGGATGCTTCTCTATTTTGTCCACAAACCCCTCACAGCAATCAGTCGCCCCACCGTTCCCCGCAGGAGACCCCTGGCTGTACCTGCTCTGGCCCTCAGCCCCGGGCCCGCCCTCACCTCACCCTGTGGGCTGCTCCCTTGGCCCAGACACAGTGAGCCGCGGACCCCGCCCGCTGACGCCCCCACGGCCATTCGCCCCTGCAGCCCCAGGCCTCCTCCGTTGTTGCCTGCCGACGCGGCGGCTCAAGGTCCAGGGTTCAGGCCGCTGCTGCACAAACGGAAAGTGTGCATTGAGGGGGGATGTGATCCCCGAAATACCCTTGGGGATGGGGGCACCGAGCAAGGGAGGGGAAGCCATCCCTGTAAGCCAGTCCCAAGGATGAGGGAGACAAGCCTGAGGGGCGCAGCGACTCCCAGGGTACGTGGACTCAGGCACCCGCGACAGCGTATCCTCGGCACTGCGGCTTGAACCGCGTCTGAGGCAGGTCGGGCTGCTCTGGCCCCAGGGCAGGGGCGGCCAGGGGGACGTGAGGGCTACAGGGTGGGCTGCTCCGCCTGGGACTGGAGGGGCAGGCCTGGGGGCAGAGCCTCCGAGTGGCAACAGGGGACCTGAAGCCACGATCCCCCCGGGCCTCTGAGGACAGGTGGGCTGTGTTCCCCCCGGGGCCCGGCCCATGGAGCAGGTCCTAGTGTGCACACCTGCCGTGCGCCTGTGCCCCCGATGTTTTGTTTCGGGGGGACCAGGGCCCAGGGGACAGACAGGCGAGGGCAGCCCTGGTTCTCATCCCGGTTCTGGAGTCTCAGGGGGCTCCGTGGCGATCTCTGTCATGTCCCCAGTGGCTGTGCTTCCAGCAGGCGGCTATGGGGGGGGGGGTGCCCCGCGTGTATCTGGGGGCCAGCCAACCGGGCCGGAGGCCACAGGCCCCCACATGCTCTCCCTCCTACGCACGCGGGCCCCCACCTCGGGGACACACAGCCCTGCAGGGCGATGGAGATGGACACAGGCTGTGCGTGGGGAGTGGGGACATCTGGGAATTCGCGAGGCCCTAAAACCCCGGGACATGCTCTGGCGTCTGGACAGGGGCGCCCCGCGCGGCCGAGGCTCCAGCCCTTTTCCACAGATGAGGCCCTTCCTGCCAAATGCGCGTCACAGACGCCTTCGCAGGGACCTCGTGCCAGCACGGAACCGCGGCTCTGAGGCTGGCGCTGTGTCGCCCTGAATCCTGGGGTCTCACGCGGGAGACTCCGCACCACGGAGGGGTGACAGTGACAGACACGGTCCCCCTGGACTTGATGAGGAGCAGAGTGCGGCCATCCTCACCTGTGCGTGTCGGGTGGGGGCCAGCCGGTGCGGGGGTCTTCACCGCAGGATCCCCGTGGCAACAGGACCCCCGCAAGGGGACAGCCAGGGCCGGCCTGGGGGCACAAAGCAGAATCTCAGCCCCTCCCTGGGGCATGGCCCACTGCCCGCTGACAGCAGTCTTTCTTCCTTGTGTGAGCTGTGGCCACCTCCACTCTGGCCCCTCGCAGCCCGGTGTCCTGTGCCCGCTGCCCTGGACGCCCCCTCGGGACTGTCCTGCCAGACAGTCCCTGGACTCTGAAGCTGGGGCAGTCACCGGCCTCACTGCGGGAGCCCTGCAGCCCCAAATCCCCACGGAGCAGGGACGACGCCCTCAAGCCAGGGGAAGCGCACCCACAGGCTCACAGCCCGGGTGCGCACTCAGGGCCTTTGTCGGCATGTGGCTGGCCCTGCCAGTCCCCTGCCTGCCTTGGGTTTGGGGCGATGCGCCCCACACAGGCTGCATGTGGAGGGGCTCCCCGGAGGCCCACTGGCCCTGGGGCTGTCCTCGCAGACCTGCGGGGCGTCTCGGAGCCGTGGGGTGGGTCCTGTTGCCACGGGGATCCTGCAGTGACAGACCCCCGCACCAGCTGGCCCCCACCCGACACGCACAGGTGAGGACGGCCGCACTCTGCTCCCCATCAAGTCGGGGGGGACCGTGTCTGTCACCGTCACCCCTTCCGTGGTGCGGAGTCTCCCGCGTCAGGGCCTTGGAAACGGATCTGTCGGCAACACTGCCGAGTTCTCACCTTTCTGAGAGGTCAGATCACCGGCCCCTGCGCAGCGCACCCCGTCTGTGTCCCGACGGCACCTGAACGCTGTGTTCACGTGCTCCCGTCGCCGTCACGCTCACGGGGCCGCACACACGCCCAGGGACGCTCATCGTTGGCCTGTCTCCTTCCCAGTCGTCTGTGTGACCGGCCCTGCCCCCGCCGTCTGTGGCGTCCTCTTCCCACAGGGGACACCCTGCCCTGGGTGGGGTCCCATGGGCTGAAAGCTGGCCAGGAACCGGGCTCCCGGTAGGGGCAGGAAGGGATGGGAAGGTGAAGAGCCTAGGCCACCCCGGGGAGACTGAGACAAGCATAGGTCCTCGCACCTCCCTCATGGCCACGCGCACGTCCCGGGAGCTGTGCGTGGGGTGCAGGCTTGCCGGTCTGTGCTGACGAGAACCCACCCTGCTCCCTCTCCCGTCAGACAGGCTGAGGTCGGAGTGGACTCTCCTCACTCCGGCCGCGTGCGCTGCGTCTGAGCCCCCTTCCGGAGCCGCATGCCCCGTGCGCCACGGCCGCGTGTCCCGCCGCTCTGGGACCCAGCTCTGAGCTGCTTCCACCCAAGGAGTCCCTGTGGCGTCCCCTGTGGGGACGGCACGACACGCGCTTCTCCATCAGCACACGGCCCGCAGTCGGTGGGGGGACTTTGTGCTGCGCCGGGCTCCCAGGGCTCCCGGATCCCACGCACGATCCCTGCAGGGAGAGCCTCCCGCCTTGTGTCACCCATCACGGCCAGCTCTGGGACGTTAGCTGGGGACGGCAGGCCGTTACGAGGAGGAATAACGACACGAAACATCTGCTCTCTGAGGCGTGTTTGCACAAACCCGGCATCTTGCAGGCGCAGGAACGGGCTTCACCATGAGGAAAGTGCACAGGTCAGATGGCAGGCCTGAGCCCCCCCGGGCTGTGGCTCTGGAGCCTCGCCCCAACCCCAGAGCCCCGTCTGGGCTTCACAGCTTGGGAGATGTCCACAAGGGCTGCCGCCGGCTGGCAGACCCCGCAGCTCCTTCGGCTCGGCCCTGAGAGCCCGAGAGCACCGCCCCTACGTCCCTGGCCCCCAGGGCTCCTGGGGCCCTCAGGCTTCTCGCTGGGCATCCCCCACTCCTTGACGACAGGTCAGCGTGTGTCACTGGTTCCTGGGAAAACAACAGGCTCGTGAAGTCCAAGGTGAACGAGCTTATGTTAGGACACATATGTTGTCCGGTGATGACGGGAGACTCCTTGCAAGGGTGCAAAGCCACCAACCCTAACCCTCCTTCACCTGGGTTTCCGGGCGGCTGCTCCTCCAGCAGGGCCTCACTGCACGTGCCTCGCCTGGGCCCCAAACCCCAGGCACCGCAGCGTTTCTGCCACGTGCTGCCGGCAGGGGGACACGCACAGAATCACCAGCAGCTTTGCGTCCCCTCCTTTAAAATAAGAAGCAGTGGCCCATGAAAAGAGCCCAAGGAAAGCATCACTCAGCCCCTGTCAAGCCCAAGATGAGTGGGACGCCAGCTGGGGGCGCGGGCCTGGTGTGGGCGTGCGCTGGCGGGGTTCCCGGCTGGCTGCTTCGGCTTGTTGGACAACGGGGAGAAGGGAGAGCTGAGGAAGGACACAGGATGGGGAAAGCAAACCATGGAGACACTGGGAGGCCATGGCAAGGGCTGCATGTGGCCCCCGTGGGCCCTGCCGCCCTGCGCCCAGCCACGCGTATCAGGGATCCTCTTAGAGGGAGAAGCTGTAACGTGAACATTGGATGCAGCCCGGCCTCTTCCTGAGGAGAAAGCCCATCTGCACAGAGAGAGAGGAGCCGCATAGAAAGTCTAGAACATTCTACCCCAGCTATCCTCAGAGCGAGCGGTGGCCTGGAGAAGAGCAGACTATCCCTCCAGTCCTGCTCTCTGTGAGGACCTCAGCCTGGGTTTCTGGGACTCAGAGGGCTCGCCCAGTGCACGGTGACACAGAGAACAGTGCTGGGAGGGGACCACAGTGACCTGGGAGCCGTGACGTCCCCCAGGTAGGTATGGCCAAGAGGAGCGAGCCACCCCCCCCAAGGGCAGGGGACAGGGTGGCGTGGCACCCGGGCGTCCTGTGGTCTGGGGCCTCTCCGGGTGGGGGACCCTCACGTTACCGAGAACATCCTGGAGAAAGCGGGTGAGCTGGCTGTTGCGGTAGGGGACGTGGTCTCTGCGCTCTGCCAGGGCCCCTAGGACGTCCACAAGGGCTGCCAGGCTCCGGTTTATGAACGAAGTCTCCCTGAGGGCGGATCCTGTCACTCCAGACACACCTGGGACAGCGCCAAGACCCCATCAGCATGGGCAACCGTGGTCAGCATGGGCAACCAGTTCTCTGGCCACATCAAGAAATGAACAGGAAAAGCAACATCGTCCCTTCTCGGGACGGGAGCCCCGAGTGGCGGGACCCTCGGTCCCCCCGACCTTCTCCTCTGATGGCCTGCATGGCCTCGGCTGGGAGCGGCTGGCGGCACAGAGCCCTGGAGAGGGACACGGCCGCGGACTGACCGTGGCCCGCTGGGCGGAGCAGGGCGAGCGAGCTCGAGACGGGAACCCTGCTCAGGCCCCCCACACCCCCGCTCGCCGCAGACAGAGGCGCCCGCCCCGGGCTCACCCGCACACTCGCTGCCCGCCAGGTCCACGAGCTGCAGCTTGGCGTGCACCTGCTCCTCGGCTCGCTGGGCCCTGGGGGACCCGAGCCAGGCTCTGCCGCCCACCGGCCGCCCCTGGAGCCATGGTCCCAGTGACTGCCGGTCCACTGCAAGGAGGTGACAGGTACCCGGGAGTGACGTCCACGAGGCCTCCCTCAGCTTCCCGCAGTGCCAGAGAGCGAGCCTTCCTCCCGAAGGACCACACTCCAGAGGGCACTTCCTTGGATGGACAGCCCGGCAGGGGCTGGCCATGGGACAGGGCTTCTCTGGGTCACATAGGGACCGTCAGTGTCACCCTCAGAAGGCAGGCTGGCGCCCACGGTCCCAGGAACAGAGTGACGCTCCCGGAAGTACTCAGCGATGACACGCATTAACAATACCCGATGGGCCCCGACGGAGGTGAGCCCCACAGTTCGCTTCCCAGACCCCCACAGAAGTCCTGGCAAAGCCCTTCCTCACTTCGCCGTGTGTCCGTTTCATTAAGCGTTAATTCTACGTGGTCTTCTTAAAGAGATTTTTAAAATCTAAATTATATACTCACTGTGGAAAGCATAAAAAATACACATAATTTACCAAAACAAACAAACAAACATAAAAACCACTCTGGTCTCCACAGCCTTCTCACCGTGGCTGGTGACCACCGGCTCCCTGGACGATGCCCAGGCACAGCCCCGCCCTCCCTGCAGGCGCCTGGCCCTGGGGCCACTGGGCTGAGTTCAGGGGACACAGGGTAGTCAGGCATCTGTGCCGCTCCCACCCGCCCCTGCCCCCCCCCGTCCTCCCTTGCCTGGGCCACTCTGGTGGCCACAGGGTCAGGGGCGTGCCGCCCACCGGGACCGGCGTCCGTGTGACCGCGTGTGAAGTGGGCCCTGGACCAGCCGTCCCCTGCTGGTGGACTGTGGCACCGGGACCCTGCAGAAACTCGGGTGCTCGACCCGTCCATCCCAGCCTGGGGGCCTTGTGCTCTGCGAGTCCTGCAGGCCGCCCTGGGTGCTGGCCGCATCTTGGCCGGCTGGGACGCTCGACCCT
The DNA here is from genome assembly GCA_004024625.1 of Mellivora capensis. Classification (NCBI taxonomy): domain Eukaryota; kingdom Metazoa; phylum Chordata; class Mammalia; order Carnivora; family Mustelidae; genus Mellivora; species Mellivora capensis. The sequence continues at coordinate 53,253 of PISX010001577.1, read as the reverse complement.
TGCAACATGAGCCTTTCTTACATAACTGGCACCATTGTATATGCTGGTTTGTGACTTTCTAAACCCAAGTCCCACAGTCTCACTCGCGGAACAGGAATCCCGTTCCCAGGCACAAACGCGCCTGTCCTCCATGTTATGTCCTGTCTAATGAAGCTTCCCTCCGCCCCCCCCCCCAGCCCCGGGCCCCTCTCCTCAGCCCGGGTTCCGGATCCCCCGAGGCCACTCCGGGGCCGCGGGCCATTTCTCCTCCCTGCCCCTGCACAGCCACTTACCGGGGCTGCCGCTGGCGGGGGCTGCGCCGTTATTATCAGGTGGGACCTGGAAGAACGGGCGTGCACTCGGGCGGCGAGCTGTGCCCGGGACTGCAGGCTTCCGGCAGCGAGCGCGACGAAGTCCTCCGCACTGCGCACGGGCCTGGGGGGGCACAAGGGGATGGGGACGCCGCGGGGCGGCGGGGGACGCGCCCTCCTCCCCCACAGACCAACAGAGGACAACGGGCTGAAGCGCGTCTTCGACGGAACAAAACAGCAGGTCTAACCCCTTCCTGGTTCGAGGCCTCGCTGACGCGTCCCCAGCGGCTTTCCTCCGGAGTGGTCAGCTGGGCCCGCACTTTCCAGCCCCGCACTCCTTCACGTCCTGCAGCCCCGGGGACTCCAGCAGAAGTCCGGGTCCCTGCTCGAGCGGCTGAGCCATGGCAGCCACTCAGAGCATCCCCCCAGCGGGACCTGGGTCATTTCGGGTCTTAGTAGAAGCTGAGGGTTCGGGTTACCCCCTGCAGGCTCATGGCGCAAGGCACCCAGTTTGCTTCAGGCGAGAACGAGCTGCAGACGCTTCCGTACTGACTCTAAGAGCCCGGGACACGCTCAGTCCTCAACCCTCATCAGCAAGGGGAGACCGCCTCCCCCTGCCCCCTGCGAGCCCCCCGACACCCAGACGTGGATCCAGGGAACAGGTGTACCAGGCAATGCGAGGAGACTTCCTTGTTCACAACACGAAGGTTTACTGTGTTCTCTCAAATACGGACCCGCACAGGCGGAAATGAGGGCGTGTGCACGTAGCCGCGGGCCGGCGGGTGGGGGTCTGCGTTGCGAGCCCGCTCCCTCGTCTGGAATGCGGGGACAGTACCGGTCCCACACATTTGTCATCAGGATATTTTAAAGGTTGATGAACGTGTCTGTTGTGATTTTAAAAAGACAATTTCTAAAGCCAGTCGAAAGAGGCACATGCGTTCTAAGGCAATACAGAGAACCTTCCAGCAATAAACACGCCGGTCTGGCCCACGCGCTGGCCTTACTCAGGGTCCTGGAAGCCGCCGGCCACTCAGAGAGGCCGGGCCACGGCTGAGTACTCACTCTCGGGTCGGCGGCGACACCTCCCGCTTTGTGGCCTTGGTCATCGGTGCCTCCCGCCGAGGCCCAGATACCGCTGGACGCCGCTCCTTGGCCAGAAGGTCCAAAATGTCGTTATTATACACTTCCACTATGGACACGTCAACCTTCAGGCTCCTGGATGGGTTTTCTGAAATAAGCCTGGGGAGTGGAACACGAGGGACTCAGCCATTGCAGAACTTGGGCCGCCCAGTGAGGAGAGCTGCCGGGGAAGCCCTCTCATGGGGGAGGCTACAGTCCCGGCCTCGCAGTGAGACGCCCGGCCGGCGAGCACCCGCGGGCCCCAGACGGCCCGCTACCACCGGCGGGAAGGAGGGCCTGTCCTCTTCCAGCTGCGGGGGGGGGGCTACCCTCCTGGGAACAGCGGCTTTCTCTGAGCCGTATCTGGATCAGTGATCTCGGCCCTCAGAAGGGGCCCTTAGGATCCCAAGTCCAGGAGAGCAGGAAGTGGGGAGAACATGCAGCCGCCGCGCAGCCAGCCCCTGGCCCGAGGCTCCTCACTCGGCAGAAGGCAGAAGCCAGCTTCAACGACAGGAGGGCTCGGCACCTTTCTGGGGCCGGGTTAGCTCTGTTCCAGGGAGGACTGAGTGCAGACCCCTCCGCAGCCTGGCTCGCGCCCCGACGTCCAGCCAAGTCTGGCCCGTGCCCTCCTGACAACCCACCAGCCTCTCAGAGACAACCGCACGTCTTCTTCCGACGCACCTGGTAAAGTGCTGTGTGCCGACCGTGGAAAGGTTTAAAAATACAGATACTACCCATTTGGAGAAAAAACCCATAACCCCAGTCAAGGGAAGAGTCACCGCCCGCCTGGCTCCTCCCGCCCACGTCCCCGCCAGCGCCTTGCACCGCCCACGGAGGCCGCCCTGTCTTCTGGGACGACTGCCTGCCTGACACGAGCACGGCGAGGCCAGTCGGAGTCGGGCGACAGTGTTGTCTAGTCCACAAAGAAATTCTGCGCCCGGGGCCAGGAGGCCAGTGTGAGAGGAGCGCTTCCGAGCGGACGGAACACGCGACGTCTCATGCCAGCACGGACAGATCGGGTTTACTTAGGAGCTCCAGAGAGCCCAGAATAAAACGAGCAATTAATGACTTCCAGTGACACAGTCAAGAAAACAAGAAAGTCCAAAACGAAAGAAAAAATTCTCCAGTAAGAATAATTTTCGGTTCAGAGTTCAGATTTGGGTCGTCCTATGCACTGGGGTCTATGGACAAGACTGAGGGCAACCGTGGAAAGAGCAAGGAGCCAGGTCAGCCGAGCTGGGGGCTGGGCATCCCCTGCTGCTCTGGCCACCACGTGCGCGAGCCTGACCCCTGCCTGCATTTCCGTCCCTTCGTGGGAACGGCCGTGTCTTCCCAGGTCACAAAACCCGAATTTGGAATTTCTCATCTACATAATACCAGGGAGCTGATTTGAAGATTTTTTTTCTTCCACTACATTAAGTCCTTGATCAGCGTCATTTGCTGGCCCGCGGGTCCCTCTGGCAGCATCGCTCGATTCCGCGGACGGTGCCGACAAGCGGGCGCTGGGCTTCGCCTCGAGGAAGTGAGTGGTCAGCACGCGGGGACAGTCACAGTGCCATGTTCCACAGAAGCACGTGCGGGCTCCCGTGAGGCCACAAAGCAGGGAGCCCCTCATCCCGCGCATCACCCGGATCCTCGCGGCGGCGCTCCGGGCCTGTCGAGGGCCGGAGATGATCACGTGCGCTCCGCCTTCCTGGGGCATCAGCCGCCCGCCGCGGGGAAGAGCCTCCTCACGTCGGTGGTAAGTGGAGATCGGCCACGAAGGTGGCGGCGTCACCGGGCTCGGAAGGGGCCAGGCACCCTCAGGAGTCTTGCGCAAGACCATCTCCGAGACTCTTGGGTCTCTCGGGACCCCTCCTTCCACGTGACACCCAGCAAAGCCCAGAGCGGCAGCGGCTCTGCTGTGGCCTCCCATGGCCGCTGCTCAGCTTCCGGGCAACGTGGCTGCTGCCAGGTGAGGTCTCCCCGGAGGAGGAGGACGTGTTCTCCTGAGCACGCCTCGGGCTCCCCCTACAGTCCCAGCCCCTTGAAATTATGAAACAACCAAACAGCTGATGGAGGGCCGCGTCCCCAGAGGGAGGGTGCTGGCACCCGAGATCCCAGCCCCGCCCCGGGGAACTCCAGGCCTGGGCTGGCTGGCGGGGAGCCTTCCTGGGCCAAGCCGTGAGGGCGGGGGGGGGGGGTGTGTGCCGTGCTCCCTGCGGGGAAATCCCCCGCAGGGCCAGCGCTCGCCCCACACCCCCTCCGCGCCCACCGCCCACAGGCACGCACGCGGGAGTGGGGTCCCTGCATGGCGCCCGCGTGGGCCTCGCCGCCACGGAGACCTCCCGAGCGGTGGCTACACGGCACAGCCTCACCTGTCCCACACGTGCTTCTCCGAAGTAGTCAGCGGAACAAGCTTAGCCAACGCGTTCTCCGTGTGCATAACACTTAAGGAACATTGGTTTGAAGACGCTCCAGCACGTGAGGCCTGTGTGGGGTTCTTCCGTCCTTGTCCCGCCACAATTCTAAGCCACGAGAAGCTCGGCAAGGAGACACAGAGACAGAACCCGAATCTGAGGGGGCGGGGGGCCTGGAACGCACCCAGCCTGTCGGAGACCTGCGGCGGGAAGACGCCTTCTCTCAGGGGCAGAGGGATTCGCGGGGACACGGCACAGACGGTCGCAGAGTGAGCCCACGGCGCTTACAGAGTAGGGTGAGTGTGGTGCGCAGTGGCCCCTGAAGGCAGGGATGGTCAGTGTCCAGGCCTAGAGCACGGAATGTCACAGCTTTGTTCCTGGATTCCCTGGTCACTTGGGCGGTCGAGGACACCCTGTTACTCATTTTTTCCAGGAGTAATTGTGTTGATTGATGTGATTCCGTGATGACCCACGGAAGTGCAGTGGGTCTCCTCTGGGAAGGTTTTCCCAGAACAGAAGCATCTTCAACAGGCCCAGCTCACCCTAACTTCGAGGAAGAAAACCAGATGTGTTCCCTCTATCCAGGCCCAGGAGGCAAGGAAGGGCAACAGGGGTCTCCCTCTGTCCCTGTCCAATCTAGGACAGAAAACTTCCATGATCTACCCTCTCCTGACCAGGGAGGCTGTCCAACCAGGGAGCCCTTGCAAGAAGCTTTGATTTGGGGCGCCTGGGCGGCTCAGTCGGTTCAGCATCCGACTCTTGATTTCAGCTCATGATTTCAAGGTCGTGAGCTCGAGTCCTGGGTCGGGCCCCATGCTCAGCTGGGACTCTGCTTGAGACTCTCTCTCTCCCTCTGCCCCCACAAAATAAATAAATAAAAATCTTAAAAAAAAAAAAAAGAAGCAAACTTTAAATAAAAAAAAATGCTTTGTCTTAACGACAGAATTTCAACATAAATGTGCCATAAGAATTTCTAGCGTTTGTGGTACTGAGGCCCCGAGCGTTTAAACACGGGGTTGCACGCGTTCCAGCGGGTAGGAGCGTGGGGCTGGGGGGTTGGCAGGGTCTCCGCAAACAGGAGCGCTCCGCCCCTCCTTTGCCCGTGCTGCTCGCCTCCTACCCTCCCTGCTGCTCGGCTCACCCCCCCCACGTACCTGAAGAGCTCCCCAGCAGCCCTGGGCACGACCCCGAGGTCGCCGCGCTCCTCCTTAGAAAGCGGACCCAGCACGGTGTAGCTCTTCCCACATCCGGTCTGCCCGTAAGCCAGAATGCAGACGTTGTACCTACAACCCGGCCCAGATGTCAGGACAGCAGGCAGCCTGAGCTGTGGGCTCAGGAAGCGCTCACTCCGACGCAGAAGTCCGCGCACCACACACGTTGCTCTGTGTTCCTGCTCCCCACCCCTTGAGCATCGGGCTTCCACGGGAGCTGGTTTTTTGCGGGACCCCTGGGGCCTTTGCACCCACTCAACACGCTCCTGCCGGCACCTGCTTCCCCTCGGTGACTGCACATCTCCTCTGGGCGCCCGCGGCTGGTGCCGTGCGCACAGGGTCCACACTGGGCCCTCCCGCCCCTGGCAAGTCCCCTCGTCCTCCCCACCCACTCCGTCAGGGCAGGGCTGGGGTCGCCCCACAAGGCTCATCTTGGTAAACGCGGGCTGCTTCTAATGCATGTGAAACGACCCTTCCCTGGGGTTTCCCCCCATCACGCATGGGACCTTGAGCGCGGCGGACGGTTCCCTTGTTACATATTCTCAGACTCTGTTATTCCACGGGACTTGGTGATTCCGTGTCTGCAGTCAGCCAGAACGTGCCAACGCGGTCTCCATGACAGGTGCGCCGTCCCCCCGCCCCCAACAGCTCCGGGTCATGTCCCAAGGACAGGGACCGTTGCTGCCTCCCTGCATTTCCTTCCAGCTGTTTCTTCAGCCCGAAATGTCAGTGGGAAGATCGGAACATCACATCAAAAGACTATTTGAAATAGATACAAACTTATATGATAGGACAAGCATTTACAATATAAACATATAAAGGATACAAATGTGTACCCTTGGCTGGGAAGGGACGGCTGACCCAGGCCTACAGGGCTGAAGCCTGAGCCCTGACGCTCCCTTCCAGTCATGGAGAGGCGAGACAGTCCCCACACAGCCCCACCTCGAGTGTCTGATTTCACGGACGGACCTTTAATCAGATGGATTTTTTGCCTGAGGCACCCCCAGCAAGTCCCACTAGCAAAGGCCTGTTCCTAGGAGTAGGGCCAGTGCTCCTGCTAACCTGCACCTCGCGCAGTGACGGGGGCCTCCCTCCAGGACTGACTGTTCCCGTCCCGCAGGAAGCATGTCAGGGCAAAGACCCAGCCAGGACCTCCCGGCCACCGCCCTGCATTGTTGGTCTTCCGTGGCGGAGAAGTCTCAAGGTCGTCACAACAACAACTTCCCTGCGTTCCCATCTCGCTCCTTCCCTGAGGGCTTGCTGGCTGCTTCTCCGGTGGGAGCACCTTGGTCTCAGCAGGGCCAGAGCCCCTACAGGGACCTTCGGAACCCTCAGGAATGCAGAAGCCTCTTGGAGAAAGTAGCTCGGCACTAGAATAATGCCATCTGTTTCACATTTAGGATGGAAAGGCAAATCTGGCAAAGATCATTTAACCACTATGTCTTTTTCATTTCTGGAATCTGCTTACTTAAGAGAGGCCTACTGAAAAAAGGAAAAAAGAGCCCTCCTATCATTTTCCATGGAAGAACTTTTTTTGGACGCCTCTAAGAGCCCCAGCATTCCAGAAGAAGGGTGTCAGGAGAGACCCTGTCATTGCAGGAGGTCCGGCCCCACAGGTGGGTGTGTAAGGGGAGGTCCGGGGTTCCTGTGGGGACATGACCATCACCTCCTGTGCCTTTGGGGACCCTGGGATGGACTTTAGGTGCTGGGGCACCATGGGCAGAACCGGGACTATGCTGACGGCTTCTAGTCTGTGGACGATGGCTGTGGGAGCCTTTGCCGGGCCAACACAAGGACACCTTCTTCAGGTGGCTGAATGCAGGCTCCCCCGCCAAACTGGGGTTCTTCCCAGCATCCCAAGGTAGGAAGTCTTGGCGTCTTGTGTCTCAGACACACAAGCCTGGTTCCATTTGTTGCCAGGAACCCCCGTGTGGACCCTGAGCACAGGGCACCAGCAGTGGGCTCCCACCGAGTAAAGATGTGATCTTTACTCAGAAGGAATGACCCGTGGCCTTGGGACTTAGCGGTCATGTGTCCGGAGCCAGGGCTCTCATCCCAAAGGGGTGATGAGTTCCTCGGTCGAGTGTCAACACGCAGCACAGCCTTCCTGAAAATTCTAAAATGCAGGGAGAGTCCCGGAGAGCACAAGGGCAGCTGCTCGCTGTCTTCACATGCACGAGGACTGGAGTGTAGGAGCCCACTGACAGCCGTCCCTCAAGTCCTGGGTGGCCCTCTTGCTGGCAGGCAGACCTACTGGACACTCATCGCTATGGGGCTATGGGCTGGCTCTGTTATTGTCGCAAATGCGCCGACTCAAGGTCACGTTCTGTAACACGAGTGAGACCTACTTACAGTTCCTCGTGACTCTGACCACTGACCTTGAAGACATGTTAACTCACCCATCCGAGAGAGACGTAAGCAGCGGGCACACATCCGCAAACACCACTTGCTGAGACTCTGCCGGCCCACAAACCCTGAGACGCAAAGGGAAATGAGAGACATACGTTAGGAACCAAATATGAGAAACAAGAGCTTCACCCCCCGCCCCCATCTAAGCCTCCAGCACAGTCAGGATCCATCATTGCGACAGTAAGAGATCAATGCATTACCTTTCAGGCTAATAGGGGTTAAGAGAGACTGGAGAAATGTCTCCTCCATCATAAAAACACAATTATGAAGGCTTGCAAAGCAGAAAGAAAAAGCAAGCCAGCAAGAAGAGAAGAAAGGATACCATGTAATTATCCTGGGACTAAATTAGCTCCACTTAAGTGGGTCCAACAAGAATAATGTAAAAATCATACTCTGGGCAACACTGGGTAAGTAATATTTAATTCTTATGTTCAAGCTCTCCAAAGCGGTGTTCTCCTAGGCGCCGGGTTAGTTCAGCAGAATGTCCGTCCATGTCATGGGACTGGAATGTCGGCTATGGAAACGGGAATCCGATGTTTATAAGCACAAACAGAGCTAAGCAGGAAGGAGCTTCTAAAAAATGCAGCTCGTCGCACAATTTGAAACAAGACTGGATCGCAGCTGAAAGCAGAATTTGGGCCAGACTCCCAAATGTATGAACTAAGCATTAGTGGTCTGTTGTATTAGAGCCCATGTGCTTTGCATTTAAGCTTAGATGTTTGAATACTGGTACCAAATATTTCTCTTCTTCCATTTTCAGAATGTCTCATCATGGCCAATGGACCCAAAATATCTCCAGAAGCAGCAGTCATTTTAAGCATATAAAATGTTCTCATTGTGCCTGATCAGGAAGGCATTTGAGGCAAGTGGTGTGGTGCTGAGCTCTTGAATCATTTTTTTTAAGATTTATTTATTTATTATTTTAGAGAGAGAGAGCAGGGAAGGGTGGAGGAACAGAGGAGGAGAGAGAGAGAATCTCAAGCAAGCTCTGCGCTCCCAGAATGTGCATTGAATGTGGGACTTGATCCCACACCCAGAGATCACAACCTGAGCTGAAACCAAGAGTCAGACCCTAAACCTACTGAGCCACCCAGGGGCCCCTTGAATCTTTTTTTTTTTAATTTGATTTATTTATTTGACAGAGAGAGATCACAAGCAGACATAAAAACAGGCAGCAAGAGAGGGAGAAGCAGGCTCCCTGTGGAGCAGAGAGCCCGATGCAGGGCTCCATCCCAGGACCCTGAGATCACGACCTGAGCTGAAGGCAGAGGCTTAACCCACTGAGCCACCCACGTGCCCCTTGAATCTTTTTTTTCCTGAAGAGCAAGGAGTGCATTTTCCTTTGACACATTTATTTTTAAAAAGGGGTTAAATACTGAAACTGTTAAGATTTTCTTTAAGAATTGAAATAAAAATATTTGGCATCTATTAGTTCCATAAAAAGCTATTAGTTCCAAAAAACAGCTTTATGAAGGGAGACAGTCCTGGTACCAAAACAGTATTTCCCCAGAATAAATTCCTGTGGAGATTTAAATTTAAGTTCTTGCTTCCTAACTTAGAGATATAGTGACTTGTGCATACTCCTTCATTTATTTTTTTAAGATTTTATTTTTATTATTTATTTGACAGAAGGAGACACACGGAGAAAAGGAACACAAGCAGGGGGAGAGGGGGAGGAAGAGGCAGGCTTCCTCCTGAGCAGGGATCCCGATGTGGGGCTCGATCCCAGGACCCTGGGACCACAAGCTGAGCCGAAGGCAGACGCCTAACGACTGAGCCTCCCAGGCACCCTCCTTCATTTCTTTTTTTGTCCAATTACCACAGTCAAGATCTTCCCCTTCAGTACGAACCCCAGCCTGTGTGACCGCTGGTGCAGAGCCTCCCGAGAACCCTGGCGTCTGAGGGAGGTGTGACCACGCCTCTTCCCCACTCCCCAAAACAAGGTCCCCGTGTCGGCGGGCCCACGCCCCAGTGCCCTTGCCAGCCCTTCTCGGTTCCTACGGGCAGCCGCTGGCGTCATAGGAGGACCCAGACTTTATTCCAGGAAGGCGTGTGACCCCTGGGCCTTGGTCTCCTCACCTGTGGCCCCTGCCCAGGTGTTCCTGAGAAGGTCGGAAGGCACGGCCACCTCCCCCCTTCCACACACACCTAACACCGAGGACACAGAACCAGAAATGCTGTACAGGACACAGCCAGGAAGGACAGAGGGAGGGGAATGTTCAGCTGCAGGAGGAGAGGCCGCTGAGCGGCGGCGAAGCTAGAGCTGCCCTGCCCAGGCTGGGCCCGTCCTCAGGAGGGGGCACACACAGGGGCGGGGGGCCCAGGTCCTCTGCAGGGGCGAGCCCCAAAGAGCGGGTCCTGATAAACAGATGGTGGAGACTGTGAGCAGACTCTTGATGGGGTGGGGGTCCCCCAGGAGGAACCACAGCCGCAAACCTGCAGACCCTGTGACTGTGGGGAAAGCCAAACTGGAGAAGTTCCATAAGGATGGGGTCCGAGTATGGGGACTCCCTCCCAGCCTGGCCCCCCCAGACTGGCTAGTCTCAGGGTGAGAGGCCTGTGCTCCCTGGAGCTCCCCCCCACTCCACTCCTGTAAACGGAAACCATTCTCCGACCCTGGGGGCTGGCACCCCTCGAGGCCAGAGGCCTGCCGCGCCACAGCTGCGGCCCTGTGCTGGGAATCCCTTCCCTGGCCAGACCAGCCCTCCAGGGAGAGTCACTTCCTACCAAGTCTGGACGTGTTCAACTGCGCCCGGCCAGCGGCAGTGGACGCCAGGGCGGCGGGAACAGCGCCCAGCACAGAAGAAAGCACCGTGCTGAGCCCCTTGTCCTGGACGGGATCATTCACTGCAAAGACGCAAGAGTTTGCTGCTCAGAGACTGTCACCCCAGGACCATGTGCCTCAGGGACCCAGACGAGACCCCTAACATGTGGGGTGGCGGCCGGCAGGCTCTCCCCTGACCTTCCCGGGAAACTCGGGGCATCGGCATCACACTCTGGTGGGAGGACTGTCCGGACACTCCGCCCGCTTGCTGAGGGGCCGTCCATTCTCCTGTTTTCTGGGCACACGTGCTCGGGGAGCTTTGATTTCCGGGGCTTTGCTCCAGCGCCAGGCCTGCCGGCTCATTCCCCCAGCAAACTCACACAACGGTTTCAGAGCAATCGGGCCGGCAGTACTTTTCATGTAGAAATCATGCTTTTAGTGGCGTTTCTCAAGGTCACAGAAACCTTCTCCTGTGTTTTCTGGTTTTATGTTTCGTATCTAGGTCTAGATTCCATCCCGCCTACTGTTTGCAAAAGGTGCCCAGGTCAGGGGTCACCTGCAGGGGATGCCGCGGGCCGAGGAGAACCCTCTGCTCCAAAGGGTGCTGCTTGGCCAGGAGCAGAAGGGACAGGCGGCATCGTGAGTCTCGGGAACCGAACATTTGCGGGAAACCTGTGTGTCATGTCATTGTTACGCACCGAAGCACTTACCTCTCGAAACTATATGTCTTGTGGATCGAACGGTGAGCCGGACGGTCCCATCTCACCAGGACGGTTTCCTAACAAAGCAAAGCAGACAAGGTGGTAAGAGTCAGCTGGGGCCACACGGAGAACACAGAGCAGAGGCTGGCATGCCACCGCCCTCGGGCCGGTGCAGCCTGTCACTTGTTTGTGAAGGCGAGTTCCGGGGGCCGCCGCCACAGCCCGGCTTACAGATTGTCTGCGGATGCATTTGACTGGGCCGCGCGGCGGAGCGACCAGACAGAGCCCAGGGGGTCCCCCAGGACTGCAACGTTCGCTTCCCCTCGCGGGGCATGGCAGGCCAGGCGCTGCTGGGAGAAGGAAGTCGCATCCGCGGGGATTGCCCGGCGGGTTCCTTCTCTGCATCGGACGGAAACACGATGGCCCAGGACAGCGCCTCGTGGGGCACCTGACAGCTTGAGGCAAGTGCAAGACTTCCCCAGCGCTGACGAAGTCCCGCCTCAGACATGTTGTAATTCAGTCATGGCTGCTGGTGCTAAAGGTTTTTTGTTTTTGTTTTTTTTCCCCAAATACATCAACTTGTGATCGTGCAAAAGTATCCCCAAGGCCACCGTGCGCGGGAAGTGAAGGCTGTCTTCAGCAGGAAGCGCAGCATCAGATCACTTGTCCTCGGGCAAAGGGAGGATGAATACTTGGACTTGGTTCCAGTTCTAAAACAAGATGCAAACTCGCGAAAAGACAGAGTACGGGAAGAGGTGAGGAAACAAACCCGCAGCTGCAGGGTGAGTGACCGGCGGACAGGGACATTGCCGTGACAGCTGCGGCAGGGTGTGGCGCCCCGTCTCCTCACGGCGCCCACGCGGCCGTGGGCTGCTCAGGAGCTGCAGACACGGGCTGCGGGACTGTGTAGCTCTCCGCCCCGGGCGCGGCCCCGCTCTCGCCAGGGAACTGTCCTCTCCGCGGTGAGTGGTCCTCACGGTGGAAAGCGAAGCGCTAGAGGACCGCAGGGGCATCCGGGGAAGTCGGGCTGTGTGACAGTTCCTAAGCAGTCGCCTTGCCAACACATACAGCCAAGCGTCTCATGTCCTTGTCCCTTCCTGACACCCGCTGTCCCCTGAAGAGATGGCACCCTCGCCTCTCCTGAGCTGGCCTCTCTGTCCCCAGCCTGGTGCCCTTTAGGATCTCTTTAGGTCGCTGCCTTAGGAATCTTCCCGAAATGTAAACAAAACAAAGGGGACAGCATGACAAAGAGAAGCGTGTGCAGTGGCCCCTGGGGGTGCTGACGGGTCACTCGGGTCCTTCTCTCCAGAGATTAGTTGCCCCTGGCAGAGCTGGAGGCCGCTTGCTACCACAGTGAAGAGCTCAGCAGCACTGACGGGGCGGGGGGGGGGGGAAACCCAGTCCACGGTGACGTTGGCCAACGAGGATCGGGGCCTCCGGCTGCCGCCTCCTGCCCCGACTCCCGAGACACCTCCTCCGGGACACTCGTGTGCGGCCGCGTCCCAGCCTGGCTCTCCAGGGCAAGGCCCCATTCGCAGGGCAGCTGCCAGCAGAGAGGTCATCACCCCACGGAGGGTCTCTCGAGCCCCTGCCGCGCTCCCAGGGCGGTTTCAGGCGCCGTCTAGCCTCGCGCGGTGACAGCCGTGTTGCGATGTTGCCGTGGTCACATCATCCACGGCAGAAGTAGCTCCTCAGTCTTCTCCACTCCCGGCCCTGAAAGAACGGGCCCCGCCCCGCCACCCCCCCGGGATGGAGGTACAGACAGGATGCTGGGAGCAGAGCCCGCATCCCGGGCTCCCAGACCCAGAATCCAACCACGGCCCCGGGCCCTGCGCCCTCCCAGAGGCATCGTTTCCCTTTCCTGTTGCCTGATCGTGGTGGTATTCCTTTAACATTATGCCAAGATGGATCCCAGTGCCTCACGGTGAATTCTGCAAAGAACACGGCCCCCAAAGTGTTTGGCTGATGTGTCCAAACGCCCAAGTTTTAACCATAGAGAAAAACAAATGAAAAAATGCGACGGTTCAAACTGTCTCCTCCAAAAGCTCGAGGGACACTGTGGAAGGAGCATAAAAAGCCATAAAACAAGCCTGAGTCCAGAAGCACCCGCGGCTGTTTAGGAGGCCACCCTACCGCGTGATCACCGGATCCTGAGTCTCTGAAATGATTCCAAGAACGAAGCTTCACTTTCCCGAGCACAGCTTCAGCGTCCGTGCCCGCCGATCCAACACGCGGCCTGACTCCACACGCCTTCTCCTCATAAGCAAGACTCCTGCCCTTGACCTTTTAAGATAATTTCCTTTTATCCAAAATTTTAAGTGCTTGCCCTTCCTTCCAGGTGGGGAACGGCCCGACGCATAGACGTGGCAGAGACCCTCGGGGCTCCCCACGGCATGGACATCCCCGCTCGAGGAATCCCAGGGCTCCCAGGGGCTCCATGAGGCGGGTGCCCCGCTCAGAGCCGGTCAGGAGCGAAGGCGTTCTTCTGACACTGAGGTGCTTCCGTGTCTGTTTCCAGTGCCCTTGGACAGCTGCAGAAACATCCAGGGCCTACGATCTTTGCCACGGACTCAGCCATCACATTTTGAAGCTAAAAGTCAGGTTTGTTTGTTTTTTTTTAAGATTTTATTTATTTATTTGACAGAGAGAGAGGAGAGATCACAAGTAGGCAGAGAGGCAGACAGAGAGAGAGGAGGAAGCAGGCTCCCTGCTGAGCAGAGAGCCCGATGTGGGGCTCCATCCCAGGACCCTGAGATCATGACCTGAGCTGAAGGCAGAGGCTTCAACCCACTGAGCCCCCCAGGCACCCCTAAAAGTCAGTTTTAATCCAACTGCCAGATGCTGAGACCAGGAGGAGTAAAAGGCATTCAGAACGGAAGGCCCTGCCCTCAGGGCTCCTTCTCTCTGAGACCTCGGGGGAGCTTCTCGCCACCGCTGGGGAAAGTGGAGGCCGCAGGCAGACGCACTCTGAGTCTACGAGTTCTCAACACTCTCTCAGGGAGCATCTTCTTATTCTGAAAAACCTGCTGTATGGGCCATGAGTTTTGCAAATAGAAGGCAACAATCCTCTCCCAGGAGATGTTTGGGTTCCATGGCCCAAAGGGCAGGAACAGTGAAAGATGGTCATCACTCTGGTCTCGTTATCTCTGAGTCGCTACCTGCATCGAGACAAATAAATCTCGGCAAATTCATGTTCAGTTTGGGGCGCCGGGGGTGGGGGGGCTCAGTCGGTGAAGCGTCTGCCTTCAGCTCGGGTCATGATCTCGGGGTCGTGGGGTGAACCTGGCATCGGGCTCCCTGCTCAGCGGGGAGCCTGCTTCTCCCTCTGCCTCTGCCCCACTTGTGCTCTCTCTGTCTCTCTCTTTCAAATTAATTAAATAAAATCTCTTTAAAAAGTCAGAATCTGTCCATTAAAAAAAAAATCATGTTGAGTTGAAAAACTCAGTCCCCCAAAATCCAACTAAAACTCACCAATGACATTTTCGGACCAAACACAGACAGGAACATTTATTTACGTATAATCGTTTACCGTGTAAGCAGCTTTATTTGTAAGTACAATTTCTGTAAGTTTTTATACACCACTTATAGGTATTGTAAGTACTTATAAATACTGTGTAACCCACGGCTTTTACCGGCGTCCGCGTCTATAGTCCCTGCTCAATGCGCGACAGCTCAAAATGAGATCCGACGTAGTGACGGCCTCAGACGGCGAGGGGCTCACTGCCACGTTCCAGCTCCCGCGCCGGGCGGTGCCGTCATAGAGGTCTGCGTGCTAGTAGGCAGGCGGCATACGCTCCAAATCGCCCTAAATCCTGCACAAGACACCAGACAGCCAACCACCCCTCCGGATACCGCCTATGAAGCGGCTGGGTGGTCTCTCAACTACGGAACACAGACGGAGCCGAGGTCAGGAGGCCCCCCAGGGTCTCCCGGACTCTGGACACTGGCCTCTGAGCTGCAGGGGACGCAACCCAGCACCCTGACACTTAACCTAACCTTCCCTGGTCACCTGGGCAGGAAGCCAGGGAATCCAGCGTTATTTCAAAGCTGATGAGTAAAGGGGAAAGAACAGAGCTCCCCCGTGGGCTGTCCCGCTGGGCAACAGCAAGGACACAGGAGAAACGTCCAGGAGTAAAGGAAGAAGGAATGACAGAGCTAGACTAATACCATTTTGCAATGCGGTGACATGAAAGAGAGCCACCGTTGCTCCCATCACAGAGAAGCCTCCCCAACGGAGAACACAGCCCCTTCCTGCCTCGGGGATGGAGCCTGGGTCTGGCCCAGCCTCTGGGCCCACCTGCCTCTCCACAGGACATGCAGAGGAAATTGGGTGGAAATTTGGTGGCTGGGGCAAGGTCAGACACATCTTCCTGGAAAGAACGGGAAGCCCAGATGGTGGCATGTGTGTCTCATCTGTCATCTTGTTCCCACGTGGTCATTCAGGAAGCACCTGACTGCTGAGAGGCCCCCTCTCATGCTGGGGGCCCCTGAGAGCATGAGCAGGACCGCCACACGCTGCCATCGGGACAGGACCTGCGAGCCTGGCAGAGCGGGCAGAGCTGGGAAACGGCACAGAGACAAGTGTTCTCGGACCGTCTGCCCACAGCCTCGGCCTGATTCCCAACGGAGTGTATGTCTTGGTTTGTAGGACTTTCCTGACGCATCTTATCAGTCTTCAGGGAAACTCACTCTCTCGTCTGTGTTCTACATTCCCGTGGGCAACGGGCGGAATCATATCCGAACTCAAATCCTGCTGCGGCTTCCCGCACACTGAGCCCGGAGAGACAGCCAACATGCTGGTGGGCGCCCGTCTCTCTGCCTCTGACAAGTTCAAAGATTCACCTTTTGTTTGCAAATTCACCCCCAAGGCATCCCGATTTCCTTCCCTGGTTCTTGTCACTGGGAACACAGCCAGTGTTGATCCCGCAGGACCCGTCCCGACAGCTGGTCTGTGGGGCGCCGCCCAGCCCCCCTTCCATGCTCGGCTGCTTCTGCCCCTCGCCTCCCCGGGATGGGACTGCGACACCTGTTCCCTGCCCCCCCAACCTACCCCCTGCTCACTGGCGTCTTGCCCCGGAGCCAAAGGCCCCAGGTCATGTGCCCAGTACTGGGTGCCAAACCGTGTGGCATACAGTCTTTAAGACCATGTGGGGGCAGAGACGCTTGGCGCCGCGTGCTGGTAGCGTGGAGGCCGGTCCGCGGACCCCGCGGCGGTGCTCGCAGAGGGCACGCGGCCAGCTTCTGAGCGGCCGGAGCCCGTGGGCAGAGTATTAGCGACACTGCTGCTCTGTGTTGCTGCTCCTCGATGAGGAACGAAGGGGGATGTCCGTGTCCTGCTGGAATGATTTTTCAAAGACAGCGGGAAGAGTATATTACTATGCGTGTTGCTCATAAGTATCACTAAGTAGTCCTGGCTCTCCCCACCTTCCCAGCGTGCTGGTGACCGGGCCGAGTGACCTACGCTTGCGGGCATGCTCACTACGTGTTCGCCCCGGAGGTCGGGAGCACAGTCAGTGCGGGCGGCCCCACGCACAGACACACGCGTTTGTGCGTGCACCGAGGCCACATGCTGGCAAGTCTGCACGTGGCGGGGAGGGGACAGGACATTCCAACGGGGTCTTGTGAACACAGGGGCGAAGCCGGCATGGGCTGACGCAGACGAGTCCTCCGAGAACCCCGGAGGAGTGAATGGACGCTGGGAGGTGTCGGGGCGGCACATGTCAGACTGGGGCCCCCGGCAGGGCCTCTGCGGTGGTGATGCTGGTGCCGAGCTCGGAGGTGAGAAGGGCAGGCCAGGCCCAGAGCACAGAAGGGCTTCTGGCCCGAGGAGCAAGTGCAGAGACCTGCGGGCAGCGCGGGGCTGGTCCCTGTCAAGGCCAGCGTGGCGGGAATAAAGGAGCCAGTGGCACAGACTGACGGGAAAACAGAGGTGAGACTCGGGAGTGTCTGACTTTGTCTTTAACTCCCTGTGACATCACGGGAGAGACAGAGCCGGACGGGCAAGTGCGCGATCCCACTGCGTCTCCAGGGCCTGCTCCCAGCATCAGACACAGGCAGGAGACAGAGGAACCGGTCAGCTAGCTCTGGGGAGGGGAGCACGGCCCTGAGTGCCAGGGCGATGGGAATGGAGTAAAGAGACCCAGGGAAGGGTTTCTGCAGAACACACAGGGGCTGCTGAGCGGCGACAAGGCAGGTGTCGACAGCGACCAGGAACTGAGTGGACCGCGTCGCCACTTGCAAAGATGGGGAGTCAGGCAGAGACCAGCCAAAGGGGAAGGCAAGTGTTCAGTCTGGGATGTCCTGGCGGAGATCATGCGAGCCATCTCGAACATCGGTTCTCAGACTGAGACTGCCTGGAGCAGGGCCACAAAGGGGACAGCCGCTTTACGCCTCATCGCAGCAGAGCTGGGGGCCCTGGCGGGCAGACGCCGGAGTTCCCGCAGCACCACGGGTCTCTGCCTTTTCCAGAAGCCGCAGCCTTGCAGAGGACGGGTGGACCTCAGGGCAAGGACAAGGACACTGTTAAGGACCCCGTAGGAACTTCGACCATTAAAACTTTGTCTCAGGCGTTGCAAATCCATCAGCCTTTGTAAGCGCCTCTCAAAAGAGCCTTGACCTCAAGAACAGATATTTGCTTAAGAAGTGACTGACCCGTAGGCTTTGTAGCTGCGTATTCAGAAACTCGAGCATGTGCCGGTCACACTGACTGTTCAGCAAGAGTGAAAGAAGGGAGAACCGCAGACGAGCAGACAGAGCCCGAGACCTGGTCCTGCAGATCCGAGTTCCCACAGGCCACGAGACCCCAGAGAGGGGCCAGGCTGCTGCTCGAGAGGATTCTACTTACAGGTTGAATCCAAGACTATTCAAGGTTGAATTCGACGGCAGACTGAAAGGAAACTCAACACACACTCGCAGCCTCTTCTGACTCTGGAAATAAGAGTCCACTGCGGGGTCACCCTCCACCCACGCCCCCCACCCCCCCCAGCAGAGTCCCCGATACCACGCTCCCGAACAAACAGCTCTGTTAGGTTAAAAAGCAACTTGGAACCCTACTCACTGCCCTAAATAACCCCAAATCACCCAATCAATCTTGATGGGTAAAATGGGAAAAAAACACCAAACCCTCCAACTTCTGAATTTGAAGCTTCAGAGGGACTTGGACAGGGACTGGAGGGGACAGTGGCCAGGATGAACGTAGGTGCATCAGGGCGGGAGCCGCAGCAGGTCCTCCGCACGTGGGAGCCGGGCCCCAGGCTCAGGAGACCCGTTCCTAATGAAAAATAACTCTGAAGGTCGACCAGGACGCCCACAGACCACACAAAGTGTAGAAAAGGTCAGAACTTAACCATGAATACGTAGTGTCTAGAGCTCCCTTCAGCTCAGACTCCGAAGAAGGAGAATCGAATTTGTTCCCTGCTGTCTGAGGCGATGGACGACGCATCCAGTGACAGGTGAAAAAATACCTAAAAACAAGGACTTTCTAAAGTGCTCACTTCTGCAGCGTGTCGGGAGCGTTGACCGGAGCGCGGACGCCCCCTGGGCCGCTCTGCAGAACGGAGGCCGTCGGTCCGCGGACAGAAGGGTCCTCGCGGGTTACAACCTGTGACCGCGGCGGGACGCGCCGACCTCTCCGCGGCAGGGGTGGAGGGAGGGCAGGCGAGCAGCCACACGCGGCTTGCACGCGGCCCGCCGTTAGAGGCCGTCCTCGCAGCCGAGAGCTCACACCCCACATGCTCCCTACGTTCGTGCTGCGATGGTCGTGACCCGCTGCCCGGATGCGGAAGCCCAGCACAGCCACGACTCTCCCTGGTGGGGACTCTCCACCCTGCACAAACCCAGGCCGCCACCGCCCGGCTGACCTTCGCTCCTGCTGGCTTCATACGTGTGCCCAACCCACCGGCCAGCTCTCTGGCGTGTTTTATGACCCTCTGCCGACTGAGCTATCTGGGCTCTTCTCTGGCGTGTTTTAAACTGAACGTCAGACAACAGTGTCCCCGCACTCCACGGATGAGGACTCCCATTTCCACACGCGCACCACGTTGTGAAGTTAGCGGGAGGGATCCGGTTCCCCTGGCTGTCCCCACACTGTGCAGTTCACAGCTGGGCGCGGGTGCTGTGGTCGCGAGCCCGGTGTGTCTCTCCTGCTGGCTCCCGTCTCCCTTCCTGGTGGTCTGATTTCAGAGAGCTCGGGTCACTTCTCCTGTGATGTGTCTCCCCTTCTGACTCGCAGATTTCTTGCTCTGGTTCAGAAGGACAGATCCTGAGACTCCGTTCGATGCAGGCTCGGCTTTGAGGCCCCAGTTTCTCCGTCGCGGGGCTGTCTACGCCTCCCATCCATCACCACTTCCTAATGTCCGAGCATCTCGCTTTCTGAGAAATTTCAAGGGCTCTGGGTTCCAAGGGCTTCAGGAACCTTCCATGGTAAAGATCCTGCTGACCCCCAACGGTCTTGTGCCCACTGAAGTCTATCCCCCAGAGCCATTAGGACTTTCAAGTGCCAAGTTCTAATCGCATCACATACTCTGTATCTGTATTAGCTAGACTCTTCTACAGAGAACAACTTTCCCTAGCCAGCAACCCGCAGTCCATTTCATACTGGAAAGCCTTCATAATGTTTACCTCTTTGTAACTTCTAGAACAATCGGCTGAAGGTGTTCAACTCTTGGCACCCACGGCCACTGCGGAGCCCCGTGTCCCCGCACGTGGGAGCCAGGCGGGGTGCTGGGGTTCCTGCTGTCACTTCCAGGCCTCCCGGGTACAGAAAACTAAGAAACACGCAGGTTCTGAAGAGAACACAAAACCGCGAGCCGGTGGTCACTGCGGCCATTGCATGAATCTAAAACCAGTCGGGTTATCCGGCTGCACAGGTTCAAGGCTTGTGTTTCCTCCCTAATGCTCTAAACTTCAGGCCCGCTCTCGCCTGTGCTGGCTGGTTTGGGAGCTGGAAAACCACGTAAAACGAAGCTGAAGTTTCTTTCCTCGCACACCCCCATGGGTAGGAGCCTTGTGGCATCACACGACGCACGTGTGCCCGGAGGCTCATCGGTGTTTCCCGTGGAAACCCAGCCCTAGAACCCGTCATTACCCAGGAGGCTCTCTAAATTACTCCCTGGGGGGGACATCTGGGAGCCGTGGGAACCATCACACAGAAGGCTCCTCCAAAGACGGTGTGTTGGGGATGTCACTCACGTCGTCGACGGCGTGGACCACTCCTGCGGGCGCCGAGCTGGGGGTAGGAGGACAGTGAAAACGGGCGTCACTGTGGCGTTCCTGTTTCCCCACCATCCACACTCTTCCACACTCTTTCCTTCCTTCCTTTCTCTTTCTTTCAGAGAACGTGAGAGCGCGCGGGCTGAGGGGAGGGGCAGAGCGGGAGGAAGACAGAATCTCAAGCAGACACTGCACAGAGCAGGGAGCCCGATGCAGGACTCGATCCCAGGACCCTGAGACCACAACCTCAGACGAAGGCAGACGCGTCACCGACTGAGCCCCGCGGGCGCCCGACACTCTACACCACGCTCATCTCTGCTGAGCCCTCTTTTGTTTTCACAGTCTGGTCCTCCCCACCGGTGCTCTCCTTGCCTCTGGCTTCGTCTCTCTGCACCCCTTCTGCCCCCCATGCCTCCCTCTTGTATCGACATCTCTGGCTTCCCCATTGCTCAGTTTCCCTCCCCTCCTCCCTCTTCACACTCTCTGGAAATGTTTTCTCCCACACCTCTGCTCTTCATTCCCTACTCCCTGTGTGTCGTGGGAGAGACAGGACATCTCTACCCCGAGTCTCGGGGTGACTGATGGGCAGCAAACCCCACAGCACAGTCTCTGTCTTTGGGAACTCAGGGCTTCGAGGGCAGTCGGGAACCTGGAAAAACGCAACGTGCTCCAGAGCGAACGTCAAGTGAGCATAGGTGAGGCAGGAGCGTGAAGGAAAGTTTGCGAGGCCACTGGGCACGTGCCCACAGGCCAGCCGGCAGGAGCAGCACCGGGCAGCGGGACTTCCTGCGACGGTGTGAACAGCCCAACCCTGGCAGTGAGATGTCGCTCACCCCACAGGAACCCCGCGCTCAGGGAGACACCACAAAGCAGGACCGCCAGCCCCGTGGTACGCTGCGGTTCCCGACACACCTGGCTTTCCGGCCCTTTGACAGACGGCTGCTGGCCGCTGGCCGCTGGCCACCACGGCCCAGCAAGGTCTGAGCTAGCGAAGTAAGACTGGATGAGAAAGATATCCACTCGCTGTCAAAGACATACAAACTGTTTCACACTGTAGGGCTGGCCCAGGGCCTCCTAAAGACCCTCTGAAGTCACATGCTAGACTGTATGAGACACACATCAGCGAGACACAAGGGAGGCCCCTCCAGAGTTAGGCGGACTAGGGGAGGCCCCCGACATGAGCCAACTTACAGGGCAGGGGTGAGAGCCTGTCGGCCACAGAGCCCCCAAGACTGACCTAAGGGAAGCAGGGGGCTAGTGGGCAGCATCACGTGGGCCGGAGGGCCTGGAATGTGGGATCCATTCCACAGGCAACTGGGCCGACCTTTCCGCAAGGGTTTGTTTCCTCTGGGGAAGAAGGGGAGGTCCTATTGAGGACGGTTTCCAAGTAAACAGGCAACTAAAACAATGTCGGTAATTCTGTGCTATTCATCAATACCACCAGAACTCTGTCCAAGTCACAACGACCAGCTGCGTCCACATTGACGACCTTCTCGCACCCCACAGGGGTCTTCAGAGTCAGTAAAGAAGGATGCCCCTTCCCTCTGACAGACTAACGGACAGAGAAGGACCAGCTAGAGCCTGGCCCTGTCAATTGCTGAAAAAAGCCTGACCCCACTGGGCCGCAGAACCCCTACGACCCACACGGGGCTCACTCAGAACGTCTGGCCACATTCAAGCCACATTCCAGTGGCCTATTAACTACTTAGCTCCTTCCAGAAAATCACCCTCACCCAGAGCATGAGAAACCCCACTTCGGGGCCAGGGGCAGGGACACAGGAGGCACAGGAAATGGCCGCACTTCCTTTTTCCTTCAAAGAGACATGTGTGCGCACACGCACACACACACGCACGCGCGCACACACGCACGCGCACGCGCGCACACACATGCACACGCACGCGCACACACACACGCACGCGCGCACACACGCACGCGCACGCGCGCACACACATGCACACGCACGCGCACACACACACGCACGCGCACGCGCACACACACGCACACGCACGCGCGCACACACATGCACACGCACGCGCACACACACACGCACGCGCACGCGCACACACACGCACACGCACGCGCGCACACACACGCACACGCACACACACACGCACACGCACGCGCACACACACCATGCAGAAGCAGATCACCTGTCCCGGGAAGCTTGACCATCAAATTCCTCATCGGAAGGCAGCAGAGGGCGGATGTGACAATGAATTCTGACACTCCCTTTCAGCTCCTGCAACCAGAGAGTTTCCACCTGTGAGCCGAGGCACCGTCTCCCCACAGAGGGCATCCCGAGTACTGGCTTCTGAGCAAGTCCCCATGAAGGGTACTGGGCGCTCAGTGCTCTTTCAAGCTTTTTTAAAATCGCCACGTGGACGTGTTTCCTGGAGAATGAGTATCCGGCTGTGCTCAGACGCGCTTCCCGGCACGGCGCTGGCCTCATTTGCCCACGGGTCCCTCCCTTCCCAACGTCGACACCATAATGAAGCCATCCGTTCCTCCTTCACGACACAGCATGTCAGAAACACAGACTCTGCCACCGTGTCCCCTGGAAGCCACGCGTCCCCAGCGCCTCCCGCCAGCCCTCGGCGCACAGCTGCGCTGCGCGTTCCGCTGACGGCTAAAGCTCCTGAAGGGCCGTGTCCAGAACAAGCAGCTCATCTCCAGCTGCACATTTCTGACCTTCTGACCGTCCTTGCAGCCTTGACACCAATGACCGCGTCCGTGCTTGGGACGGTCACCTGACACTGGGAATCCCGCACCCTCCGGAAGGGAGCCACGCACTCCTCCCCAGCGCCCCCCAATGACAGACACGTCAGTGGGAAAGCATGGGACTTGTCAGCGTGGCCGTGGTTCTGCCAGAATCCGGCATCTGTGGGGGCAGACGTGGGCTTGGGAACCAACACCGTGTCATAAGACAGGAAAGACCATGCAGAAGGAGGGGGAGGGCCAGGAGGGAGAATCTGGGAGACAGCAGGTGAAGGGCGGTGTCAGGTGACCTAAGAAGTGGCCGCATCCCTGAGTGAAGAAGTGTCACCAACAGGAAGGGACGGCCACCTCCACTTCACACACACCCGGCCTCCATCAGCACAGCCCAGTGTGGTCCAGGCAGCCTGGGGGAGGGACCGGGTCCCCAGACTGAGCCTGGGGTCCCAGCTCCTGTGGCAGGCTGCAAGAGGGACTCCCGCTAACAACCACGATGCTGCTGTGAGCTCCGGCACGTTCTCCCATTTAGAAACTGATCTCAGCTCGCAAGGCGATGCTGCTGGCAGTCACCTCTCTAGGCACCTGCTCTTGCCCCACTTCCACATCAGCCTGCACCTGTGCACCTGGCATTCTGCTTAGCCTAGGGCTCTATCCTGTGGAAATATTTTGGGATACTCTTTGCCATTCGATACGTTTAGTATAAATCCCTTTCAAATTTATATCCTTGTCTCCATCAAGTCAGTAAGAATTAGGGTCCAAAGAGTCTGGGCAGAGCCCAGAGGATTTCCCTGCACAGCTTCTCTCCTGGTTTCCATCTGGGTAGGGGTCCCGTCCCCGGCTGATTGGACCTGCCCCTCCTCCCTGTGCCTTATCTGCGGACACAAAAACCCAGGGGGCAGGGGCTGGCCTCCAAGCTCTTATTCTGACGTTCTGGTCATTAATATTTCATGTCATGCTTTTGCAAATGCCTGGCTGAAAACCAGATAGTGTGCATCTCTCCTATTCTCTTGATGTGGCACCTGGAAAGGACATGGGACCATCTTCATTCTCGCACATGCCTACTGGTTCCCGTGAGCAGCTCTCCCGGGGGAGAGCAGGGGCCCGGCAGCTCCTGGCTCGTCTCTCACCTGGTCTGTGCAGCAGGGCGACACGAGGTCAGGGCGAGGTATGAACATGCACCAAGCGCTTCCAGAGCGCCTGGCAGTGGATGCCGTCTGCTGCCGTGGCCCAGAGCCCAGCCCCTGCAGGCAGCCTAGGACAGGGAGGGCCCCGCCCACCCCTGGCCACACCTCCTCGCCTATCCACCCCTGCCCCTATGCCTGTCACTGAGGTCCCTCCTCCAGGTCCCCGGTCCCGCCCCCTTCTTGGACTGTGGACAGCGCTCAACACCAGATGGTTGTGCAGCACCTTCCTCTTCTGCGTCTCCAGCTCATACCGTGAGCTCACCTCCCGCAAGGACCGCTCGAGGTAGCCCGCCTTCGACTGCCAGGCTGTAGGGACAATTTTACCCCAAGTGTGGATGCGGTTTCAGGAGCGGACCTTCAGGCCCCCGTGACCTGCTCTCCCTGCAGGAGACTTCCGCATCCCGAGGGAAAGCCAGGGCTCTTCTCCCTCTTCCCCCAGCCCCGTTTTCAGAGCCGAGGCACACTACAGCCCATTGGATGACCCAACGGTCCCCTTTCCTGGAGCTCAGGCCACGGGGCACCGCCCTCGAGCACGCACGAGCCCACCTGTCACCTGGTCCGAGACCCAGCAGGAGGGTCCCTGAGCGGAACCCTCCCAGTAAGGCTGGCCTCATTCCCACCGTGCTACTGGGGCGAGCACTTACAGCCCTGGGGCCAAAGCACCCTGCTCCCCGGGCTGCAGCTCTGGTAGGTGACAAGAACATCCCCATCTCCACCACGTAGTGACCGGGCCCAAGAAAGAGGTGACCAGACAGAAGGGACGTCACACCACACGTCAGGGACATCTGACACAGGAGACTCAGCAGGGACGTGGCCCCAGCGCAGGGCCAGCATCAGCATTAAGCGAAGCCTCTTATCGTCCCCAGAGGACAGCGGGACTCTCATGTCCATTCCCAGGCAGCAGCACAAAGTCACAGCTGATGCCAACTCCAATCCCCAGCAGGCCTCTGTCCCAGCCATTGGGTTAGGGCCTCACCTCACCTAGCAAAGCCTCGTGGCAGAACGGTGCCCTCTGCACGGCCGCCACCACCGAGGAAAGCCCGTCCTGCAGGTGCTCCCGGCAAGCTCTGAAAACCTCCAGAGAAGAAGCTCGCAGCGCCTCTGTGTCGTGCTTCAGGGTCTGGACCAGAGAACACACGGCTGAAATAATGTCACGGGTTACAAGGCACCATTTGGAATATTCAAGTGAGTGTCTTTGAAACAAGACCACAGCCACATGGGTAACACAATCATGCACAGACGTCCCGGGACCCACATCTCTTCAGAGCTGAAGCTCTCCAACGTTAGAGGGAGGACAGCTTCCTGTCCGCCACGGACTTCCTCGCGAGGCTGGCCGGGCCCCAGTCCCTACACCGCCCTCCACACGCAGGAACGGAGCTCTGGTCTCTTGCCCCGACTGCCCTCGGGACCACACTGTCCTGAGCACATGGCGACAGCCATGCTGGCCCCTGTGCTTGTGTGACCCACATCTAGGTGCGCATGCGAGGGTGTTCAGAGAACTCAGGGGACAATGGAGCCTATAAGCGGTTCCCCCCACGTCGGGGGCTCTTCCCTGCTGAGGCCATGGGACGCTGTTTGGCACCAGGACAAGTGGCCCAGAAGGAGCCGACGTCCTGGGGTTTGACATCTAGCAAGTGAGTCACGAGGTCCCCGCCGATCCGAGATACATGTCCCTGGGTTAAGTCTTTCTTTTCCGTAAAAAGAAGACCATTTCCGTATGTTCCGTATCAGAAACATTCTGATAGAATGTCCACACTGACATTTCGCATCGTGAGCACATAGGACGCGGGTAAAGTCACACGCTGTGGCCAAAGACGGACCCCTTCCACCGAGCTGCAAGCGCACAGCCGACTCTGCACGCACTCCCGCGGTCCGGGGGCAGGAAGACAAGCCTGTTGGCCGGACTGATGATGTTTACAGATGGCGTTTCTGTTGTTGTCATAATGATCTTTCTTTTCCCCTCCTAATTTCTACCCCGGTCACATTGTTTGTAAGGAAAGGTGAACAATGCTCCTGAGCACACCACAGTATAAAAATAATCCGGCACCAGCTCACCCTGGACACCTGCCAGGAGCCCTAGAGCCACGGCCACGCTCTGACTTTTCTTTCCCGGCACCTTAGCAGTTCACCAGGAGCCGCCCCTGTGACTGCGCGGCGAGCGTCTGGGTTACCCGGCCCCGACAAAGCCGTTCTCCACCCTGTGACACTGGATTAAAGGAGAGGCCCACCCTGCCTCCCCATGTGGCGGGATCAGAGCTGTGTCACACAGCCCAGCCACAGCCACACGGTGCTTCTCCTTCCCGCGTGGGCTCGGGACCCCAGGCCTCCGAGTCGGCAGGTGGCCGCCAGGAAGGCAGAGCTCCTGACCTGAGCACCAGGGCCCCATGTCCCCAGCACAGGGATGCTTCTCCCGTCTTGCGAAGAGGGCCATGGGGGCAAACGTGCCGGGACTCCATGCCTGCTGACCGAGGAGCTTTGCTTCCCTACACCAAGGCTCCTCTTAACCCCTACAGACTGGGTCTGTGCTCACAGGCTTAAACTCCCCCGGTCTCACCAGAAACGGCCCCGTGAGTGAGGGATGTGGACGGCCGCGTGTAAACACAGCGACCCACTCGGGGAGCTGCTCCTACCTGAATGCGGCGCCAGAGCTGGGGTGCTGCCAGGGCTGCGCTTCTCCGCAGGGGCTCCCACTCCGGGCACCGGGAGCAGAGCTGGGCGGCCGTGCCCACCCCCTTCCCGCTCATTCCTTGGTACTGTTGTGCACAAGAGAATAAAAGACGGTTCAAAGTGTCAACTCCTGGGAGCAGGTGCACTTCCTTGAGGGGAGGCTGCTCACCCACTGTCCGCTGAGCCCCACCTGCCACTGCCCGGCCACACCCCTCGGCCTGCGCAGGGCCCCCCAGGGGTGGGGGGGAGAGGAGGGTTATGCGGCACAGGTACGGGGGCGCCGAGAGTGCAGGGGCAGGGGTGCGGCGCGGGGACGGGGGGCTCACGTGGGGCCGTGTGGACACGGGGCGCAGGGGGGCCTGGAGGCATCTGCCTGCGGCAGGTGTTTAAGGACCGAGGTTGTCTGTGGCCGCCGCAACAATGAAGAGGACAGCGAGGGGGACGGCGGGGCGAGGCTGCAGACCTCGTCGATAATAGGGTCGCTGCTTGGGCGTTTCCTTCAGGGCGATGCTAAGTGCGTGGAGATTTTCAGGACAGAACCCTTGTTTGGGAAGGCGGCTCCAGGAGTCCGGTGGACAAGGATGGAGTGAGGGGCTGTCACGGGGGACGGAGTAGAGGAGTCAGGACACACTCAGAGACAAACTTGGCATGTCCAGGAAGTGACGCGGTGGGACGAGGCCGGGGCCCTGCAGCTCCGGGGTCCCTGGCCTGTGTGGCCGGCCACGGAGGGGCCGTGACTCAGGGCCTGAGGGAAGGGTGATGCGTTCGGGATTTTGCTTTGCTTTGGTTTGTGCGCCACAGTGTCTGAGTCCTGATGCTCTCGTGCTGTGTCCTTGCGGCTCGTCGCGGTGCCGACGGCCTCCCGCAGACACCAGCCGCGGCGTCCCACAAGGAGAAAGCACGTGGCTCGGCACCAGCAGTCACAGCACCATGGCAGCTGCTGCTCTGGGAGAGCGACTCACCATGTCCTCACGATGTCTCTACCGTGTCCTAGCCACGTCCTCATCGCGTCCTCACCACATATCTAACTTGACGGCACGCGGCTCCTAGCCGCAGGGCACGTGTGCTCGCTGCATGAGCAGGAACCGGCTTCTCTTCGGGAAGACTACGGAGGCAGAGGACGCAGGCCTTCCAGCACGGTGGGGCCAACGGGGGACATCTGGTCCCCGAAGCGCCCCTGCAGCGGGGAGGAGGCCCAGCAGGTGCGGGGCTCCCCTCAGCGTCTGCCCCTGGCTGTGGACAGCACAGAGAGTGGGCGGGATGCCAGCCACGGAGACGGGAGCACCTGGAACAGGAGCTGCTGTGGGGCCAGGACAGGCCGGGGTTGGGGATGAAGCACCCTGAGGACCGGCGCCGCCCGAGCGTGGGGGGCCAGGGCCCGCCCAGCTGCAGATCTTTCCCTGGTGCTTGAATGTTCTGCACTACGATTCTTTCTACAGCAGGTGACAGAGGCTGCCGTCAGCTGGGCAGGGCTGGCCCCCTCCGTGCTGGACAGGAAGCCTGTCCCGTAGATCCAGGGCTCTGCACGCCGTGACCCGGCACACTGGCGCCACGCCAACGACTCGGGACAATCCTTATCTCACAGAGATGAGCTGGGCAGGAGCACGGCCCGGAAAGTCAAGGCCTTGCCCCTGGCTAGCAGTCATGCGGCCCCAGGTCACGTCTCTGTGGACGGAAAGGAAATAAACTAAACCAGATGGAGATTTCATTTAATTCAGTTCCTCTGCTCGGAGTGCGGCAGACACTTCCGACTGAACTCCACTCGGTGCCTTGAAGGTAGGAAAGCGCCGTGATGGCAGATAAGTGGATTCCGTCACAACTGTCCGACAAGGGAGTGGAGGGATGGGGAGTTCTGTTCCCCTTGAGCAGCTCTCCCGTCCCTTCTCTCATCGGTGCTGCAGAACAGGGGGTGTCCGGTAAATGCCAGAGAGGAGACGTGCTCGCGCCTCTTGGGACGGACCCGTCGGAATGGCCGGGGTCGGCCCTGTCCCAACGCGGTGGGGCCCGCTCCCCTCCACCTCAACCCTGAGGTCTCATGGCATCTCCCACGGTTGCGGAAACCCACGTCTTCCCTGGACTCCAGACTGCGAGGACGGGGGTTTCCTTCCAATCAAAGCTTTTGACTATAATTCTCCCAAAACCATGTCAAGCAGACTCTTCCCGTGTGCCAGGAGCAGGGGGGACGCCCAAGCTACATGTGCGACAGTGAAGGGGACACAGAGGTGGCTGGTGGGATGGGCCACCGCGGCTGGAGGACCTGTTCTTGATGTGAGCCCTCCACACTGAGGAGAACCTACATGCAGGGAAGCTCAGGGCAGCACGCCCATCCGTGGGACGACGACGGCTACAGAGAACCCACAGCCCCTCCTGTCCTGGGCGCAGCAGGTACTGGGAGCCACGTGGGCACGGGCCTGTACAGACTAGAGCTTGGGGACGTCACGCGGTTCACTGCCTCCACCCATCATGTGGCTACAGACAAAACTGAAGCAAAACAAAGGCCCTAAACTCTGAAGGCTCAGATTTTCTCAGAAAAAAATATAAGGTACGTTTATTTAAACATCCAGACCGGTATTCCGAAGTCTCCGGTACCGACTGTAGGTCCAACGGGAATTCAGAGGGAAATGAAATAGAGTGACTGAGTCTGGCACTTGGGATGTGGGGCCATCTGGCTTCCAGGACCGGGCTGGCCAAGGAGGGACAGGCGGAAAGCCGCTGGCGCCCGGGGGGACTGAGCAGCAAAGCCCGGAAGCGGCAGCACAGGGCTCTGGGGAGGCAGCGGGTTCATCTGGAGAGAGACACTGAAACCAGGAACAGTGTCCACGACAGGACAAGCTGCCCCGGACGTGTGACCAGCCACCCTCTGCACCAGGACAAGTCGGGCGGACAGCGGCTCCTGGAAGGGTCCCGCGCTCGCCCTGCCCCTTCCCTGGCACGCGGGCTGCACCACAGAAGGAAGATGTTCTGTCTTATAATCATGAAAAATGACGGAAAAGACCGTACAAGTGCCAAAATGTTACAGGCTCTTTGTGTGACTGACACACTATGCCTGATGATCTTAACTATAAAAAACATGTTTTCAATTTCATCGTGATGACATTTGGGAACACGGCTGGAGCTTCGTGGTGGCCCCCGGCAACAGAAGGTCGCGAACTCCATGAGCCACCTGCTCCACACCTCTAGCCCTGCAATGAGGGAAGGACCCCAGGGAGCGAGCTGTGGGGTCCTGCTGCCGGCCTGTCCGTGCCCCTCGGAAGCGCCGTGGGAAGGCTTGGGTGCAGCGCGGGAGAAAGGCTTCACTGGGGCTCGGGCCAGAAGCGCTCGCAAAACGAGCAAATAAATTAGTGCTTCATTTAGGAAACAGTATAGAGAGCCCTAACTTAACCTACAAATGTAGTGCGGCTAAGTCCGGCTCAGTGAAACGGGACAGGCTAATTCAAGGAGGATCAAGGGTTTGAAGACTGAGTTCTGCTGGGAGGCCCTCAGCAGAGGTCTGCAGAGGTCACATCTCACGGACGAGGGGCGCAGACGAGCCCCAGCTTTCCAGACTGGCCTCTGTTAACAAATGACCACCACCTGGGAGACTCAGGACAACACAAGGGCCTTGGCTCACAATCCTGGAGGCCAGCGCCCCAAACCCAGAGGCTTTGGGGCAGGACCCGCACACCTCTCCGGCTCCCGTGGCCACTGAGGTGCCCTGGCCATGCTGCGTCATGTCCCCTGCTCCGTCCTCACATGGCCTTCTCCTCCCGCAGGGACTGCGTGGCATGGAGGGCCCAGCGGGGGCTCCAGGGGGCAGCAGCGGCCGGCAGGCCGTTGGGAGACCAGAAGGGACAGGCTCCTGCCGCCTGGCGCTCTCTGCTGTGCTCCCTCCCAGGTGCGTGGCGGACCGGGGTCCACTCACGTGAGTGTCCTTGCCAGGATGCCAGGATCGCTCGGTACGTGGGGGAGGGCAGGGGATGAACCTGGGCGGCCCGAAGGTCCTTGGGGGGACAGGCAAAAGGGGTGTCACAATGGCCGGGCGGCCACGAGGGGACTGAACACCCACTCGTACGCTTCAGCTGGGGGAAGGCATGTCCGTAAGTCGGACCTCAGTAAAGCGCAGGCCCCTCACTCACTTAGTCCTCACTAGATACTGGTGAGCACGGGATCGGACCTCGGTCGGAGACGGGGTCCTGGCTACCTCGCTGCCTGGCAGAGAGGGACGGCCAGGACGGGCGGCAGCCCAGAGCCCGGGCAGGACTCAGTCCAGCTCCGCCTGCCAGACGCGTGGGGTACTACCTGGGCCAGTCGCAGGTGAAGAACCGCGTTTTCCGTTTCCAGTTCAACTATCGGTTCTTCTTTGGCCTACAAGGACCAAACAAGGGAATTACCACCACAATCGATGCTCGCCAGTAAGCATTCCACCCTCGGAAGGAAGCCGGCCCCCACGTCAGTGAAGAGCGGCGGGGGAGGTCAGCTGGGGCAGGGGCTGTCTCTGGCAGGGACGGGAGCCCACGCGCCCCGCATCTATGACCCCCACTCCAAGTGCGGTCCCCGGCTGCAGCTCCTGGGGCTTGCTGGAAACGCAGAATCCCGCATTATGACAGATAAATTAGAGCCCAATTAAACTGCTGAAAAAGCCCCACCCCAGATCTACCAGAGTCTGCATGTTAGCTCCAGGTGACCTATATGCAATGTAAACTCTGGAACACACTAAAATCAGCATTTCTGTCCTTATATTAGCTCACACTGAATCTGTCATGTGCCAAGCACTTGTCTGGATACTGTGGGCACAGCTGTGAACCGATCAGATGCGGGGCTCCCATCCTCATGGGAGACGTGGAAGAGCCAGTGCATGGGTAAGTGAGCTGGGGGGACAGGGGCAGCACCACAGTTAAATCAGTCTATGGGTTCAGAGACAGAGTGGCTGCCCAAGGTGGGGGCAGGGCTGGCAAGGCCAGCAAGGAAACCGGAGCAAAGGGGAAAGCCCATGCAAAGGCCCTGAGGCAGGGACGAGTTTGCTGAGTTGAAGAGCGAAGAGAAGGTAAGACTCCAGGGGGGAGGCTGGGGTCTAGGAGGAGGGATGACAGAGAAGAAGGACTGTTGTCTGCAGGGTTTTAAGCAGAGGAGTTTAAAGAAGAGCTATTTACAGTGAACGCTGAGCAAGCAGCTGCTGGAGGCCTCGGTGGACAGAAAAGCACGGGTTTCCCTGAAGGTGGTCCAGAGGCTGTCCTTTCTGCAGGGAGTGCCTCCCCCAGCCCACTGACACGCAGCTCTCAGACTGCTGTGGTCATCCCGGGACAATCTCTTCGTGACTGGTTATAAAGCCAGAAACTTCGCTGCCATCTGGACTGTTCGGTCAAGTTTTGCCTCTTGAAAAAAAATACCGCACTTGGAGTATTTTCGCAGAAGTCCACTTCTGGCCTCTAGCAGATGCCGCCCCTGGCTGCAGCCCTATGGAGCTGGACTTCACCTCCACGCGGCCCACCGGCCCAGGTGCGCAGGCCAGTGGCTTCTGTATGCTCACCGCTGTGCCAATGTCACCGAAACTAGTCGGCAGTTATTTCCATCTCCCTGAGAGGAAGCCCCACCCCTTAGCCATCGCCCCTGAAGACCCCCAACCCATCCCAAGGAAACCACTAATCTACTCTGTCTCCACAGATTTGCCAATTCTGGGCATTTTGGATCCACAGAATCACAGGCTGTGTAGCCCCTGTGCGCGGTCTCCTTCACTGGGCACCTTGTTCTCAAGGCGGAAGCGTGTCGTGGCATCCTACCAGAACTTCATTTCCTTTCACTGCCCGGTCATATAGCTGTATAGCTGTTCCTGCATGAGTTTTTGTGGGACACACACTTCCCTTTCGCCTGGGAGTATTCCCAGGATGGGGGCCGCGTGTGGTACCTCCAGTCAGCATCTGGGGAACTGCACACTCTCGTCTGCAGTGCGTGACGATGCCAACCTGGCCACACCCCAGCCAAAACTTCCATCTGTCCATCTGAGTGGGTAGGAAGTGGCATGTCGTTGCAATTTGATCTGCATTGCCCTGATGGCTAATGCTGACTGTCAATTTTCAATGTGCAAGTCATGTGATCCTTGGTTAAATTTCTTCTGAAGCATTTTATTATCTTTGATGATATTTAAGTAGAATTATTATTTTTAATTCACTTTTTCCCCCATTGCTAGGAAGTAGACAGACAGTAGATTTTTGCGCCTGGATCTTGTATCCTTCAACCTTGCTGAAATCACTTACTAGGGCTACTAGTGTTTTTTGATGGATTTCTTGTGATTTTCCATATATGAGAGCATGTCATCTGTAAGTGGAATTGTCTTCCTTCCTCCTTTCTGATATAGATACCTTTCCCTTCTGTCGTCTTGCCTAACCATGTGGACAAGCACGTCTGGGAAGATGGTAAATGAACATGGTCAGAGTGGATCTGTTCATCTTCCTCCTTTCACCTCATGTGTGTCAGCTGGGGATTTCGTGGACGTCCCTTTATCAGCTTTGAGGAGTTGCCATCCATTCCTAGCTGGTCGAGTGTTTTCGTCGTGAAGTGGAGTTATATTCTGTCAGAAGCATTTTTTCTGGATCTATTGAAATGGTCATGGGGTTTGTTCTTTCTTCTATTGAAGCGGTCTATCACATTCACTGACTTTGGAATGCTAGACCATTTCGGGGATGACTCCCACTTGGACACGGTTATAAGCCCTTCAGTTTGCCAGTATTTTCTGAAGATTTTTCTATCTATATTCATAAGAGACACTGCTGTGGTTTTCTTGCGAGGTTTTCATGTGGTTTTGTCATCAGGGCAATACTAGTTTCATGGAACGGGAAGTCCTTCCTCCTTTCTATTTTTCCAAAGAGCCCATGAAGGATGGCTATTAATTCCTCCTAAATGTTCGGTAGAATTCATCAGGGAAGCTGTCTGGACTTGGGCTCCCCCTTGTGAGATTTCTAATTCCTCATGTAACCCAGTGCGTTACAGTTGTGTTCACAACTCCTACTTCTTCTTGAATCGGTTTTGGTGATCTGTGCCTCCGCAGGAATCGGAGCATCTCCCCTGGGTTAAATTGTCAGCAGTGCTGTTCAGAACAGGTCCGTGTCTCCCTTTTTATTTCTGTGAAGTTGGTAGTAATGTCCTCTTTTCCAGTCTTGGTTTTATTAATTTTATTTAGTCAAACGAAGGTTCTGTCCACTTGATTCATCTTTTCACAGAGCCCACTTTTGGTTCTGTTGATTTTCTGTATAGTTCCTCCAGGCTCTGTTGCCCTCGTTTCTGCTCTAGCCTCTGTCGTGCTTCCATTCTGCTCCTCTCAGTCTTGCTTCACTGCTTCATCCAGTGTCTTGAGGTGGAAGTGTAGGTTGCTGACCTGAGAGCTATCTTCTTGTTTAAAGTAGGTGTTTCCATCTATGAATGCTCCTTCAGGTGCTGCTTTAGATGCATCCCATAAACCTGGCTATGTGGCTCTTCATTTTCATTCCTCTCAAAATATTCCCAGACCTCCCTTGTGATTTCTTCTTTCACCCACTGGTTATTTAGAACTGTCTTATTTAATTTTCACCTATTTGTGAATTTCCCAAATTTATTTTGGTTATTAATTTCTAACTCCCCTCTGTTGTTACTGGAGAATATACTTTATATGCCCTTTATCTTTTGCCAAATGCACAGGCTTCCTCTGTGGCCAGCAGGTTGTCTAACCCAGAGAGTACGCTGCATGAGTGTTAAGAGCATACCATACCCTCCAGCTGCATAAGACGGGGTGTTCGGTGCATGTCCTCCTGGTCGGGCTGGTTCAGTAGCACTGTTTACGTTATCTGTCTCCCTGCTGGTCCTCTGTTCAGTCTGTCTGTCCGTTAATGAGAGGGGAGGGGGATGTCTGCTGCTATTATTTTTGAGTTGCCTTTTTCTCTCTTGGATCCTGCCAATTTGGGGGCCATGTCGTTAGATGCACACATAATTTTCCTATCTTCCTGATGGAGTGATACTTCTGTCACAAGCAAATATCCCTCTGTATCTGTAGTAACATTGTTTTCATCTGAAAGTCTATTTTGTCTGATATTAGTACAGTCTGCTTGTAGCTGTGGTAGCATGGTGAGTGTTTCTCCACCCTTTTGCTTACAACCTATTTGTATCTCTGAATCTAGCCCTGCCCCTGTAGACAGACAGCATATAGTTAGATGTGGCTTCTTAGCCCGTCTGAGAGTGCTTGCCTTCTGGATGATGGTTTGTCCATTCACATTGAATGTTCCTGACATGGCTTTATGCCCAACATTTCACTCTTTTGTTTTCTATGTGCCCCATGTCCTGTTTGTTCCTCATTTACTGCCTTCTTTTGCATTCAGTGGATATTTTCTGGAGTGAAATCTTGATTTCTTTGATGCCCTTTTCCACTAGTTTTGGAATAATTTTCTCAGTGTTTGTGCGAGGGCTCGCCCTTACTTTGAACCTGGAATGGACTACTTCACCTTTACAGTCAGATTCCAGTGAGATACGGAAACGCTTGTGTCATAGCTCTATTCTCCTGTTCCACCTGTTGTGTTAGTTCCATTACACATCATGTCCATCCATGTATGTTACAGATGCAGCAATTCAGTGTGACCATTGCTGCTTTAATTTCAAGTTCATTAAAGAAGCTGAGACAAGAAGGGACAGCATATATATATTTATAGGGTTTGCTCTGCTGGCCTTCTTCACCATTTTGACTCCTCTTCACTTGGTCCTGTGCATTCAAACTACCATCTGGTATCATTGCCTTAACTCAAAACTTTGCCTCCATCCACCTACTTTGTACTACTTTTGTCAAAGATATTACATTTCTATATATTTTCAATGACACAGTCATACATATATTGTTTTACACAATTGTTTTAAGTCAGTGAAGGAAACCATGAAGAAAAATACACCTTTCCTCTGCATTTTAAAATTACATGACCATCTCTACTGGCATTCTTTGTGTTTCTGTGCGGGGGCGCCTGCTTTCAGCCCGAGGAACTTCTCTTAGCATCTCCTATAAGGCAGGTCTGCTAGCAACATGTTTTCTTCAATTTTGTCTATTGGGGAATGCCTTTATTTTGCCTTCATTTTTATAAGACTGTCTTGCTGGATGAAAGATTTTTGGTTGACAGAATTTTTGTCTTTCAGCACTTTGAACACATCACACACTGCCCTGACCTGCACTGATGCGGATGAGAGTCTCCTGACAGTCCTGGTGGACTGACATGACTAGTCGTTCTTCTCACTCTGCTTTTCTCTTTATTTCGAAGATGCAGGTGGATGTGGATTTCTTTGTGTTTATCCTAATTGGAGTCATTGAGCTTCTTTCATGTGTACCAAATTTCAATAAATTTGGGGAGTTTGAGCAATTATTTCTTGGTCTCCTCTCCTGGTGCTCCCCTGATGTATATGCTGGTGTGCTTACAGATTTCACACCTTTTCCAGAGGTTCTATTCATTTATCTTCTATTTTTCTCTGTTTTTAGGATTGCATAATGTCTACCAATCTAATAGTTTGCGGGTTCCTTTTTTGTCTATTCAAATCTACTCAAGTTCTCTAGACAACAACCTCATTTCAGTGATTTTCAACTCTATATTTTAACTCTATAATTTAAATTTATATTTCAACTCTATAATTTAAAAAATAATTTCTATCTCTTTATTCATATTTTCTATCTGATGAGAAATTATCATATTTTCCTTCTCTTCTATAGTGCAGTTTCCTTTAGTAGTTTGAACATATTTATAATGACTGTTTTGGCTTCTTATTAATTCCAACATCAGGCATTCTCATGGGGAATTCCTATTATTGGTTTCCCTGCTGTGGATGAGTCTCACTTTCCTGTTTCTTCCATGTCTTATAATTTTTTGTTGAAAACGGGACATTTTAAGAAATGAAGAAACTTTAGATAGTGATGCCTTTCCCCCACCATTGTTGTTGTTGCCGTCGCTATTTGTGTGCTTTGTTGAGTGACTTAGTTCACCTCTTCCGGGGGAAGTCTGCCCTGCCCCACCCTCCCCGCAGGAAGGACACAGCCAAGGGCATGCACACAGGTACTGGGAGACAGTAGTTTAAGCAGGGCCCTTCTTCGCTGCCTCTCCCCAATCTCTCTGTTACTCTGTCTCCCTTGGTATCACAACAACCCCACTAATTATTGACTGCCTTATTGTTTTCAGTAATGGCCTGGGGCATAAATTTCTCCACTGTCTGGTCCAATTAAACTGGGGCAGGGATACTTTTGGAAGCCAGTCTGAGGTTTGTCCCAACCTCGAGTGAACTAGGTGGCCTATTAGCTTGTTGCTCATTATGAGCTGTATCCCCGCCCCCCTCACTCGTTGAAGTCCCAAGTCCAGGACTTCAGAATGTGGCTGTATTTGGAGACAGGGCCTTTTGAGGGGCGATTAAGTTAAAGTGAGGCCATTGGAGAGGGTTTTAATCCAACCTGACTGGTGTCCTTATAGGAAGAGAAGATTAGGGTACAGAGGGTCCTCCAGAGAGGACACACACAGAGGAAAGCCCACATGAGTGCACCACAAAGCAGCCACACAAGCCAAGGGCAGAGGCCCCAGGAGAAACCACCCCTGCCTGCACCTTGGTCCCTGATTTTCCAGTCCGCAGAACTGTAAAGAGCATATCTCTGTGGTACTTTGTTATAGTGCTCAAGCAGACCGCTAACTGCTCTCGGTTGAGAAGAGTTCATGTTTCTAAACTTCCCCGCAGTGTGTTTTGGACACAGGTAAAAGAAAGTCAGTTCCTTTGGGAAGAACTTCAGAGCTCTCTCTTCTTATGGGCTGCCTCTCTTCCTGGGCTAAATCTCCAGAAATAAAAATCACCACTCGGGGCACTGGGCAGGGCTGTGGCCTCTGGTCTCTTGGTTGGCTCTTTCACTATGAAACCTTTGTGCTGATCGAGGGTGGGAAGAGCCCTTGGGACCCCAGTATTCCTGGCTTCTGTTCTGGGGTCAGGCCTCTGTCATAGGAGTTGGGGTCCACATGGGTCCCCAAGCATCCACCCCACCCACCAGTAATTTGGCCCCTTCAACTGTGTGCTGGTGAGATGGCCACCCTGTGGGTAGCAACACACATGTCCAGAGTGGACCTTCTGACCATGACCTCCCCGCTGTAGCAGCATCATGGGGCCACTTTCGTGGTTTACGTTTGTCGTGACTGTTATTCCTTTATCCAAGAGAGCGGGGTGGTTGCTTACCCACCGTACTCGCAAATTTAGCACAGAGAGTAGTGAACGTCCAGGAGGTAACAGGAGGGCCCTAGGCGGAAAAGACACAGATGCCTCAGGTGAGGGGCAGTGAGGCCTCAGGTGTGGGTGTGGGTGGGGTGAGGTCCGAGGTGGACGACAGACTAGGACCTCACACCCTACGGAGAGAAGGGGAAGATGACAGGGCCTCGGCTGCACGAGGTCTTCGGGGGCCATCACCCCAACGCTCCCCTGCTGGCCACGCCCCCAAGGCTCAGAGCGGGAGAGGGCGGCCCCGAGGCCAGGGCGGCTCCAGGTGCAGCTCCAGGTGCTGCCCGGCTGCGCTCACCTGCACCTGGCGCTGCAGCTGCCTGGCCCGCTGCTCCGAGGTGCGCCCAGCGCCCGTCCTGCGCCGGCATCGCCGGGCCCAGCTCTCAGCCGAAACCCTGTAACAGAAGCCACCGGAACCCGCGTGGGCGGGCGTTTGCGCCCCCCCACCCCGCGGTTTCCACAAGACGGAAGGAGGGGGGAGGGGTCGGAGGGCCCTGTGGGGGAGGGGAGCGGCTCCGTTTGAAGACCCTTCCCTAAAGTGTGGCTGCTTCAGATGCCATTCAAGCGAGCGTCTTCGGGGGGACGAGGTGCTTCACTGCTGTCCTCAAGTCCGCCAGGCGACCACGGCGTCCTTTCCCGGAGGAAGGCGGCGCCGCGGCGAGGGGTCCTGCATGGGGGCCGCGCCCAGACAGCGCGGGGCGCACGGGAACTCCGTTCCGGGTCCGCGGCCTCGGCGCACGCATCCGGAGGAACAAGCCGGGCGTCGTGCGGAGAGCCGCGTCCCCGTCCCGGCCGCCGCTCGGGAGAGGCCGCCCGCAGACAGGCCGCGGGCTGGGGTCCGCCGCGCGGCGCGAGGCCTCCGTCCGCACCGCGGAGGCCGGCTGGTGGGGCTCCGGGCCCCGCGGGCCGCGCACGGCCAGCGCCGCGAGTGCCGGGTGCCGGGTGCCGGGTGCCGTGTGCGCGCCGACGCCGGCGGCCGCTCCCGGACCGGGCGGCCGCGGACCTGGGCCGGGGGCCGGGCCGCCACCCCGGCCGGAGTGGCAGGGTGCTGCCGCCCGCTGGCGCCCGCGTCCCTCCCACCACTGCCCCTGCCCGAGGCACGCGTCCAGACAGAAGCTGGAGTCGCAGCTGCTCCCTGCGCCGCGCACGGTGGGTCCCCGCCCCCAGGCCGACGCCCGCCGCGGGTGACGCAGAAAACACCGCTGGGTTTGCAAAGGCTTCCCGCGGAAACGACGGCGCACTGGCTCGTGCGCACATTTTGCGCCGACTGCATACCGCCAGGCTGGTTGCCCGTGGCAACGTGGCTAAGAATATGCTGGAACCTAGACTTCCGTCTGCCTCTTCGCCGCCGCCGCAGCTGCGGGAGAACAAAGCCCGGTGCTATGGGGCGCCGGACCTTCGCCTTGACTGGGACCGTGAGGGCCGCCGCTCCCAGGGGTGAGGCGGCGGCTGCTCGGCCGCTGAGCCTGGGGCTGCCTGGCGGTCCGTGGCGCCCTGCCTCGGCCCTGGGGGAGCAGCCCCTGCAGGCAGCCGCGTGAGGGCTGCAAAGGGGCCTTCGGTGGAAGGCCCTGGTCTCCGGCGCCCTTGGCTCCCGCCGCCCTGGCCCTGGGCTCCTGGCGTCTGCGGGCGGCGGCGTCTTCCACCGGCGACAGCCCTCCTGCTGTGGAGGGAGGCGTCCGGGAGGGGATCGTCCTCGGAATTAGGTGGGGCCGCCCGGAGCGCCCTGTGCACCTGCCGTGCGCGAACGAGGGAGGAACCGGGTCTGTGTCCCCGTGGACCGCCTGCCTGCGTCTGCGGCGGGACACTTGGAACCAGCGGCCCCGGTCACTGACCCGACAGGCACTCATGACTCGTTACCTGTGGAATGAACGAATGGCATTGCCACGACTTTGAACGAAGCAGCCGGAGTGGTGCACTGAAGCCCGTCCCTCCGCGTCCCCTCTCCGGGCGACGCTGTGCTGCGGATGACACCGGCGCCAAGGTCGTGCTGAGCTGCTTCCCTGACCCTCTGACCGCGCTGCCCCACGGGGCGCCGCCTCCCGATTTCCGCGGGGGTCTGACCTCCTGCCAGGCCCTGTGGGGGACCCCGCGCAGGGGGCGGAGCTAAGCCGGGCTCTCTGACCCTCGCCCCCCCAATCCAGACCCTAGGGCGCCCGGCGCTCCGCGGCGCCTGGTTTCTGCGACGCCTACGACGGAGAGCCCCGGTAGGTCCTCACCTTCATGAGGAGCGACAGAACCGTGGTCCCGAGAGCCGGACCCAACGTCTAGGTTGTCCTCCCAAACCTTGGAGCACCGTTCTGGGCATTCAGATCCACAACCGGTGAGTGTCCCCGCTCGGTGTGTAGGCAGCTGGGCTGACCCGAACACCTCCCTGGGCCTCGGTAGCCCTAAGACGTCCCCCCCACCGTCGCCCCTCCAGGAAAGCTCTTCCCCAGCACACCTGCTCCAGGGCCTCGAAGGAAGGTGGACAAGGCACAGGGAGCACCAGAGGCAGCCCCCGGGAGCGGCAGGGCCGGGGTCCCTCCAGGGCAGCCGGAGCTCCCGGCTCCCTTCTCGCACCCCCTGTGCGCTTCTGTGACCCACTGCCCCCACAAGCCACCTTAGCTGGACACCTGGTCCACACAGCTTCCCAAGCTTGGGGTGGGCTTAAGAATCCGGGACTGGGAAGGGGCCGCGTGAGTCTGTGTGATCACGGGGGTCCGGGGATGTGCCAGCGGGTTGTGAGCCCGGGAGAGCCGGGCCAGAGTCGCCTGGGGCCTCTGCACAGTCAGGACAGACCGGGAAGAGCGTCTGACATAGACCCTCGGGGGGCCTTTCGTGAATGACCACACAGGCAGACGGGGACGGGAGGCGAGGCTGCCGGTCACAGACGCGATTCTGCCTGTCGGACTGCAGCCACAGCCAACGCTTAAATACATACAAAGTTTATTAAAAATAGATTGCAGATGAAGCACAGTAGAAATGGGGAGGTACAGCAGCTGTGACGGCCACAGTGACGCACAGTCCTGAAAAGCACGTGTTCACATCTGACCCGTCACGCGAGGGCGGCCCTGCCCACCTGCCCACAGGCCCAACGACACACGCACACACACCCCCCTATGTCAGGATTTACGTGTACTTGCAGGTACTTAGGTGTGTGTATTAACAGAAAAGTCACTCATCTGCGTCTTTTCATCAAAGAAAGCGTGGATTTCGTCCCTGTAAGGTGGCCAGTGTTTGCGAGCGCCCCAGGTGGGGCCTGCTTTTCCTGAAGCCTCCAGAGCAGACCCCCAGATCCTTCATCAACACTTAGCGCCGCCGCGTGACCCCCTTAGACAAGGGGAACGGTGAGAGCACACTCCAGGTAAGAACCCTGGTCGACCTACGAATATTTACACTCACATTTCAGTGACTTATCGTGCAGCTCTCATTAAGGTGATTTCTACGGCTAGAAAGCCTCCCTCTTCTGTTTGAAAGTGTGCGTTTCCCTAACATGCGTGTCTGTAAGAGAACAGTCTGGCAGAGAAGAATCGTCAGGGCTCGTCACGTAAGAGGTTTGCTCATTACCACAAGGTAGCTCGGCACTGTCCCAGCACACGGGATGGAACCAAGTGAGCTCTGTCTTCCCGGCATCAGCCACATGGTCAACAGCAGGAGAGACAACGGTGAT
This sequence comes from Mellivora capensis, assembly GCA_004024625.1. NCBI lineage: Eukaryota > Metazoa > Chordata > Mammalia > Carnivora > Mustelidae > Mellivora > Mellivora capensis. The sequence goes on along the minus strand of PISX010001577.1, from coordinate 11,720 downwards.
CACCAGTGACTCAAACATGAAAATTAAATAACTTTCTATTTGATGTAAAAAAAAAAAAAAAAAAAAAAAGGCTTGAACTGCCGCGCGAGTCTGTCCATTTTTAGTCACAGACGCCACACGTCAACGAGCCTCCCGTCCGGGGCAGCCCGCGGCCGCGCCTGGCCCTCCTCAGCGGCCCCGCGCTCAGGCGTCACTCGCCTCCCATCCCTCTGAGATGCTTCCGTTTCTCTCCACATCAACACGGCTAAACGTCCTGAAGAGTGGAAATCCTGTGAACTAACTTAACTGCCATCCTCAACATCACCAGTGATTGATTACTCTAACAATACTCTGGCATTTATAAAAATAAAATATCCTAAGCTTAAATCCTCAAAACTGTCTTCTTGGAGCATTTTTTAAAAAAACCACCTACGTAGAATATCCCAGGAGGGCTGTCCCCAGAGGGAAGGAGGACAGGGGCGGGGGCCTGACAGGCACCACCTCCCTTTTGGGCTATGTGGGTCTGAGCTGCCTGGGGACCACCTACGGGGGGAGCGGATGAGGGAGGCTGTCCCCCAGGGGCTCTCCTGGAAGGGGACAGGTCACCCCCCGGGCACGCGGTCTGCAGCTCCTCCCCCATAGTGCAAACAGGGTCTGGGCAGTTCAAGCTGGTCCCCACCCCACGGCCGCTGCGCCGTGAACGACACAGCATGCACACGGCCTCTCTGCGCCGCACGGGGCTGGAAGACATGTCCCCACTGTGCTCTCCTGCCCTGCATTCTCCCCTCTCCCACTCAGACTTTAAAAAAAGAAACAAAAAACTTATCTTCCTGTGAGTCAGGTAATTAAGAAATGAGACAGTGTTTACATCATATAAATGATCATCTCTTGGTGAAAGAAAAGAACTTCTTGGAACAGGACCGTCTCTGGGGCCCAGCCCACTCCAAAGCGGCGCTGCTGTGACTCGGGCATGCCGGTGTGGCCTCCTCGCCGAGCCCGTCCTCCGGAGCGGCGCCCCCAGGACCCTGGGGTGGCCCGGGCACCTCATCCTTGGCTCATTTTGTGTTCAGTTCGTTTTCCAGTTCTGTCAACTTACGAGAGGCTTTTACTTTGTTGGACACATCTTGACCTTGTGAAAACAGGCGCTGGCGCTCTCTGAATGTCAAGTTTTCAGGGGCTCCCGAGCCTCCGGGCAGGTCCGCATCGTGGCTGCAGTGGAGGAAACACAGACATCACTGGTCAACGTGGGACTGACCTGTCAGCCGCTGCTCCCCCTCACAGGCGGTCCCTCTACGTAAGGGACAATTAAGTACTTTTCCGGGAGGGAGACTCACTCCTTGTTAACTTTGCCATAACCCTTCCCATAAACACAATCACTGGGGCTGTCCTTAGACACGTTCTCCTAAGCTGTTAACTTTCTCCAGCCACGCCCAACTCCCCAAATGCAGGTCCCTTCAGTTTGAGCAGGTCGGGGATTCTTCACAGGTGAGCTTAACCAAAGGGGTACCGCTTAAAAACACGGGCCTGTAAGGAGCCCACATGCACCTGGGACGCATCTGTCAGCAGACCTACCTTAACAAGGTGCTGTAAGACCCTACACACTTCTCGGGGGCTCGATGTCAGGGCTCTAAGAACGGTCTGGACTACAGGCTAGGTGAGGCGCTCGGTGCAGACACGAGGCCCGCTCGCTGCGTGTGTCCTCGGGGCTCGACTTGGTCTCGCAGCTGGACACTGCCTCAGACTCCCCGCCCTCGCCGGCGGAAGCACACGGCAGCACGCCCAGCTCCCGAGCGAGTTCGCACCCGTAAGCCCGACACCCGCAGCCCCGTCTGTAACGCAGCTCTACAGCAACGCAGAACCAAAGAGCCTCCAGGCTCCCCTGCTTGCGTGCAACGAGAAACATCCGAGAGCATAATGAGGTCTCTCTCTGTTCGCTCCAGCCTCCTGCAGAGCCAGCCCAGCCCTAAATACCTTTTAGACGGTCTCTCTCTCGGATCCCGGTAAGCATCATGGGCCCCAACAGCTGTCCCAGCCGATCCCATGTAAGAGTTGGGTCCTTTTCCATAAAAGAAAAAATCAAAGTTAAAGCGCCTGCAGAGTTTCTAAAACTTTACTCACGATCAAGATGCACTGCCACGGAGAACGCAGAAGCCGACAGGAGACCCGGGGATCTGAAGCTTGCGGCGCTCAGTGGCCTGGGGAACCCAGTGACCCGGCTGCGGGCGCAGGGCGCTCCGAGCCAGCCGCACCATGGGGACGGGCGGGCATGGCCCAGGCCTTAGGCAGCGACAGCCAGACGGGGCACATCAGTTAAGATGCATAATTAGCAAGGATTCACAGGGAAAACCCACAGAAGACAGACTCAAATGGGGAGACTGTGAGACACTCCGGACGTGAAGGGTTTCCTCACAAAGTGACCAAAGGCAAATGAAACCCCAGCAGTGACCAGGGGCCGCGCCCCGAGCCTCTCCTTTCAGGACTGCAGCGCACATGGCTACAGTAACCAAGACAAAACTCTTTACACGAGGTTGCACACAAAGGTTCTGAGGCACAGGAAACCCCGTGTTTGATAGAAATGCTGCAGACACAAGGTCGCCCGACACCGGACAGCAAGCTGTGCGGAGGAGGAGGGCGCGAGCCTGTGGGACACCAGCCCGCGCCCGGCCCAGCCCCTGGGGTGACCGGCAGCAGCCAGCCGGGAACAGCACCGCGCGCTCTATCCACTCCGAAGGGGTGTTCAAGATCAAAAGAAATGATGCAGATACAAAATTTAGAATATATCCAAATAGACTACCACCACTAATGACATACTATTTAAATCACAATGCGTGCCAGTGCTGATGTATTCTGTTAATTTTAACATCAAAAGGAAAAAAAAATTCCACGCTAGCAGCACGTTGTACGTACAATCCCACCGAGCTGTAGCAATGCGTGCCCAAGACACCCGGCGAACGCGGACGGCACTGGGCACGGGATCAGGCAGGCTGCAGAATTTGCGCAGTGCCTCAGTGTGGAAGTTTTCCTTCTCAGCAGCACGAAAATGAGCCCCTGCCGGTTTTCTGGGTGCAGGGACGAGCCGGGCGGCCCCCGCTGGCTGGCTGCGCCTCCTTGGGGCACTGCATCTTTCCCGCTCCCCTGCGACGGCCGCGTGCGAAAGCCTCCTCCACAAGACTCAAAAGATGACGCTGCCCTGCATGCCCACGTGGGGTCACCCACACTGGACCTCCATGGCAGTTATCAGCAGAGTGCAATTCTTTTCAATTTTAATTCTACATTTTCCTTGTTTTAGAAAATGTGGTGTTGCATCTTTTGAGCTTTGTTGTAAGAATGATACTCGCTTCTTCCACTGGTAATTTTCTTCAACATTTTCAAAATTAATCAGAATGTTACATCCTTTCAGTGGACTGTGGATGAATTAATCCTGCACATTCCAAGTAATCTTCAAAAGAGCTCTAGTCAAAGAACATTTTTTCAAAATACGCTGCTACACTAGAACAAGACTCTTTCCAACTCGCACCCCGATCCTCCCCCGGCAGCCAGTGGAAGAAGCCAGTCCACCCCAGGAGCATGCTGAGCGCTCACGACAGAGAAAGGAGCTGAACCCAGGGGCGTGGCCACGCGAGGGGGTGGCAGTGAGGGGGTCAGAATCGCGCTGACGGGGTGCACACGGCTTCGTACTGTACGAAGACAGTCTTCAGAGAGGCACGAGCCACCAGACACAGGATGTAACCTGCTCCGACGTGGTCTTTTCAGTGTGAAATAAAGGGTTAGTGGTCTAAGGGAAAGCCGGGTGGCCAGCGATGAAAACCCAGCCCAACGTCGCGTTAGCGGCCCCGTCTATGCCACGACACACAACGTGGGTTTTTAGCTTGTGACGTGACGTGAGGAAACTGAGGGCATCTTGCTTCAAAAATGACTATTATCCCAAAAATGTCTTTCTAGATATCGACAACAGAAATTTTATAAGAAGATTTGACTCTGGCTGCTGAGTGACTCCGTCTCAATAGGACAGACTGAGACTTTGGGGCAGGCCAAAGCTCTGACGCTCACGGGAAGGGACCCTGGCAGAACTCGTTTGTTTTGGAAGAGCCAAGGTCACGCATGTTTTTGATTATTCAGCTTCTTTCAGAATCCCGAGTTCTGGGCACGACACCAGGAGCATTTTAAAAGACCCCGTGTCCGTGAAGACCATCTGACCGTATTTACTGCCGGCATTCTAATTTTAAGCTAGAAGAGGAACCTGGTATTTGGGTATTTTAAACATCCCTTCCAGTGCCGTCTTGGGACACTGGTTAGGGTGGACGCGCCTGTGGGCAGGACCACCGTCATGCTGGTCGTCAAGAGACTGTATTAACTCAAGGCAACCGTGTGCCTGTCAAGGTCTGGCTACTAGGACCATGACGTGCAGGGAACGAAACCAGCGAGAGGGAAAAGGAGTAATTTCACGACGGCTGGGTTCTATGTTGCATTAAAGCGGGACCATCAGCTCATCGTGGCACCAACAACTCCGCCCCAACTCCCACGGGAAGTAGGGGTTGTCTGGTAAAACCCTGCCGCAGGGCACATAAGCCAGAACGGAAAGTTCTACTCCTGTTAAAGAACTGAAACTAGCACGTGACCGTGACACTGCTGGAAGAACAGCTCACTCTTTATCTTTAGACACCAAGATGTGTTAAAAAAGCACGTGTTCAACCAAATATAAGAGTTATTTGAAGAGGCAGCGAATGGAGGCCAAGACCAACGGTACTTCAAGTGCCCGGGGAGTAATGGAGGGCCAGCTGCTGCCGGCGGGTCCGAGGGACAGAACCCTACAGGTGGAGAGCTGGGGAGCTGGGGCAGGTGCTAGGAGGACTCTTAGCACAGACAGGACAACTGGAGGCAGGGCAAGATCGCCACGCTGAGGCTACTGATCAGGCGAAATCACATTCCAGAGCGAGTGCTGATTGAGGGGCCCACACAGCAGCGGGGGGCAGAGTCCCGATTTTAATCAAGGGGATAAAGAGGGCTTGATTTGCAGTCCCACGTTTTACCTCTACCTTTCGAGTGGCTGGGCTGGTAGAAGCCTGGTTTTTTTGGAGGGGGCAAGGGCTGGGCTGCTCTGTGAGCAGAACTGGTGGCCCGGGCCGAGGGTGGCTGGAATGAGTTGGAGAGAAAGATGCCATCGGAGGCCGGGCGTGGCGGGCAAGGGGGCTGCTGTGGCTCGGGGGTGGCGGGAAGCAGAAGGTGCCCGTGGGACTTCCTCGTGCCAGAGTGCCTGTCCTGACCTGCCAGACTGCAGGGCTCGTCGTCCTCCTCGTGGTACGACACGAGCCTGGCGGTGTACAGGGGGTCTGGGGAAAGGGCCGGGGCCTGGAGGGAGGAGGCGGTCCGCGGCGGCGGAGGGGCGGCGGCCGGAGGGGACGGCGGCGGGAGCTCATAGCCCCGCGGAAGCGGAGGTCTGCACAGACCCGGCTCCTCGGGCTCCAGCAACCTGCGCTCGGCCTCGGCGTGCTGTCTGCGCCTCTCGGCTTCCAGGCGGCTGTAATACCCTTCTTCCTGTCGCCTCTGCAGGCGGAACAGACAAAAGCACAAGAGTCAGAGTCAGGAGGGGACTTCGGGGCACATGAAAGGGCGCATTTACCCTCCGCACCCCACCGCCACACCGATTGTGAGTCCAGGGGACAGCGACGTTTCAACGTAACCGTCTACGACAGGACCGAGCCGATCCCTCGGAAACGTTCATCCTGTCACGGGCCCATCTGACCTGGAACGGCCCCCAAGCACGGAGCGCGCGGACTCGAGGTACTGCCGGGCTCCAGCTTCCGCTTACGGCACCCCTGTCCCCGTCCCTAGTCCTCCAGACCCAGAATTCTCTGCCTCTCCGTCTCTCTCCTTCTGTTCTTGCAGGAGGTTGACTTACCTGGGACTGCTCGGTTTAAAGACAAAACCAAACCCCAAATAGCCTCTAGCTGGCTTTCTAGAGCCCGCACTTGCGAGCACCACGGCCCGCACGCCAGCTTCTCCGCCGCACCCCGGGAGGTCGGGGGCGGCCCCTCCTCGACCAGAAGGACCATTAAGTCACCTGGTTTCTTTCCGGTTATTCGGAGGGAAGTTAACACAAACCATCAACTGTAAAAAAAAAAAATGACTCATTTTCTCAAGGCAACAGTCTAACCAATATGCTTTCCACAGTTCTTAAGTTACAGCTCGGATCGGAGCAGCCTCCCCGACAGACAGAAAACGCGAGCCAGGCGTTCACAGCGACAGCGACACGGAGTTCAAATGTATTTGGACGCGCACGTACATCTCCTCCGACGTACATCTGCACACACCACGGTTGACAGAGTTGGAAGTTATTTTCACATTAAAAAAGGCACGAGCACGGTTCTGTTAAAGATTGACAAAAGCTGCCGAACGCACAGCGGAAGCGAGCGTGAGAGGGGCTGCCGGGCAGAGGGCCGCCTCGGCTGGGCACACGCAGGGCTGCGGGACACACGTGCTGGCCGCTCCGCTCGCGCTCCCGCCCCGCGCCCCCAGGAGCACGCACGCCCCGGACAGCAGTGCCCGGCGCGTCCCCTTCCGAGCGGGGGAAACCGCGAGGACGCGTGCCAGCCCCGGGCAGGGCCCTACACCCAGCTTCTCACGCGATCTTCTCACTCTGTGTGGAGACGTCCTGAAGGAGAGACATCTGGGGCCTCGTTTCCTCCACAAAGTTAAGCGTTCGTGCGAGGGGGACGCCACTCCAAAATGGCCCGCATGACCTCTACATCAAGGGCTCAGGAATCGTAGCGTGACACGGAGAACATTTTAGGAGGAAACCAAAATCCCCTTCAGTTACACGGAGAGCAGGTACAAGTACGTGACCCCACGATTATTCTACTGCGAGAGAATGGCACGTTTCCTGTAACAAAGCGAGCCCGTCAACCGTGGACGTTCTGCATGAAAAAGAGGTCATTCAGCTTCTTTTTACAGCGAGCACTCAATTCTAGAAGCAGTTCCTAAGACACCAGCGTACTTGACACGATCGTGCGTTGTGAGCACACAGGCTGGAGAAACCGAGCAGCCCCCGAGCGCCCCCAGAGAAGGTGCGAGAAGGCGCGCTGCTCCCGCGGCAGGGCTGTCCCTGCTCCCACGCACGGCGGCGGGTCTGTGCGGGTGCCTGGGCCGGCAGAGGCCACCCACAGCCCAGGGACAGCAACTCCGCATGCTCCGCAACGGAGAAGCCGAGGGGCTCACGTTCTGGAAAACTGATTTCGCTTCTACTTATCGTGATACCGGTTAAAGTGCCAAGGGAGACCTAACCCTGAAAGCTCAGACTCCTTCAGAAAACCGCACAGCTACCGGGACCCGGCCTTTGACGAGAACACGACGGCAGACTTTAAGGAAAGGTGAAGGTCTAGAAGACGCGGAAGTCGCCAATCCCCACACAGGTGCGTGTGCTGGCATTATTCACTCTACTTTCGTTTACGTGAGTCACCTCGCTTCTGCCGGTCTTGCTTTCGCGCGTCACAGATCCGCACAGATGCTACCGCTACAAAAAGCTTCCTTCAAGTTCTGGATCGGGGCGGGGAGGAGGGCGCTCCGCGGGTGCCGCTCACGGGACCGGCAGGAGTGATGAGCGGACCCCGGCCCCTCCCCACTGGCAGCCGGGGCGAGAAGGGACGCAGCGGCGGCCGTGGGCCCCGTCTCTCAGAATTGGTCAAATCAGTTGTCATTCTAAAGCTCGACTTAAAAAGATCACTTTCATAAAAAAATCCGCGTGTGGAAACCCAGTCGCAACCCGGGATGTTTATCAGACCAGACGCCGGCCGAACTCTCCTCGAGTCATGCTTTCCATAAGCCTCCGCTCTCTTCCCCGTCAGCCCGCAGTGAGTGACGTCAGTGAGTGATGTCAGTGCAGGGCGTGAACAGACTGTGACTATGTCCCCGCCGCCTGCCACAGCTCGCCCTGCGCCCGCCCGACTCGCGCACACGCACCCCCCCACAGTAACCCGCCGGAGCGCGTCAAGGAAGAGCCCAGAGTGAGCGGGCGGGCTGCGAGGAGGCCCACTCGCCGTAACCAGGCCTACGAGTTCAGAGGCAGGAGAGAGACAAGACTCACAGGGTCAGAGAGTCTGGGCACAGTTCGGAAGAGAGGTGGGTGGGCCAGGTCGGGCTCAAGTGCTGGGTCCGAGAACACAGGTGGGGGTCCAGGCCCTGCTCTGTGCGCCTGAGGACACAGGTCAGGTCTAGCCCCTCTCCCCAGCCCATCGACGGGTTCAGGCTAATCTGGTAAAGGTCTAAGCTGCCCCTAGAGGACCATAACCTTTTCTTCAGCATCTCGCTTTGTTCTCTCCTCCTCCTGGCGGCGCCGCTCGTCCTCCTGCCTGGCGCGGTCCTCGGCTTCCCGCTTGCGCATCTCTTCCAGCTGCTGCTGGCGCCTCCGCTCCTCGTCCTGCAACTGACAACACAGCGCCTTGAACCTCCGCTCCGCGCGCACCGGCCGCGTGCGGCGTACGGGGCACATGCGGACACACGCAGACACACACACGGGGTTAAATACGAGATAACCAGGTTAGGATCACTGTTGAAGGACAGGAAAACACACATATCTTAGAGCTCTACAATTTCAAAATTAAGCTACCTAAGGGCATGGTCCCCACAGTCCATTAATTTTCCCATTCAACTGTGGCTCAGAGAAGGAAACGGGCTCCTGCATTCGCATGTTAAGGGAGCATGGTTCTTGTATCAGCATAAACGGAAGCTTAACCAGTCCTGGAAAGCAGCAGACTCGGACAACAGACGAAACCCTCAACGGATGGAACTCTGGAACCCGCTCAACCCCCTCTGCCCTCTTCCCCTTGTGCCACCTGGCCCGTGCCCCAGGGGGCTGTGGCGCGCTGCTGCTGGCCTCCCTGGGGCCAGCACACGACTCTGGCAGGACGGGAGCCTGGGGCGAGCCCATCTACATCAGCCCACCTGGGCCCAGGCACCAAGCTTCCAGCAGGCTGGCTGTGCCATGTGCTCTCTTTGAACCCCATCAAGAATTCCTTCTCAGCCCGGGGATACCCTCAAACCCTGAGTCAGAGAATCTGAACCTGAAATTCGGAAGGAACCTTATTGTACTTCCCTTCTGCTCCATCTCTGCCAGGGAACCTACCGCCCAGCTCCCCGACACAGGGTGCTCTATTTCCAGGTAACTACTGGGCAAAAAGTTCTTCTGTGGGTCTAAAATTCACCACCTGATGGTTTGCTTTCTGTTTTTTGTCATTCGGGTTCTGCCTTTTTGAAACAACACAAGACAAATTTACTATCTTTCCTTCGCACCAAGCAAATGCTTCAGGATATTTTCAAAAATTTACGACGTAGCCTGTTTTGGTTTCTGGCTCCTTTATCCTTCTGGTCAGATTTCTCTAGGTACTGTGGCTTCGGGGCACCTCTGGCCAGAGCAGGACGCCCTTCTGTTGTTACAGGCCAGGATAAAGGCAGCTTTGAACGCCTGCTTCTCAGTTTCGGTCGCGTGAGACAGAGCTGCCCTGTAGCAGTGCCCACAGCCCCACGGCACCCTCGACATCAAAAGGAGTAGATTTAAAATTTAAAAAGTGAAAATGTAACTCAATGGCACCCACTTTAATTGCCAAAAGCACTGTAGGAATCCCTTACATAAAACTGCTCATGGTGTATCTCACTATTTACAGAATTACTAGTTATTGTATAAACTGTTCACAGCAGAAAATGGAAACCGGACTGGAATCGCATTTATTTTTATTTTTTTAAACAAAAACCTAACAACTTCACTCTTGCTCGGTTTCTGTGGAATGAACACTTCATCAGGTGGGAAAGTAACAAATTAACTTGTGTCCCTAGACTTTTTCATGTCAGTAAATAACACTGAGACACCTTAGAAAAAAAATGAAAACTGCCTCATCAAGAAGACAAACTTACTTAATGTCCTCTTTTAGTACAACCTAAAAATATGCCCGGGAGGGCGGGCAGGGTGGCTCCTGCAGCAGGGGCAGGTGCTGCTGCCTGAGAAACCCAGCACCGAGGAAGGACTGTCCAACGTCCTGCTCCACGGAGTGCAACCCCACACCGCACACAGGGCTCACGGCCGGCAGCGTGAAGACTGCTCAAGCATGTTACAGTTGTCGGTCCAAATTATGAGAAACAGTACCCAAATAAAAGTCACACAGTAAAACAGCAATTGAGAATACCAAGTATTCTACAGAAGAGTAATTTATGGAGAAATGTCAAACTGCATTAATGAAGTAAGTTCTGTTACCTAATAAAACACAAACTCATTCATCATGTTATACTCTCTAGACCTAATTAAAAACATGTCTGAGCAAGAAAATCAGTATCCACTGAAACAGCCCACTCCTTCTTCTAAATTAAAGAGGAGTATCATTTTAAGAAATGAGAACAATTAACATTCTCATAATTACAGGTACAGAACGTTATCTTATGAATCTGTAAACAGACACTTTCTCTTAAAAGATTTCACTCTTCTAAATTTGGATGGGAGTAAGCGAGGAAACGTCTCCTGGCTTAGGTTCGTTAGTGCCGATTTCTAAAGTGGGCAAACGAGCCAGTGCTGGGAGGACCGAGGCGGCCTCTCTCCACTGGGCAGGAAGCGGCTTCACATCCCCTCATCTTCAAAACACAGACTGTTTTGTTCTTCAGACATACGTTGCTTTACTCTACCCTCCCCCCCCCAAACCACTAAGGACAAAAGAGAATCCAATCTCTTACTTTACTCCCAACAGTAGCTCAGAACGGTGCACTGAGCCGACGCTCAGCACCAGTCAAAGGGCAGTTCAACTCGCTACAGACTTCAGGGCTGACGTCCGAGGACAGACGGCAGACCACGCTCACCCTGCAGTCACGAGCTCACGGTTCCATAGTGACGTGTGTCAAAGCCGTCTGGCAGGAAGGTACGTTCAGGGGAACAGACTGGAGTTGACAGATGGAGAATTCTCACAGAATGAACACAAGACAGCCCAGACTGAAGCTCTTTTAAACCAAGAACTAAGCTGGGATTTCCCAGTCCTCTAAGCCTGAACCAGTTCCGCTCCACTGGTGGGCCGGTCCCCATTCCTCATTTTCAGGTCAACAAAAAAATATGTTGAAAACTATGTGTTTATGACTTTATACCACAAGACACTAACTTCTACCTTGAACTTACAGTAAAAGCCCCATTAAGGGAGACAAGCACATTGAGCTATCGGAATACGATATAGGGGCAAGGTGTCCCTTACTTTTTGACATTTTCACTCAAAATGTCAGACAAAGTCTGTTAAGTGGGTTGTCCTTAAGAACTTGGGCAAGACTTTCCTGCCTATGTTCCTACCCATTAAAAATACCCTAACATTTTTAATATCCCCTTCCCCCCTGAGGAACCCCTATGATCAGGCGACTTAATGCCTCCCGGCTTTGGGCCGCAACTCCAGGGTCCAGGGCAAGCGCTCAGCTAGCAGCCCCACACGGAGAGCGCTGAGGGCGGGCTGTCCTCCCTAGGAAAGCCGTCCCCACCGTGCAGGCAGTCCGCCAGGAGCCAGCTCCCTGCCCTCGGCACAGCCCTGCCTCTGCCTTCTCAGTGGGAGCACGAGGACGACCTGATCAGGAGGGCAGGAGCTACGGCTCAGCTGCTCCAACAGTCTGGCTGGCAGCAGGGACAGGATGTCACCTGCAAGGAGGCCGCGTGGCTCCAAAAGCCCAAGACGCGCACCCGCGGTTCTCTTCGCGCAAGAGCCGCATGGGACACGGCAAGGGTCTCGTGTTCT
>PISX010001576.1:177562-190762 GCA_004024625.1 Mellivora capensis | reverse complement strand
TGGGAGGTTTTTGATCACTGCTTCAATCTCGTTACTAGATATCGGTCTGTTCAGGTTGTCAAGTTCTTCCTGGTTCAATTTTGGGAGTTTATATTTTTCTAGGAATGCATCCATTTCCTCTAGGTTGCTTAACTTATTGGCATATAACTGTTGATAATAGCTTCTGATGATTGTTTCTACTTCCTTGGTGTTAGTTGAAGCACCTTCTGTCTTAATCACTATAGCTTTAATAGTAAGTTTTGAGATTGGGTGGTGGCAATCCTCAATTTCCTTTTTTTTTCCCCCCTTTAATATTTTTTTGACTACTCTGGGACTCTTGGTTTTCCAGTTTTCCATCCAAATTTTAGAATCAACATGTTGATATCCACAAAATAACTTCCTGGCATTTTGATTGGGATTGCATTGAGTCTGTAGATGAGTTTGGGAAGAACTGACCTCTTAACAGTATTGAGTGTTCTTACCCAAGATTATGGACTTATCTTTCCACTTCACATCTTACCTTGCTTGCTATCTTTCATCAGAATTTTATACTTTTTCTCACGCAGATCTTGTGCATATTTCGTTAGATTTGCACCTAAGTATTAAATTTTTTTTGTCTGCTAATGTAAATGGTCTTGTGTTTTTAACTTCAAGTTCCACTTGTACATTGCTGGTATATACGAAAGTAATTGACTTTTAAAATTTTTTTATTTAAATTCAATTTTGTTAACATATAGTGTACTTTTAGTTTTATGGTTAGAATTTCGTGATTCATTGGTTGCATACAACACCCAGAGCTCATCTCAACAAGTGCCCTCCTTAATACCCCTCACCCAGTTACCCCAACCTTCCCCTCGCCTCCAGTAACCCTTGGTTTATTTCCTGTAGTTGAGTCTCTTGTGATTTGCCTCTGTGTCTATTTTTCCTTCCCTTCCCCTATATTCATCTGTTGTTTTTTAAGTTCCACGTATGACTGAAATCATATGGTATTTGTCTTTCTTCCTCTAGTTCTATCCATGTCCTTGCATATGGCAAGATTTCATTCTTTTTGATGGCTGAGTAATATTCGTGTGTGTGTGTGTGTGTGTGTGTGTGTGTACATAAAGAAGATGTGTACCACATCTTCTTTTCCATTCATCTGTTGATGGACGTGTTGTGTGTGTGTGTGTGTGTGTGTGTACACCACATCTTCTTTATCCATTCATCTGTTGATGGACATCTGGGCTCTTTCCATAGTTTGATTATTGTGGACATTGCTACTATGAACATTGGGGTGCTTGTGCCCCTTCAAATCACTATGTTTGTGTACTTTGGATAAACATCTACTAGTGCATTTGCTAGGTCGTTGGGTTGTTCTATTTTCAACTTTTTGAGGAATCTCCATGCGGTTTTCCAGAGCGGTTGCACCAGCTTGCATTCCCACCAACAGTGCAGGAGGGTTCCCCTTTCTCCTCATCCTCGCCAACATCTGTCGTTTCCTGACTTGTTCATTTTAGCCATTCTGAGTGGTGTGAGGTGGTATCTCACTGTGGTTTTGATTTGTATTTCCCTGAGGCCGAGTGATGTGGAGCATTTTTTCATGTGTCTGTTGGCCATCTGGATGTCTTCTTTGGTCTGTTCATATCTTCTGTCCATTTCTTGACTGGATTTTTTTGTCTTTTGGATGTTGAGTTTGATACATTCTTTATAAATTTTGAATACTGGCCCTTTGTCTGATAGATCATTGGAAAGCAATTGACTTTTCCATTTTAACTGTGTGTTGTGCAGTCTTGCTATAATCACTTGACTAGTTTTAGGAGGGTGTGGGTGTGGGGTGTGAAGTCTTTGTATTTTCTGTAGACAGTCAGGTCATCTGTGAACAGAGTTTTATTCTTTCCCAGGTTGTACACCTTTTATTTCCTTTTCTTACCTTATTTCATTAGTTTGGCCTTCCAGTATAGTGTTGAATAGTAGTAGTAAGAGGGACATCCTTGCCTTAATTTCTGTCTTCTATTTTCTCAGTATTAATATCATGTTAGCTGTGGATTTTTGGAGACATTCTTTATCAAGTTGAGGAAGTCCTCCCATTCATAGTTTCCTGAGGGTTAATAATGAAGGGGTGTGGATTTTGTTAAATTTCCTCCCTTCATTGATATGATCATGTGATATTTTCTGTTAATGTGATGGATCACATTGATTTTCTAATGTTGAACCAGACTTGCATACCTGGAATAAATCCTACATGATCCTTTTGTATAATTTTTTAATATACTGTTTGCTTTTTTTTTTTTATACTGTTTGCTTTTATTTGCTAATTTTTGTTGAAGATTTTTGTGTCTATGTTCATGAGAGATTCTAGTTTGTAGTTTCTTTTCTTGCAGTTTTGGTTTTGGTGTTAGGGTAATGATGATCTCCTAGAATGATTTAGGAAGTATTCCTTCTAGTACTTTATAGAAGAGATTGTAGAGAATTGTGTAGTATTCTTCCATAAATGTTTGGTTGAATTTACAGTGATTGGGATTGTTAGCAGTAGCCCTCCCTTCTTTCATCTGATATTAGTAATTTATGTCTTCTACCTTTTTTTCTTTGTTTGCCTGGCTAAGAGTTTATCTGTTGTATTGATGTTTTCAAAGAAACAGACTTGGGGTTTATTGATTTAAAAAAAAAAAATTCCTGGTTTTAACTACATTGATTTCTGCTCTAATTTTTATTTTTTTTTCTACTTCCTTTTTTTTTTTTTTTTAAGATTTTATTTGACACAGAGTCAGTTAGAGAGGGAATACAGACAGGAGGAGTGGGAAATGGAGAAGCAGCCTCCCTGAGCAGGGAGCCTGATGCAGGGCTCTATCCCAGGACCCTGGGACCATGTCCTGAGCCAGAGGCAGTCGCTTAACCAACTGAACCACCCAGGCACCCCTCCTTACTTTAGATTTGATTTTTGTTGTTGTTGCCTAAAATGGAAGCTTAAATTATTGACTTTAATCTTTTTTTCCTAATATTTGCATTCGATACTGTATTTTTCCCTTTAAGCAGCATCCCACACATTTTGCTACATTGTATTTTGTTGAGACTTGTCTCCTATTATTTAGCAGTGTGTCATTTAATCTCCATGTATTTTGGACTTCTTCAGCTATCTTTCTGTTACTGATTTTTAATTCCATTGTGGTCTGAGAACATACTTGGTATAATTTTTATTTTTAAAAATTTGTTGTGTTTTGTGGCCCAGAATTATTCTGTCTTGATGAATGTTCCATATGAGATTAAGAAGAATGTGTGTTGCACTATTACTGGGCGAAGTTGTCTGTGGATGTCTGTTGTACGTTAATTGATGGTGGTGCTGAGTGTGCCATGTCTGGACTGAATATCCACATCTGTCAGATCCTTGTTGCCCTACTACTGGATCTGCCCATTACTGATGGAGAAGTGTTGAAGTCACCAGCTATGATAATGGATTTGTTTCTTTCTCCCTGCAGTTCTGTTAGGTTGTGTCTTACCTGCGTTGATCAGGCACATATACGTTAAGGATAATTGTGTCTTCTTGGTCATTTGATTTCTTTATCATTATGTAATGCTCCTCCTTATGCCTGATAACTTTCCTTGCTCTGAAATCTGCTTTGTCTGAAATTCATATAGCTACCCCAGTGTTCTTGTGATTAGTGTTACTTTAGATTTTTTTTAATGTATCTGAGCATTTAACTTGTTGATATTTAAGTTGTTTCCGTTTTCATCAAGATATAATTCACAAAGCATAATAGTTGCCATTTTAAAGTGTACTCTTATCTGGTTTTTAGTATATTTACTATGTATGTGGTACATATGTCCCTACTGTCTAGTTCCAGAACACTTCCATCACCCAAAAAATAAACCTCTTAGTTCCAATTCTCCCCTCCCCTTATTCCCTGGCAATTCATGAATCGTGAACCATGAATCTTTCTGTTCTTATGGATTTGCCTCTTCTGGAACATCTCATATCAATGGAATCATATAACACGTGACCTTTTGTGTCTGGCTTCCTTTAACCTGAGAGTAGAACGTTTTCAGACTTCACTCATGTTGTAGCATGTAACAGTTTATTCCTTTTTATGGCTGTGTAAGAAGCTCTTCCACATTTTAAGTATCCATTCATCAGTTGATGGTCGTTGGGTTTATACTTTTTGGCCATTGCGAGCAGTGCTGCTGTGCACATTCATGTAGAGGTTGTGGCAGGAACATCTGTTGTCAGTTCTATCGGTGTCTTCCCCTAGAGGTAGAGTTGCTGGGGAATTGCACATTAACTTCTTGAGGAGCTGCGGAGCTGTCTGCTGCCTTAGCCACACCATTTTACATTCTCACCGGCAATACAGGAGGGTTCCAGCTTCTCCGCCTTCTTGCCAGCACTTTTCTTCTTCTTTTTTTCTTTTTCTTTTTCTTATTTTACCATAGTTGTCCTAGTGGGTGTGAAGTGGCATCTCCGTGTGCTTTTGATTCGCATTTCCCCAATGACTAAGGATATCGAACATCCCGACGTGTGTTCTTAACCATCTGTGTATCTTCTCTGGAGAAATGTCTATTCAAAACTCTTTGGCTTGTTTTTAAATTAGGTTATTTGTCTTTTTGTTGTTGAGTTGTAAGAGTTCTTTGCATATTCTGGTTATTAGACCCTTGTCAGACAAATGATTTGCAGATACTTTCTCCCATCCTGTGGGTTGTCTTTTCACGTTCTCGGTAGTGTCCTTTGACACACAAAAGTTTTTATTTTGATCAAGTTCAGCTTATCTATTTATCTTATTGCTTTGTGTATCATATCTAAGAAACTTTATCCAATCCAAAGTCATACAGATTTTCACCTGTTTTCTCTGACAGTGTTACAGTTTTTACTCTTATATTTAAATCTTTGATCCATTTTGAGTTACATTTTTGTGTATATGTGAAGTTGCTTTTCCAAATTCATTCTTTTGCATGTAGATATTCACTTGTCCCAGTAGTAGGCACTCGAAAAGATTGGTTTTTCCCCCATTAAATGGTCTTGGCATCCTTGTGAAAATTCAGTTGACCATAAATATATGGGTTGTAAATACTTTCTTTTTAAATACTTGGGAAATCTACACTATAGAGTAAAACCATTCCTGAAGTAGTAAAACCATTCTTGGCAAGTGAAATATCTATATTATGGCACTGTGAGTTTGGGTTTGCTTTTCACAGCAAAAGCTGCCTAACCCAGTATTCACAGATGTTCCGAGTTATTTAGTCATGTGTCACGCAACTTTTGTTTATCTGAGAACAGTACTAATATTACCTGATAGCTTTTGTTCATTGGGGCTAAGTTATACAATTCATTTATTTATTTATTTAAGATTTTATTTATTTGCGAGCGAGTGAGAGAGTGCATGAGCAGGAGGGAGGGACAGAGGGAGAAGCAGGCTCCCTGCTCAGCAGAGAGCCTGATGTGGGACTCGAACCCAGGAGACTGGGATCATGACCTGAGCCGAAGGCAGACGCTTAACCAACTGAGCCACGCAGGCACCCCAGTTAAACAACTTAGAATGCCATTATGAAGTTCAGAACTTCAACAGTGTGTAACTGAGGCAGGGAGAGTGATCGACCTAAAGGCATACAGTTGGTGAGTAGCATGGCCGGGATTATGAACTGAGACCCCCTCCTGTGATGTACTACATAACTATGATGTAAGGTGTTATCTGAGATGGTCTCAGGAGAGAAAAGTCCAGACTAATTTGGGCCCCAGTTTAAGAAGCAGGTGGTTTTCAGTAGATGACTATGAAATTATGGTTTGGTATGAAGTCCTCCTCTCTGACACTATCAGGGTCGGTCTTTGGTTGATTAACTAAGAAAGTCAGTTTAAACAAGTACTCTTAAGGAATGGTACATATAGTTCTTAGCATTTTATTTGGAAAAAATATATGTACATTTATTCTCCATTGAAGCAGTGTCAGGTCTTTTCCCTGGAAACTGGCCTGCTGATTAGATTTCTAAGTTGTCACGGCACCTGGGTTGCTCAGTAGGTTAGGCATCTACCTTCAGTTCAGGTCATGACCTTGGGGTCCTGGGATGGAGTCCTGTGTTGGTCTCCCTGCTCAGCAGGGAATCTGCTTCTACCTCTGCCCCTTTTCCTGCTCATACTGTCTCTCTGTGTCTCAAATAAACAAAAAGAATCTTAAAAAAAAAAATCTCTATGTTGTCTTTTTTGCATTCAGTTTCAGTTTCTTTAACTGAATTGAATGAGAATCCTGTGATCACCCCCTCCCTACCTGGTACGTGGTCATCTCACCCATACCTAAATTAGCAAAAATTTTATTGATTTCTTTCTATCAAATCTTTCCAAAGTAGCTGTCTTAGTTTTCATAAGAACAGTGATCTTTTCGCACTCATATTTTGTTGGTTTACATAGTGTTTAATGAAATTATATAATTACGAAGTAAGTGTAGGCGGCCTTAACTAGTTTGGGAATCATCACATTTAATTTTTGCTGACTAAACAGGTAAATGAGTAGCCAAGTCACAGGGGAAGTAGATAGTAATTTATTGCCTCTAAGCATATAAGCCTACCAGGGGCATCACAGTATTGTAAAGGGGAAACACAGCATAGCTAATCCCGTGAGACCAATACTTGGGAATAGGTTATGAAAGATTTGGAACATCTATTCAATGGAACACTCAACATCCACATAAAATATTAATAGAAATGTATGTGTTTTACAAAAAGACACTGAAGTTATATTTTTAGATGGGAAATATTTTTTTATGGAATGGGTTTTTGTTTTTTTATTCTTTTTAAAGATTTTATTTATTTATTTGACACAGAGAGAGAGATCACAAGGAGGCAGAGAGAGGGGGGGAAGCAGGCTCCCTGCTGAGTAGAGAGCCCGACGCGGGGCTTTATCCTAGGACCCTGAGATCGTGACCTGAGCCAAAGGCAGAGGCTTTAACCCACTGAGCCACCGAGGCTCCTCTAGATGGGAAATAGTTTAGAAGAGCATGAGTATTAAGTGTGTGTGTGTGTGTACACACATACATAGAGAAGGTCTGGAGTTACCATTCAAGATGGTGGCGTAAGAGGATCTTGAACTCATCTCTTCAGTCAAGTATACTGAATCTGTAGCTCCATATGGAAAAATTTCCTCTGGAAGAAACCCTAAAACTAGCTGAGTGGCTCCTACATATTAAGTGAATAAGAAAAAAACCTACATTGAAGTAGGAATTAGTCTTGCCATAAACCTCACCCCTGGTACAGCGACCTGTGATTGGGATGATACTCACAACCCCAGGCTTCTCCCTGAGGAGTGGGTTTGAACCCCACTTCTGGTAACCCAACTTTTAAGACCTGCATTTGGGAGACAAGACCCCAAAACATCTAGCTTCGAAAGCCATCAGGGCTTGCATCCATGAGACCCACAAAGCTGTAGCAAACGGAGAAACAGTTTTTAAAGGAGTTGTGCAAGTAGACTCACCCACGCTGGAACTCAGCACAGAAGCAGCAGACTGAAAAGCGTTCAGATTTCTGCGAAAGAGGCTCATTTGCTTATCTTAAAGCCCTGAGGGGCAGGCATCTAATTTAACATGGATCTGGTGGCCTAGTAAGGTATTCTCCAAAGATGGAGCTGACAGGTGCAATCTTTGCGCTGTCCCTCTACCTCGCTTCTGCTTTCTTGTATCTCCTGGAAAGGAGCTTGTATGCTCGTAGTGCCCCAAATTTTGCAGTTGTTACCCAGGGAGTACCTCTAGATCACCTGGCTGTAGCGGCCAGCAAGACATACACTCAACGGTAGTGAGTATTGCAGTATTTACAACAGCCAAGACTTGGAAATAACTAAAGTGTCCACCGATGGGTGAATGGATAAAGAAAATGTGTGTGTATACAGTGGATTATTCAACCATAAAAAGAAGGAAGTCTTGCCATTTGCAACAACATGGATGGACCTTGAGGATATTGTGCTGAGTGAAATAAGTCAGACAGAGAAAGACAAATACTGTATGATCTCCCTCATTTGTGGAATCTAAAAAAACAAAACAAGATGAAGTCATAGAGAACAGATTGGTGGTTGCCAGAGGCGATGGGGGTGTGGAGGAAATGGATGAAGGGGTCCAGTGGTATAAACTTCCAGGTAATAAGATAAGCCCTGGGGATATAATGTACATCATGGTGACTGTAGTAAATAAGAACTGTATATTATTGTATATTTATTTTATTATTTTTTATTAACATATAATGTATTATTAGCCCCAGGGGTACAGGTCTGTGAATCATCAGGCTTACACACTTCCCAGCACTCACCATAGCACATACGCTCCCCAGTGTCCATAACCCAGCCACCCTCTCCCGACGCCCCTCCCCCCGGCCCCCCTCAGTTTGTTTTGTGCGATTAAGAGTCTCTTACAGTTTGTCTCCCTCCCAATCCCATATTGTTTCATTTTTTCCTTCCCTACCTCCCAGACCCCCCACTTTGCCTCTCAAATTCCTCATATCAGGGAGATTGTATGATAATTGTCTTTCTCTGATTGACTTATTTCGCTCAGCATGATACCCTCTAGTTCCATCCACGTCATTGCAAATGGCAAGATTTCATTTCTTTTGATGGCCGCATAGTATATTACTGTATATTTAAAGTTGCTAAAGCTTAAGAGTTCTTAGCACAAGAAAAATAATGTGTATGTTTGGTGATGGATGTTAACTAGTCTTAGGGTGATCATTTCACAATAGATAAAAATATGGAATTTTTATGTTGTACACCTGAAACTAACATGTGCCCATTATATGTCAGTTTCTTTAAAAAGTAATTTATATTTTATCTTTTAAAAAATATTTATTTATTTGACAGACAGATCACAAGCAGGCAGAGAGGCAGGCAGAGAGAGGAGGAAGCAGGCTCCCCGCTGAGCAGAGAGCCCGATGCCGCGCTTGATCCCAGGACCCTGGGATCATGACCTGAGCTGAAGATAGAGGTTTTAACCCACTGAGCCACCTGGGCGCCCCAAAAGTAATTTATATTTTAAAGAGAAAGACTAGGGCACCTGGGTGTCTCAGTCAGTTAAGCGTCTGCCTTCGGTTGAGGTCATGATTTCAGGGTCTTGGGATGAAGCCTGGCATCAGGCTTCCCAGCTCATCAGGGAGTCTTCTTCTCCCTCTGCCCCTCCCCCCGCTCGTTCTCTCAATCTCTCTCTCTCTCTCAAATAAATAAAATCTTTAAAAAAAAAAAAAAAAAGCAAAGAGAAAGACCAAAACAAAGTCTGGAAGGATGTGAATCGCAGTGTTAAATAGTGAAAAAACAAACAAATATTTAATAGTGCTTAACTGCAGAGCATCAGAGAGTGGGTGATTTTTTTTAATCCTCTTTTATATAAGTATTTCTTTGTTGGTTGAAAGTTTGACAGTGAACATTTGTTGCTTTTAAAATTAAGAAGAAAAAGCTGTTTCTATTTTGAGAAGAACTTCTTTGAAATGTATAATTAAAAGAAATAAAATGCCTTGTAGAGTTAGGCAACAGGAGAGAATGGTCTGGGCGAGGGGCCCCCTTTCCCACACCCTTATGAAGTGAGCAGACCCCCTGAGGTCCCTGTGTGTGCTCCCCTGCAGTAATAGGGCCTCTTAAATGAATAGAATGACGTTTCTCTCTTATTCTTTCTCTGGTTTTTATTTATTTATTTATTTAAAAAATATTTATTTATTTGACAGAGAGAGACCACAAGTAGGCAGAGAGGCAGGCAGGGAGAGAGGGGGAAGCAGGCTCCCTGCTGAGCAGAGAGCCCGATGCGGGGCTGGATCCCAGGACCCTGAGATCATGACCTGAGCTGAAGGCAGAGGCTTTAACCCACTGAGCCACCCAGGCGCCCTTCTGGTTTTATTTTTATATGTAAAATGTGATATCAGTGCAATCATTTTTTCTTTCTGGTTTGATTTTCAGGAAGATTTTGATGTCGATCATTTTGTGTCTGACTGTAGAAAGCGTGTCCAGCTGGAGGAACTAAGAGGAGATCTGGAACTCTACTATAAACTTCTTAAAACAGCCATGGTCGAGCTCATCAACAAGGATTACGCAGATTTTGTCAACCTTTCCACAAACTTGGTAAACCTGAAATTCACAAGTCCTACACACACACACACACACACACACACACTTTCTCCTTCATATTTATTAAAAGTGCAGAGTTTTTAGAAACCTTTCATTTGGTTACCTCCCCACCCCCACCAGAAAACCAGAAACTTGAAGAGATTACCAATTTCATTGATAAAAGAACTAAACTTTTTGGAATACATTTTTTTTTTTTGTTTTAGTTTTTATTCATTTAAGGCTGCTCTAGCTTGATAATGTTTCAAATTCATTAGTCAACAGTGAAAAGTAAAGGATAATAATACCCTAGTGGTTGTTTTGTTAATTGCTAAGTGATTACCCTGAAGTCTTCCTTGGTTTAGACTAATTTGTAGAAGCAAATATCCACTACTCTTACAGAAATGTTTAATTTACTCTCAGGTATATGTGTTAGCCAGAGCCAGGTTGAGAGAACATTGGCCACTATTGATATTTAGAAAGTTTGGTTTTATAAAAATATAAGAATGATTTGCAGTGAACTTATCAGTTGTTTATAAAAGCTGTTTAGAAATGTTGAGTTTTATTACTTGGCAGAAAAGTCTCCTTGTTAATGTTTCATTTTGTTTTAAATCTGCTTGTCCAGAGAAGCACAGAAAGTCGCAGCTCCACGGGAATTTCAAGAAGCATTAAAATTAATGATGCATGTTTGCTTTTGGGAACTATACCACCAAGATAAATGTCCCCAAAGAATTAGAATCCTAGAAAATTTTATTTCTGTTTAATTTGGGTTTTTCTCAAGGGTTATAATAATGTTTAAGAGAGACATAGCCCATCAGACTTTCACATCAGCTGGCTGAGTCTCATCAATTACAGACAGAGAACTGTTCACCTTCTGTGAAAATTTTTCACATTCATTTAAAATGTCATCCAAAGGCAAATTGTTCCTAAGGAAACTTTCGTTTCTCATGACTTCCCTTATTTTTATAGTTACATGTATTTCAACAGATTTTTTCATATTCTATGAGCAACATTAATGGCCATATAACACTTCTGTTGTTTAGCTACTCAGCAAAATATGGTTGTACCAAAAAAAGAACTTAAGTCTGGTACTGCTTTGATCGTTAAACAATACGTCACTGTTACTCCTGATTGTGATGTGTTTGTGCCAACCTGGTTTTGCCTTTAGGTTGGCATGGACAAAGCCCTCAATCAGCTTTCTGTGCCTTTGGGACAGTTACGAGAAGAAGTTCTGGTAAGTCCCCAATTAATGAAAACAGTCTACTGTGACGCATGTTGTCCTCGTTGGCTTTTCTCTAAGAATTCTTTTCATCTGTTAGGTTGGTGGTACTGGTGGTTGTTTTTTAAGGGTTCATGATTATAGTATTCACCTTCAGAAGAGTTGTAAATGATTTTCTGTTTTCGCATATGCTAAAAACCTAAGAAAACCATGTTTGGTTTGAAGAAGACAGATTCTCAGAGTAGACAGCCTTAAAATGTCAGGGGAGAGGAAGCATATTTCCAAATTCAACTTATTAATGCCACTTTGGTCATATGTAAGTGGTTTCCAACTTACGAATGACTTGTATTTTAACAGTTTATAATCTTGTAAATATCCCTCCCCCCACGTAATTTACATGTGGTTAGGTTCCTGGGCTGATCTACAAAAGCTATGTAACCCCTAATGGAACTGAAGGATAATATAAATAAAATGTAATACTTAATAAATGTGGCATTTGAATGTTCTCTCAGAAAAATCTCTGTTGTAGGAATGGGACTCCCCACCTCTAAGCCATTGGGAATAGGAACTCCACCTGGGTGAACAGTGGAGGGGGAGTTGTGGCATCACTTCCAACAGAAAACTGTGCTGCCCTGTCTTCCCCACTTCCCCCTGTCCGTGTCTGCAGCCCTGACTTCCGGCCTCCGTCCATTCTGATGCCCTGTCGTAAACTTGGTGCAGGACACCATCCTTCCTTGTGTGTCTCCTCTAGCTTGAGTGGCCTCGTGCATCCCACCCCTAAGACAGTGCCTGCATCCTAGAGAGAATATAAGGAGAAGTTAATTTAAGGGAAGACACAGTACATGGTTAAAACCAAGAAAAATGCAGAGTAACAGAAATGTCAGTGCTGAGAAGCCCAGGGGAGGGGTAGGCAGGAAAGAGTTTGTGAAAGAGGTAAAAATCTTGAGTTGTGCCTTGAGCTAGCCGATACTTTCCATGGTTTATGCCTTGTTTGAATTTTACAAAATCTTGTTCAAGGTACCTTTCCTTGGAATGGAAGTGATTTTCGTGGTCCGGTGTTGGATTCCACACCAGCCGCTGTGTGGCTCTCCCGCTGCCGCCTTGGTGTACCTCTTCCTCCCGGGGCCTCATAGTGGTGTTGTTTCCTGAGCCCAGCCTTCCTTTGGCCTCCCACTCTTCTCTCGAACCCCCTCCCTGGAGGCAGATTTGTTCTGTTCGCACAGGCTCCTGTCCTACCTCGCCCCCTGCCAGTACCGTATTCCCCTCCCTTTTCCATGGCCTGTCTTTATAGCCACTTTGGTCCTGCTCAGCCACAGGCCTGACCTGCTTTCTGGTCCCAATTCTGGAGCTGTTCTGTGAGATTCTCAGACCACTGAGGGATACGACTATTTTTGTCTTCATTGTATCCCTGTGGGCTACCGCAATACTGACATCCAGGAGGTATTTCATAATGTTGATGGAGTGAATTAATTCACATTCCTGTGGAATTTTTGTGATATGCCTACTTTATTCTAGTTGTTTCTGTTAACCTTTGTTTTGGCCCTAATTCCTGATTATCTCTTTATTCATTAGCTTCTGGACATGTTTCTCCACCTCTGCACTCTCCCTTTTTTTGGTCTTCTGTTCTTCATTCTTGATTCCTGGTATTTCCAAACCCACATTTCATCATCATGCCTCAGTGCTTCGACATTCTCTAGTTCTCCAAAATGTGCAGAATCTAAAGACCTCATCTCAGTGAAGTTGGCCCTCTCTTCCTATTTCTGCTTCTCTCCAGAAGGAAGCCTGCAGTGCACATGGCTGTGTGCCTGTGTGACCCTGACCCTGAGTGCGTCTGCACTTACTTCTTCTCCACATCCCCTCCCACCTTGGCAGCTGTGTACACATGGCTTTCAGAGTCTGATTCGAGCCCCATCGCATTTCCAGACTCTCCTGTACTTTGCTTCAGATTATCTGTTCTCCGTTCTAACCAACCCCCCCCCCCCCC
>PISX010001576.1:0-177462 GCA_004024625.1 Mellivora capensis | reverse complement strand
ACAATGTCTATAATACATTTTCTTTATCATTCTTTTAAAGAGTCTCAGGTCATCTGTCAGTGAAGGAATTCGGGCAGTAGATGAACGAATGTGTAAACAAGAGGACATAAGGAAGAAAAAGGTATCCTCCAGTAGATTTCTTACACTTATGCCAGTTAAAGCCTTCTCCTCTTGTCTCCCTGTACTCGTCAGCACTATCCAGCTTTTCTCAAAGCTCTCACGCATGTGCATTTTACGCATTATGTCACGTTATCTACTTGAAATGATGAGGGAATTTTAGAGGTACCCACATAGTCTCCAGGTCACTCACTTTTTCCAGAACAAGAAATAGTGATAACTGTTACCGGTGCAGCGCTTGGCAGTTGAGCCACCATATACATTTTCAGCGGCCCTGTAAAGAAAATAGGCCTATATTAGAGACTAGGGGAGAAGTGGGCTTTCTAAAGCAAACTCAGGATTCTGCTGCAGGTTTGTTATTTTCTGATTTTGTGTTCTTTATGTTCTGATGTTAACTTCTATTTTTTCGATTCCTGGTAGTTAGCATGCGGTGTTGGCTTAGTTTCAGGTGTGTGAGACAGGCAGTGGCTCCGTACAACCGAGGGCTCACCCTGGGAGTGTGCCCCCTAGTGCCCGTCTCCAGTTTCGTGTGTCCCCGATTTCATTCATGATCATAACGATGAAGGGGCACAGCGGGCATTGGGAGTCCGGGCTTCTGACGCTAGCCTGCTGCTCTGTACAATGTTTTCTATGTGTATTATTAGCATATTTGTTAAAATCTTAGTGGGGAGAAGCCTATTTGAGGGACCTTCTGTTTAATTCGCCTCTAGATCTCCTCACAGCTTTTGTCCAAAGAATGCATGTCGTGTGCTTCCAGACAAAACAATAAGCTTCGTGAGAGCAGGGTGTTTTTCTTGCTTTATTTTCTCGTGTCCCCACCGTCAGGATGAATGTCGAGCTCCCAGGGGTGTTCAGTAACTATTTATTGAATGGATGACTTTGTATTTTTTTGTTCTTTAAGGATGACTGTTTTCATAATGTCCCTCAACCTCTTTGATAATATTTGTAGTGTAAAAGGTCTTTAATGAATTGATGCTTAGGCATATGGGTATACGGACATGTAAACTGAGAGGGTCAGTATGATCGGAAGCCAAAGTTAAAACATGAATAAAGGGTCATAAGAAAACAAATGGAGGGTCGCCTGGTAGCTCAGTTGGTTAAACGTCCGACTCTTGATTTTGGCTCAGGTCATTATCTCAGGGTCGTGAGATCAAGCCCCGCATTGAGCTCTGTGCTCAGCAGAATGTCTGCTCGAGATTCTCTCTCTCCCTCTGCCTCTCCCCTGCACACGCACATGCACTCTCCCTCTCTTTCTCGAATAAATAAATCTTTTTAAAAAAATAGGAAAGAAATGGGGTGCCCATAGAAAGATTCAGGGTGGGAAAAAGAAGAAATAAGAGTATAGAATATGAGAAAGCAAAGTCTAGGGTTTTTTTTTTTCCCCTATAAACTTGCAATAGAATATTGAAGAATGCTTATTCTAGAAAGCCAGAACTAAGATTTGCATTCTTGAGAATTCTGTGTTTCGTAGAAATATTCAAAACATAGCATGCTCTATACATTTGAAGTTGACTTTTGGTTTTATATTTTCCTGTATTTAGCATGGGAAAAAAGATGATTAAGAGTAAAGAAAAGATGGTGACTTTTTTTGTTTGCTTAATTTTTATTTTTATAGATGTGTGTGTCGAGGCTTATACAAGTTATTCGATCAGTTGAAAAAATTGAAAAAATCTTAAATTCTCAAAGTTCTAAAGAAACCTCTACACTAGAAGCAAGCAGGTAAGCATTTTTTTTTCCTTAGTAGCACATAAATTAATACTGCACATCCAGCCTAATTTGGCGGGGAGGGTTTAGTTAGAATTCATTTCTGAACAAGAAGAAAATCCAGGTTTGTGGTTTAGTGTTTTTGAATGTAGCTATAGGAGAGTAGAGCGTATGAAATGCTGAAGTTTATAATATGTCCCTATAAACCCGTTGGTTATAGACCACAGTTCTAACATGTCAGTATGCTTCCAGTGGAAAAGTTTTATATTTGGAATCACCTTCCCTGAGGACTAGCAGAATCCTGTTGATCTTCAAGGCATACCATTCATATTGCTCAGATTTTTTTTCCTAGACATGCCCAGAGTATTACCATTGATGTATTTTGCACCAACATTATATTATTACGAAACAGTGTGGGACACATTCAGTTGAAATTTACAAACAGGAAAGAAAAAGCTTATGAAATAGGAAAAAGATGATGACTCTCTTTGTTATACTGTGATTGTCTTATTCCCTTCCTGGTGTGAATTTTCAATCAGCCAGGGTAGATGAGTGACTCAGAAAATGAGTTGTTAGGTCCTGTCAGCACCATGAGACACACTGTGGTGCAGTGGGAGGAGCCCGGGCATGTCCTGCATGTACCAGCTGGGCTGCCCACATCAAGGTCGTCTGGTGCCCTGTGTGCTCTGTCATGTGAGGCTAACAGTCCCTCCTCCTGCAGGCAGAGTTGGGTTTCTTAATTTTAGGAATTAAGGTTTTAGATTTGGAAGGGAGTTGATATGCTCCACATGTCTCATGATGGAGATTAAGAATGGACACATCCCAAAGGAAGCGATTCTCTGGTCCAGAGTCTCTGCCCCCTTTCACATCAAGACGTTCAGCTAAGTGGTCAACCCCCTCCATCCTTGTGTCTCCAGCCCGCTGCACTAGTGCTTCTGCCCCCGTTCGCCTGCACTTGGCAGACACTCGGTGCGTGGCCCTTCTGCGGCCCATGTGCCTCCAGCGGCTCCGCTTTGGTGCAGCCCCTCCAGCCACGTCCTTGTTCAGCCCCTGAGAAGCCGGCCCTCCAGCGTTCTTCCCATCTTTGCCATTGCCGCTGTGCTCCTCGGATAGAAGCAGCTCAGTGAGCTCTGTGTCTGCAATCCCGTCCCTTTGCAACACTGTCCTTGATAAACAGACATTGTGCGCTTTCTTGCTCAGAATTACCTTGGAGGACTTTTTTTCTCGAGAAGAACAGCTCTGAGCTCTAGAGTCAGGAAAGCCAGAGCAACATCGGCGCATGGCAAATCCATCATGCTTTCCAGGCCCAGAAACGTCAAGAGAAGGATAAATAGGAAATGCGCACCGGGTCAGTCAGTAGAGGTCGGGATTAGGCTTCGGCTTCGGCATTGGTGGTGCCGAGCACTTGCCTTCCCTCCACACTAGTTCTGATGCTCCGGGACTGGTCGCACTGCCGCGGGTCTCCAGATGTTTTGGGTTTCCTTACAGTGTGTTTCCTCACTACCTGACTGCCCATCGTCACATGTGGGGTGCCTCAAAGAGCCCAGCAGGTGCTTCGGGGCCTTTATTGTTTTTTTCTTTCACTGTCCGGCTTCCTTTTGAATGGGGTTGACGCTTTCTAATGTGGGGGGCGAGAGGGAAGCGTATCGAGTCCACTTGGTGGCAGATGCACCGTGAGTGTTTTCTCACCGGCTCCCGGAGCCCCGAGCTTGCTCTTCCCGCCGTTGGGTAAATGTAAACTTGGAGTCAGCTGCTCTGAGGGACTTCCCGGGTTGCTGCCAGGTGGCCAGTTTTAGCTGATTGAGGAGACAGCAGTAGTTGGTACTGTGGAGGTATTGGGGAGGGAGAATGAGGCAGGCGGAGAAGAAGAGGGGGGATTCGGGTACAAACGATAGGACAGGGAAGAGAGAGGAGGGGGTTAGAGATGAAGAAGGTCACGAATAATGGGGGAGTCCGAGGAACGTGGTGGAAACACGCAGTTGTACCCACACTGACCTAAAAGAGTTCCATCCGCTTGCCTGGGCCTTGCTGGGCCCTGTGGCCTGGGCCAGGCTGTGTCGGCGGCTTCTACGACCTCCCTGGTCCTCACCCCCCGTACCTGGGGCCTGTTGCACAGACAGCTTGTCCTGAAAATTGATGGCGTGTAGGTGCGGGTGCCTGAGCGCTGTAAGGCATGGGGGGGCTTGGGTGGGGGTGGTGGCTGGGAACACACTGTGAAGAAAGAGTACAAGGGGCGCCAGAGCCTCGGCATTGCGAACCAGGTGATGTGGTCGCTCAGAAATTAACTTCGGGAGTTACACTTCTGTAATTGTCTCTACTAGCCCTCTCTGGACTGGACAGATTTTGGAGAGAATTGCCACAGAATTTAACCAGTTACAGTTTCATGCTGTTCAGAGCAAAGGCATGCCTCTTCTGGACAAAGTAAGACCAGTAAGTGTTGGTTTCGATTTTCAGTTTGCTGTTTGCGAGTTTCCTGGATGATTTTGGTTTGGCCTAGCACTGCCCCCGATAATTGCTGCTCTATAGGATTTTGAAGCTAGCTTTGAATTTTTTCTTTCAGTGTCTGCTGCTTGGGACCCCACTTCCATTGTGTCACACTAGGTAGATTTTGTATAAAGACACGAGGGTAGTCTCCAAACTACGCGAGTAAAATTAATTCTGAATTTCATGTAACTTGACACATCACATGATGTAGTCAGAGTTCATTTATCCAAAGCCCTTGACCGGGTTTAAATGCACACTTGTCAGATTTACCCCGTAGCTTAAGAGGCAAAGAACTTTTTGTCGTTCAGTAATTGTCTAAACTTCCCTTTGATGAAGCCGACTTACTTTCAAAGGAATCATGGGGAGGGGACGCCTGGGTGGCTCAGTCCGTTAAGCCACTGCCTTTGGCTTAGGTCATGATCCCAGGGTCCTGGGATCGAGTCCCGCCTTGGGCTCCTTGCTTGGCAGGAAGCCTGCCTCTCTCTCTGCCTCTGCCTGCTTATGTGCTTGTGCTCTCTCTCTCTCTCTGACAAATAAATAAATAAAAATCTTAAAAAAAAAAAAAAGAGAAATCACGAGGAGAAGAGCTTCATTGTTATTCTCTAGGAAATGTTGGTATTTTAATCTCACATATATTCTGGTAGAATTAGAGGCTCGCTTTATATATGTAACACATATGTATATAAATTATACATATATATTTGAATTTTTAGAAACTGTTCTGCCTGGACCTTTCTTTCCTTGTCTCTCTGTTCTTGCAGCGTATAGCTGGCATTACGGCCATGTTGCAGCAGTCCCTGGAAGGCCTGCTGTTAGAAGGCCTTCAGACTTCCAATGTTGACATCATACGGCACTGCTTACGGACCTACGCCACAATTGACAAGACACGGGATGCAGAGGCGTTAGTCGGTCAAGTATTGGTGAAACCGTACATGGATGAGGTTTGTGCCCTGATGCACTTCATTCCGCAAACACAGAGCATCTACTCTGACTTTGATTCTTTACTGGGTGTGAGAGAGCTCAAGGCTCTTCCTTGAAGATTCTCCTAGTTACTGCGCTTCCGGTTGTAAGAATAGGGTTGGTCCCTATTGGTGCCCGTCAGCATGGCAGGAATCAGGCATGTGCTCTGGTCTCTTCCAGTGATGCCATAGCTCAGGGATCATCTTAATTTAGTAGGGGTGAGGGACTTGCCTAGGAAGAAGGTGCGGGTCAGAAGCTTTTCAGGTCAATTTCAGTTTCCGCAAGTTATATGTCAAGGCACACGTGCCCGCTGAAGGAGCTGGGAGACAGTCCTGTGCGCAGGGAAAGTCCGTGAGCAGGGACGCCTTCGCAGAATTGACGTGGCCTAAGTCTTGAAAACCATGACGGAGTTTGTCAGGCCAGGAAGGTGGGAGGGAGGGAATATTCAAAGATTCAAGGCTTTAATGGGCGAGTTAGCGGGATAGTATCTGAAGTCCGGAACTTGGTTACCCAGTGTCCTTGACCTGTGAGGATACAGTTAAATACAGGGAGTCAGTGTATCCTGCCTCTGAGCAGCCAGAGCACAGGCTGCGCCGTGTGAGGCCACCAGCACTCAGCAATTTCCCACTTAGAGAGTGTCGGTTTCATCTGGTTCAGGTTGATAGAAGTCATGAAGCCGTCTCAGCGTTTGAGGGCTTTCTTCCAGTCACCTGCCAGGGTGAGTGTTCTTTCTGTCCCGTAAGTACAAAGCTACCCACCATGACTTCAGGATGAAAGGCTTCCAGTTTTAAAACGGGACAGTATCCTATTGATAGAAGTGAAATTGAAGGATTAATTTCAGTAATCCTCTCAGCTTCATTAGGACTACTAAAAATAAATGATCTGTCAGTTCTCTGTATGTATCCTATTATAGTTCATAGCTCTCTCTGTGGGGGTGAAAAAGATTACGTTATTCTTTGTCACCAAATGAAAATATTTTAGTTATTTAATCGATGCCCTTTTCATTGAACTGAATCTAATGTGCTAAATTAGGGAAGTACTTTAAGTTTCCGTGTCGATAAATGAACTGTGGCCACGTTTGTATTTTAAGTTTGTATGCTTGTCATCTACCTCCTGCAACTCAGCGTCACCACAAAAAATAAAACACTAAAGCAAAAGTAAGATGTGTTTTCTTCCATCGCTCTCTGTCTCAGCCCTTTCCCTGTTCTAGAGATGGTAGAGGACAAGGTCAGGGTGAAGATGGTACAGAGCTGTTGTCTGGAGACACAGTATTTTGCTTTCAAGCTCAGAAGGGAAGCTTCAGGCCAGTCTCTGTACCCCAGCCTCTGTGTCCCCCAGGGTCGGAACAGTTCCCAAATCCCAGGACCTAGATTTTTGTGCCGCTGTTACTTACCTCCTGTTTAGAAAGCACATCGAGTGAGGAGGAGGAATGACGAAGTGCATTTTTAAGGTTTTCTCTGTTCTTTTCTCTGTAGTGTATAGTTCATAGTTCTCTTTTAGTGCTTTAAAAAAAACAAAAGACACTCTTCCTTCCGCTAGGTGATCGTAGAGCAGATCGTTGCGTCTCATCCGGACGGCCTGCAGATCATGTATGCTAAGCTCCTGGAGTTCGTTCCTCACCACTGCCGCCTTCTTCGAGAGGTCACAGGAGGAGCCATCTCAAGGTGACGTGAACTGCTGTGCATGTGCCTGAGCTCAGTTTAGTGACCACCTGTCACCTCCTGTGCGCTGCTGATCCCTGGCTGTCCTGTCTGACCCAGGAACGTGTGCGCTTCCCTATTTGTTACCAGTGCTGTGAGGCGGGTGTCGCTCGCCTGGGTTTACAGGGAAGGGAACGAAGAGTGGGGACGAATCTTGACGGTGACATTTCTGTGACTCCAGAGCCTCTGCTTTTCTCTTGTCTACACTTTCTCCTTAATCAGGTTCGAAATCAAAATTGGTTTCCTTCCATTATTGTGATGTCATCATCTGTCTAGAAATACCAGTTCAGTTTAATTCAACACGTTTTATACTGATCGCGATTAAAGTCATGTTTGGTTTTCCCTCCCTCTCTTATTTCATTTCCATGGCTTTCCGGTTCTGTTTCATGAATATCCCATTACCTTCCACTGTCTCCGTCATCCTGGTCCAGACCTTTGTCGCCTTTTGTCCAGTGTAGTGGGCTTTCCCCACCAGGTCTCCCCGGCTCCACCTGTCCCTCTTCATTGCAGCCCTCGGCTGTCCCATCTGCCCAGAGCTCTGCATCCTTCCTGAGTCGCTCGTGGCTTCTCATCACCCATAGAGGAGCATCCAGTCTTCCTGGCGCAACCTGTGAGGCCCTTGGTGCTCTGGTCCTAGTGGTTCTCTGCTGTAGAACTTTCTACTGTGGAACTTTCCTCCATACCACTATGGTTCCTGGCCAGACAGTAGCATTTGACCTCCCCTAACACACCTTGTACAGAAGATCCCTGACTTCACATTGGTTCAATTTATGTTTTTTTGACTTTTTATAGTAGTGCAGAAGTGATATGCATTCAGTTTGGATCTTTTCCCAGGCTAGCGATCTACAGTAGGATCCTCTTTTGTAATGCTGGGCAGGGGCAGTGAGCACAGCCCCCAGGCAAACCACGTGATCACGAGGGTCAGCAACCAACACACCTGAACCATCCTGTTCTGGCTTTCAGTGCAGTGTTCAGTAAATTACATGAGATACCAGACACTTTATTGTGAAATAGGCTTTGTGTTAGAGGATTTTGCCCAACTGTGCAATATTGTAAGTGTTCTCAGCACATTTAAGGTCGGCGGGGCTGAGCTCTGATGTTCAGTCGCTTAAGTGTATTCCATGCATTTTCAACTAAAGAGATTTTCAGTTGAACAATGGATTTATTAGGAGCTGAGGCTGTTATAAGCCAAGGAACATCTATCTGTATTGTGCGCTTCTGTGTTTTCCCTCATTGCTTCCTGCCTTTCTCATTCCCTTTGACCTGTCACTCCATATGAAGCTCCAGTCAAACACCACTTTTTTAATTTATTTATTTATTTATTTATTTATTAGAGAAAGCATAAGCAGTGGAGGAGGCAAAGAGAGAAGCAGGCTCCCGACTGAGCGGGGAGCCTGATGCGGGGCTTGATCCCAGGACCCTGAGATCATGACCTGAGCCAAAGGCAGAGGCTTAACCCACTGAGCCACCCAAGTGTGCCTGAGATACTACTTCTTTCCAGAGACCATCTTTTATCCCGTTGTTCAGCATTAGGCACAGCCTCTGGATTCCATTTGGCTTTTAATCTGTTGAGAACTGATGTCCATAGGCTTAGCACGTGCTCCCTTCCATGCTGCCCACGCCTTCCTGCCCACACCTGGCACAGCATCTTAAAGATAAAACTACCCAGTGTCTGCAAAATGAAAGAATGAATCTGTTTTCAGCCTTAGAAAGGCTAAGGAGGTCCCTAATCTTTATGAAGTAAGCAAGCAATGTAGTTGGTCTTGAATTTGTGTTCTGTGGGAACAAAAACCTGGAGTAATAAATACGCCACTTGACCATTGAAATACCCTATTTTCACTACGTGATTTTAGGGAAAGCCTGGTTTTGCCACTTGCATTTAGTAATCATGAAGATTTAGCTGGATTTGGATTTCACATTAAGAATTTAGAAGTCATGATGTAGAGACGCCTGGGTGGTTGTCGGTTGAGCTCTGCCTTTCTGCTCAGGTCATGATCTCAGGGTCCTAGGATCGAGCCCCGTGTTGGCTCCCTCTGCCTTCTGCCCTGACCCCTGGCTTGTGCTGTCTTGCTCTCAAATAAAATTAAAAAAAAAAAAAGAAGAAGAAGAAAAGTCATGATGTAAAACTAAAGAAGCCACAGTTAGGAAACAGCCAGTCATTAGATTTGACAAGGCTAGTCTTGGTCCTGAAATATCAAGTTCCAAAGCTTTGCAAGTTCTTCCACAATTTTCAGTGTGGCCGAATTCATGTAGAAGCCTCAGAAATTTGGGGAATCTGGTTTTTTTAATTTAAAGATTTTATTTACTTATTTATGTAAGAGGGAGGAGGGGAGAGAGAGAGAGAGAAAACACATGAGCCCGGGAGGAGCAGAGGAAGAGGAAGAAGCAGACTCCTCCCTGAGCAGGGAGCCCAATGCAGGGCTTGGTTCCAGGACCCCGATATCATGACCCAAGCGAAGGCAGGTGCTTAACTGACTGAGCCATCCAGGTGTCCCATTGAAGAATCTAAATTGTACCTCGGTAGGTTGTCATTTGCCTCAAGCACCCTGATTGTGCTGCCCCTGACCACCCCCTGCTTACCTCCTGCCTCCAAGTTTCCACATGCTCGGCTCAGCGCTTTTCTTGTCCGTCCTTCACTTGTTCCATGTGTTGCGTCTGCACGTGCCCTTTATAATCTGACAGCACCGGCGGCATGCAGGATTTATCTTCCAAGGAATAAGGATTCACGTTCCTCATTTGCCATCTGTTTCAACTGTTAATCTTGAGGATGTAAATTTTCTCTTTGGGGCTTTAAGTAGATATTTACCTTGGGGATGTGGAGAGCTTGTCATTTAATATTGCTTATACTCTGTGCATCTGTAGTTGTTTTTTTTTTAATATTTTATTTATTCATTTGACAGAGAGAGATCACAAGTAGGCAGAGCAGCAGACAGAGAGAGAGGGGGAAGCAGGCTCCCTGCTGAGCAGAGAGCCCAACGTGGGGCTCGATCCCAGGACCCTGGGATCATGACCTGAGCCGAAGGCAGAGGCTTAACCCACTGAGCCACCCAGGAGCCCCTCTGTGCATCTGTAGTTTTAAAACCCTTAATGTTATTCTTTCTTTTTTGCTGTTCCCAACCCTCTCTTTTTTTTTTTTTGCCCTCTCCAATCTTCCCCAACCCCCCGGTGATTTCTTATCAATACCAAACTATAGTAAGATTATTTGGTATCCCTTTCTGGAAGTGAAGCGTAGCTTCCTTGATAACCTGTCTTTCCTGATAATTTTTGCTAAGCAGGAAGATTATGAAAGCATTTTTCTGTTGATTTTTAATGCCAGCATAGTAAAATCCCAATTTGCTATCACAGCTTAGCTACAGAACTCCCACTTTTGCTTAAATAAGAACGTATACTGCATTGCTGATCATTGTTAAAATTATCTTAAAAGTAGAGCATGTTACGCAATATACAACAATCCCAGCGGGTAGTCATCGAGGCACATATTTATGTGTCTCTAAGTTCAGGAGAAACTTAAGTAATCTGCTTTATTTACTTATGTATGAAACCATTGCTAACATAGCACTTACTATACACCAGGCCCCAGCCTAAATGCTTGATAGATGTTAACCCGTATGATGAAACTATGATCCTGTCATGTCCATCTAAAGACGAAGACAACAAAACATAGAAAGCAAAGGGCCCACGATTTGAACGCAGGTACTCTGGCTCCCAAGTGGATGTTTCATGCCTGTGTTGCCTCTGCCTCTCATCAACGTCTAGAACTAGAAATCCTTTTGCTAAAAAATGCAAAATAAAGCATGGACACACACAAAAACATTAATGTGATAGATGTTCTGTATCGGGATTTGTGATCAAGATTTTACATGGAACAGTCCTAGAGCTGTAGAACTGAAGGTGATCTCGGAGAGGGCGGCATCTTCTCACAGCTCTTAGTAATTGGTAAATTAGCGTCATTTACAATGTCTCGGAGCTTAGTGGTATTAAGATTGAATGCGAAGATTGCTTTTCTTGTGTTATTAGACTGCTTCTTATCCAAGGTAGAGTGTAAATACGGTGGCCTAATTAGGGGAGGAATAGTGCCAAGGCAGTCTGACACCAGCTTGCCCTCCCGTGTGGTAGATAGAAGAGTCAGGCTATAGAGGACACACCAGCTTCCAGGTGAGTCTGGGGTCAAAGAGTAAGATAGAGGTGTCAGGCCCTAAACCAGCTCATTGACAAAGAGTTGTTCGTAAAGGTCGAAATAAGTGTTAGGCTGAGGAACTTCTAGCAAAAGCAGCACAGTAGAATTTCGCCCTTTGTAAATAGAAGAGCACAGTGTATCTGACTGAGATTTTGCTCTTGTCCTACAGTGAAAAAGGCAATACTGTTCCTGGATATGACTTTTTGGTGAACTCTGTCTGGCCAGAGATAGTACGAGGATTAGAAGAAAAATTGCCTTCTCTTTTTAATCCCGGGAATCCTGATGCATTTCACGAGGTACCTTTTGCTCCATCATCTTGATTCTTGAAGATATTAACCAGAGGCTTGACGCTAATCATGTTTTCTGCAGAGTCTTGGTTCTGTGGTGGTCTTTTTTTTTTTTTTTTTTTTTTTTAATAAAAATTGAGTTCATGAGTGAGCATGTACTTAAAAATTGTTTCATCCAAGTAATAGTCTCTGATACTTTTGGGAATAAGTATTTTAATTTGACAATGTTTATATACTAAACACAATTGTGACTAGATATGTATATTATTTTCTCACTTTTTAAAAAAGATCCTAAAGACCATTAAAAGCCAATCTCATTGCAGTTGTTTTCCATGAAAAAGTAGGTTTGCAGATCTGTACTGTATAATTTTTAAGGAAAACAAAAGGTATCAACTGGACTGTAAAATTCTTGTTAATTTTTAAAGCGTAGAGAGGCAGGCAGTAAG
Organism: Mellivora capensis; assembly: GCA_004024625.1. NCBI lineage: Eukaryota > Metazoa > Chordata > Mammalia > Carnivora > Mustelidae > Mellivora > Mellivora capensis. The sequence continues at coordinate 165,587 of PISX010001576.1, read as the reverse complement.
TGCAGTGAGCTGGGGGGTTGGTGGACCTCACAAACAGGTAAGACAACAAATTTGGAGCGTTATTATTCCAGAAATACCACTGACCTATTCTTGTGACTCATTGTGTGATGTTAACAGTATCTTGAACAATACGATCACTTGCTGTCACTTTCAGTAAATTGTGTGATGGTGATTTTGAAAATTAGGGCTTTCAAAAATAGATACTGTAAGCAGAATGAAATAGTGATTTAGGCAGGAACCATTTAAGACCTTTTACATTTTGCTGTACTCTAGAGAATTGTACGGATCACGTCAGGCTCAGGAGATGTTTCAGCTCGGAGATGACACTTTCTCACTGCGCTTTGATTTTAGAATTCTAAACCAGTGCTTAATGTTGGTGGGTATATTTCAAGCAAGCATAGCATCTGTCAGTTTCTCTCAAAAAATGCTTTCAGCTTTCCGCATCACTGTGACATGCTTCTTGTGAAGAGAGAAACATCTTTGTATTCCTTTAGCATCCTGTCCTGTGCAGAGGTAGAATATGTTTTATCCCAAAAGGATGAATAATACCTTTGTCTCAACTCCACACGCCTAGACCCCACACTCAGGGGATCTGTTGCTCAGAACCAACTGAAAGAAATTAAAAACGTGTAGTATTCAGTGCACCGTAATTTGGGCCTAAGCGCAGACTTCAGCAAATTTAGGTGAATGGTTTGGTGAGCCAGAATGGAGCCCGTCTCAATTAAGACGTCTGTGGAAGGTCCGCACACGTTCTCCTCAGAGCCTGGGCACTCGGGGGCCTGGTATTCCCACAAGGGAATCCGCATTTCACCACATCTGCGGTTTTGCTCTGCTGGCTGACCCTGGTTCTGTGTCCTTTGTTAGCTTCATCTCGGGGTAAATTCTCTCGAAGCCTAAGCAGAAGAGGAAATGTCGTCCTTAAAGTACAAGCAGTAGTTACTGGTAGGGTAGTTTTGTGGGTGAAATTAAGTGATACACTTTTAAGCACAGTGCACAGGTGATGAATGGCAGTGAAAGCGACACCCTTTAATTTACGGTCTCGTCTCGTTCCAGTGGGCTAGGTTGGGGTGCCCTGGAACATGAGAGCTGTCCTTTGCAGAGCACTGGGTTTCTAGGTGGGCTTGTCACGTAAGCTCTTGAGCCGGTCACTGAACCACTTGGCCATTACAAGATCTTCGAGTCGGGACCTGGGAAGGACGATCTCTTGAGGTCCCTGTCGGCTCTGGGAACGGAGTGCTCACCGTCTCTCTCTGGATTACAGCTTTCCGTGCGTGTTCCCATCTCTGGCTAGTGTGCTGACAGTGAAACGCCCACCTGTGTGTTCTTCTTTTAGAAATACACCATAAGCATGGATTTTGTGAGAGCGTTTGAACGGCAGTGTGGATCCCAGGCCAGTGTGAGGAGACTAAGAGCTCATCCTGCCTATCACAGCTTCAATAATAAGTGGAATTTACCTGTTTATTTTCAAATAAGGTCGGTAATTCATTCCCTCCCCCCACCTCCAGTCTTCTAAGACAGAATTTGAGTGCAGTGCAGTGTGTTGCCCCACTCACCAGCCCTTTCTTTGAGATCATTGTACTGTTTGTGGGAAGCAAAACCTGAAGTGGAAACTCGCAAGTGTCTTGATTACCCGGGTCCTGGCTCGCATGAGAGAAAACAATTTTGTGATTAGAGGGCTGGGCACACCAGCCCCGAATTGAGGGTGGCCTCCAGGCCTAGCTGCGTCCCCCCAGCTGACGTCCGCAGCCGTCACGCAGAGCCGTCACACGGAGACAGACGGGAGGGGCTCTGGAGCTGCACACTCTTCTTTTCCCTTTTCCCCTTGCCCCTCCTCACCACCCGCCACTGTCAAACAGCGGCCCCGGCCCACATCTGCTGTTGGCTTCTCTGGACAGTTCTTTTCCCTCAGAGAGAGGGGGGAGAGCCGCAGCCTTAAGTGTCCTTTGCATCTGGTTCCATCAATCAGTTATGAGAATCCTAGTTATTATTTTGGCTTTTCTTTATAATCTCTGACGTTTGTTCTCTCTGCTCTGGAAAATGGTGACGCTTCTAACAGATGTCCTGATGATGACACGTATGTAAATAAGTGCTTCTGTAAACTGTTGGGGAAATTTAGGATAAACTCTTAGCAATGTGTGTTCTGCTAGAAAATCGATGAGATCAGGCATTTTTGCAGAGCCTCTTGGTTGAGGTCATGGTAAGTTCCTTCATAGAATGACATTAACTAGAGTATTTTGTTTATTTATTTGGTTTTTTAAGATTTTATTTATTTATTTGACAGAAATCACAGGTAGGCAGAGAGGCAGGCACAGAGAGAGAGAAGGAAACAGGCTCCCTGCCAAGCGGAGAGCCCGATGCGGGACTCGATCCCAGGACCCTGAGATCATGACCTGAGCCGAAGGCAGAGGCTTAACCCACTGAGCCACCCAGGCGCCCAACTAGAGTGTTTTAGATAGAATAGTCTGTAGAGGGTCATAGGCTTTTTGTTTACATCGCTGAGTGCTTTCATTATGATGCAGTCATTTTTCCTAGAGTTCTGAGGGAAAGTCACAGGGAAATATATTACGGATTAGGTACCTTGATTATAATTGCTTGCCATGATTACAAATGTATGTAATCATCTCCTGATAATGAAATCACAGTTATCAGAACGTTAGGGAGATGTTCTTCTCATACTACCATGAGTTTTATGCTTAATTTGCCAAGGTCCCATCACCACGTAGCTTGTCTCTGAGTAGGAAATTAAGGATTTGTTCATCCAAGGTATTCATGGACCACACTGGAAGTAGTTGTTACGGGATAATCAAGATCAAGCCAGGGTAAGAAGCCCTTTTGATTCAGGAGCAGAATTTAAAATAGTGAAGCATTACGTCACAGTATAAGGCTACAGTAGAGAAGAGATGTCTGCATTTTACCATTTCTTCCGTAGTCTGTGGTGAGCTAGATAGCTTCAGATGCCCAGTACTGTCACATCACATTATCCTGGCTACTGCCTCCAAACTCTTATTTCCAGTTGTTCCTCCAGATCCCATGGCCCCATGCTTGGGGATCTTGCACTGTCCCCCTACCTCCTGGACCCACCCTCCTGGAGCTCCGATGGGCTGTTTCAGCCTGAGCTCCGAGTGGGCCAGGCAGGGCCCCACAGCAACAGCACAGCCTCACTTCAGTTGGTTCTCACAGGGCTGGCAGATGAGCCTGAAACTAGGTTGAAAGTCAGCCAGTTCCCTGAAAGATTTTTGTACCTTTGCTAGATCTTTAAAATTAAGCATTCAAAGGGATTGGTTAACTTTTCTTTGTAATCTCTCTCAAAATTTGTGAAATCCTTTAAAAATGACGTTTGAGTTACGAAGTGTGGAACTTGTATTCGATATGTTTGTTTTTCCATTTTAAAAATAAATTCAGGTAATCCTTTGGAGGACTGTCCTGTTGATTTTTACCAGGTGTCGAATTGTTTACTCTGAGGGAATGACAGAAAGTTCCACAAACATGACTAGGGTCAGAGGTGTATTACTATCTGATTCATTTCAGGGTCACCTGAAGGAAGCCAAAAGCCAGTGGGGTGGTATGCTTTGACATGTTTATAGGGAGAAATACTCATATTGCACTCGTGGGAACAGGTTTACGCTCCTGGTCTGCCTGTAGGCCCGCATCCCCATCCTCTTAGAAGAAAAGGGAGCACTCCGAGCTAGCACCTTCTGGAACACACTGTTCCTGATACCCTGCTGGGTCTGCATTTCCCATGTTCTTACAGGCGTGTTGCAAAGTAGCTTTAGGGCTTAGTTTCTCATAGGAAGAAAAGTAAATGCAGGTAGGACCGGACCATGTCAAATTGTCACAAGCCAGTGGCTACCTAGAAACTGGTGTTAGTCCCTTCAATGCCAGAGGCTAAGTTGTAGGTCTTTTTAATTGAAATCTTTCTAGAACCTTACATACTCCCAGAACGTTCACAGTATATGCTATATTCGGTACATGCTGAACGTAGTAGATCTCCTCGTTAATGATGTGGAGTGTCTGCAGCATCGACGCACTCTTCCTTACCCCCCAAGAGTGCGTGTACCCGAGGTAGAGGTGTGTAGAGACGCGGCTTCCGACAGTTCTGATCCTGCCGAGCAGAGGGGGTGTCTCGCTGCCGCACCGATTCTGTACGAGCACTTTCGGAAGCTTGCAGACCTGAAGCTTGCCTGGAGGAATGTTTCCAGAGACCTTTCCCAAACCCAAATTTAAGAATTGAGAAACGTTTTATTTGGGGTTTGCCCTCACTACAAGTACTCTTGACCAGAGCAGAATGGCATCACACATCCACGTGCCAACGACAGCACGCTTCTCAAGCTTCACCAAAGTCGCTTCTCACTTGCTGCTGTTTTGCCCAAAGAACGATAACCTGTCGCTTCCGTCCTGGAAGTCAGCTGCCGAGCAAAGCTGAGGAGGCACAGCTCTGTCAGGTGACACGGGCAGGTGTGCTTTCACGGCTCTTCCCACGTGGTCGCACAGGCAAAGGGCCGTGTGAAGGCAGCAAGGTACCAGGGGTCCTGCTGCTTTTGGTTCTGGTAACTTCTCACATGTGCGTTCTTGTCGTTAGCATAAATGTCCACATAATTTCGTGTCCTCTGTCCTTCCTTCCTTACTGTCTTCCTTACTCTGTCTTCCTAACTGCCTTCCTTCCTTAGGTTATATTTGCTCTGACTGCTATGTAGCTTCAAGCCGACCTCTTCCCCTACCGCATTCTAGAATGAATGTGCCACATGTTACGTAACCGTTTCCTTACTCGGGGCCGTGTAGCTCACTCTGGGTTTGCCCAGCTGTATGCAGTGCCGGGTTACCTCTCAGGCCTTTTCCCTGTCAGAGCTTACTCTGTATTTTGTATAGATTTTGGAAAAAGTGATGTGAGGGGCCTGAGGCTGAGACCCGGGGCCAGTATGCTCTCCCCACTGCAGAGCTCTCCTTCCACCTTCTCTTCTCCAGGCACAGGGTCATGCCACCCCCTTTTGCTGCCATTCTCAGGCTCATCTCCTGGGCTCCCTTCTCTTACCCCGCCTTTCTTCTTGTCATTTGTTTCCCCCCATGCCTCTTGTCTGCAGCTCAGGGAGACGAGCCTTCCGCAGGCTTCCCTGGGCAGTAGGTGCGAAGGTTCCTTCTGCTTAGCCTCCAGGCAACTGTGGTAACCAGGCAGGTTCCAACTGTGCAGGGTGGCCTTGGGGTCTTGGGCTCTGGGCCGTGTTGCACGTTTGTGGAGGACACAGCTGCTGCTCTCTGTCTGATGTGCTGTTCTTTTCACCCTTCAGACAGTTTCCTTCAGCTCCGTCCCTGAACTGCTTTTAAAAAGCACACATGTACTGTAAAAAAAAAAAAAAAAAAAAAACACTGCTTTTGGAGACCTGTCTTAAAAGAAGTTGCTGTGGCCCATGTCAAAGAGGTTACTGCCTATGTTCTCCTCTAGCATTTTGATGGATTCGTGTCTCACAGTTGAGGTCTTTTATCCATTTCGAGTTTATTTTTGTGTATGGTGTAAGAGAATGGTCAAGTGTCATTCTTCTGTATATAGCTGTCCAGTTTCCCCAGCACCACTTACTGAAGAGACTCTCTTTTTTCCATTGGCTATTTTTTCCTGCTTTGTCGAAGATTAGTTGACCGTAGAGTTGAGGGTCTGTATCTGGACTCTCTATTCTGTTCCATTGATCTCTGTGTCTGTTTTGTGTCAGTACTCTGCTGTCTTGGTGATCACAGCTTTGTAATAAACCTTGAAATCAGGCAACATGATGCCCCCAGCTTTGTTGTTCTTTCTCAACATTTCCTTCGTCTCTTCTGGTTCCATACAAATTTTAAAATTGTTCCATCACTTTGAAAAATGCCATTGCTATTTTGATTGGGATGGCATTTAAAGTATAGATTGCTCTGGTCAGCATAGACATTTTAATTTTAATAATGTTTATTCAAGACACGTCTCCAAAGGCAAGAGAAACAAAAGGGAACATGAACTTTTTCATCAAGATAAAAAGCTTCTGCACAGCAAAGGAAATAGTCAACAAAACAAAGAGGCAACCCACAGAATGGGAGAAGATATTCACAAAGGACACTGCAGATAAAGGACTGATACCCAAGATCTGTAAAGAACTTCTGCCCTGAAAACAAGTAATCAAGTGAAAAAAATGGGCAGAAGACATGAACAGAGACTTATCTAAAGATGACATGTAAGTGGCTAACAGACACATGAAGAACACATGAAGAAATGTTCACTGTTAGCCATCAGGGAAATTCAAATCAAAACCACTACCACCTTACACGAGTTAGACTGGCAAAAATTGACAAGGCAAGAAACAAGTGTTAGAGAGGATGTGGAGAAAGAAGAACCCTCTCACACTGTTGGTGGTACTGCAAGCTGGTACGGCCACTTTGGAAAACAGCATGGAGGTTCCTCGAAAAGTTAAAAATAGAGCTACCCTACAACCCAGCAATCACAATACTGGGCATTTACCTCAAAGATACAAATGTAGTGAAAAGAAGGGGCACATGTACCCCAGTGTTCAGAGCAGCAATGGCCACAGTTGCCAAACTGTGGAAAGAGCCAAGATGCCCTTCAACAGATGAATGGATAAAGAAGATACGGTGTATATATACAGTGGAGTATTATGCCTCCATCAGAAAGGTTGAATACCCAACTTTTTACCAACATGGACGGGACTGGAAGAGATTATGCTGAGTGAAATAAGTCAAGTGGAGAGAGTGAATTAACATATAGTTTCACTTGTGAAGCATAAGGAATAACACGGAGGACATTAGGAGAAGGAAGGGAAAAATGAAGGGGGGGGTGGAATCAGAGGAGGAGAGGAGCCACAAGAGACTATAGACTCTGGGAAATGAACTGAGGGTTTCAAAGGGGGTGGGGAGATGGGTGAGCCCAGTGATGGGTGTTAAGGAGGACACGCATTGCATGGAGCACTGGGTGTTACACGCAAACAATGAATCATGGAACACTACACCAAAAACTAATGACGTACTGTATGGTGACTAACAAAACAATTAAAAAAAATAATAAAATAAGTAAAGTAATTTTAAAAACCAAACTGCTCAATTAGGTAAATTAACCTTGAGCATGTGTCAGAATTGATTGCCATAAGGGAACTGGCAGGTGACAGAAGTATTCTGGGGAGGTATGATGGGGAAGGTTCATGTACTTGGGAAACAGAATGCTACCTGAGCAGCTGGTTTAAAAAATACACACTTTCATGTCACAAAGTCCTAAACACGTGCCCACATCAGTTATTAAAACAGAAATCGGGGACAGGAAGTCATGATGGATGGTGGGCCAGCTGAGACACAGGCAAAGTGACTGGAAGCAGTGGCGCAGATGTCGCTGGCTGTGCCAACAGGGCGGGCACCGGGGAGCACGAGGGGCTCCACGGAAATGCGCACCAGCCGCTGTGCTCCCTGGCTACCTCAAGTGGCTTTTCTCAAGCTTGCAAACAAAGACACAGAACACAGCCTCCCCGTTCGTTAGTTTGAGGACATGTACTCTGCTGTGACTGTGCAAATCGAGATGGTTTGGAGATACCCACAGTCTTGTGGCCATGAGGGGATGGGAACTCAGGTTTCCCAAGGCAGGTGGGACTTGCCGGGAATGGCTTCTTGGTGGCGGCTTAACAGGCAGTTTGTTTAGTTTGAAAAGCATGGGGTTAGTCATGATTCCAGTTGGCTGCAAATAACAAAGAAACCCTACCTAATAGTGCCCGAGGCAAGAGAAATGTGTTCCTCGTTCAGTTAAGAAAACGTTTGGGAGAATAGGCATTCCGGGGCTGGTTGGACACCGATAAGGGCGTCAGACCAAGGGATGAGCCAGTGGAGGAAGTGGCTGGTCCCCAGGAAGGAGGGAGAACAGGGAGAGGCATCTAGCGGCTGCATTAACCCTCATCTGTGCTCTTGTTTTTATCTCAGATTCAGAGAGATCGCAGGATCCTTAGAAGCAGCACTCACGGGTGTGCTGGCGGACGCTCCAGGTAACTTCCTGAAAGTGATCAGTGGCAGGATGTCGCTCCATGAGTGAGGGAAGCTCAGCCAGTCACCTAGACCTTCCCATTCTGAGGGTACTTGCACCTTGTCCTGTCATGCTGTGGTTAGACCTTAAAAACATAACTCAGTCTTTTTTTTTCTAAAGAGGCTAAAGAAATCAGATTCTTTTGGTTTACAGAGCATTCTTGGTAAAAAGAAGGGATATTGTTTCAGCAGTAAAGAAGGAGGAAATCTTGTCATGTGCAAGAACACGGAGGGGCCTAGAGTGCATTATGCTAAGTGAATTGAGTCAGAGAAAGACACACCGTATGATTTCACTTGTGGAATTTAAGGAACAAAACAAGTGAGCAAAGGGAACAAAAGAGGCAAACCAAGAAACAGGCTCTTAACTATGGACAGCAAACTGGTGGTCACCAGAGGGGAGGGGGAAACGGGTGATGGGGATTAAGAGGACACTCACCACAATGAGCACTGAGTAATGCACAGAATCACTGAGCCACTCTATTGTGCGCCTGAAATCAGTACAACACTGTATGTTAACTCCACTGGAATTAAGATTTTATTTCTTAAAGATTTATTTATTTACTTGTCAGAGAAAGAGAGAGTGAGCACAAGCGGGGGGAGAGGCAGGCAGAGGGAAAAGCAGGCTTCTTGCTGAGCAAGGAGCCTGACATAGGCCTCGATCCCAGGACCCCAGGATCATGACCGGAGCTGAAGGCAGACTTAACCGACTGGGCCAGGCGCCCCTAAAGTGAAATTAAAATAAATAAACAGAAAACACTCTAAGAATACAGGAAGCAGACGTTATTTTTGTTTCTGAATATAACACGGCAAGGGGATTAGCCCCTGGTGATCAGCTCTTTGTGTAGCAAACTGGCTCACATCTGCTTTCATCCCAGGCCCACGTAAAGCATCAGGATGGCCCTTCCCTCCTGGAGGTGATTCACAGCTGGGGTTCCCACCCCAGGCCTCCAGAGCCCCGGCCCCCATCCCGGGATAGTGAGCAGGTGACAGCGGTTGGTGGCTTCCGGACATGCTTGCTTTCCTCAGCAGTCTCACTAATCCCATGTCCTGTAGCCACTCCCAGCGGCCACTCACACACCGTTCATCTACTTCTGTAGCCGTGTGGGTCTCTAGGCTGCCTCGCTGAGACTCCTCGTGTCTGTGTGGCCAGGTCAGCCTGGACCGCGCGGTTTTAGCCTCAAAGTTGGTCTTCACCTGTTGTTGCCGAACAGGGTCATATGTTCCTGACCTCCTGTACACAAGCAGTGGGTTCAGGGAGGGGAAGGGAGAAACAGACAAATGCAACAGGACAGACTCGGCACCAGAGGTGAAGCCCTCGCAAGTGACCGCCCCTCCTGCTTGTGTTTATTGAGGTGGTGTAAAATGCCTTGTAACAGATGATTTCTGGATGCTGTGTGCTTAACGCTTCCCCAGCACCCGGGAGGGGGAACTGTGTAAAATTAGTGCATTGCTACGAAAGATGGGGTAGCATGGATGGGTTAGGCCCACTTTCCCCACTCTTCAGTCACACGTCGAGAATGTTCGAGTTGAGCCTGGAGTCGGCGGCGATTCTTGACCTGTCTGTTTCCTCCCCAGCCGGCAGTCCCTTTTGCCTCCTGGCTTCTCACAGGACGTGGAGCGGCCTGCAGCGGTGCTGGTCGGCCGAGATGTTCCTCCCGGGACTGACGCATCGGCTGTGGAGGCTCACGCTGCAGCTCTTGGCTCGGTACTCGGGCTTTGTCCACGAGGTGAGGGCCGGCCACGCTGCCGCTCCAGAACCAGCGCTGTCAGGGACTCCGGTTTCACAAGGCCCTGTGGTCACCAGAGGTTAATCTGGAGGACGACAGTAGGTGCCCTTCTCAAGTTCGTAGCCAGTGTGTGTTTCCCTTTCTCTCTTGGCTCCATGGCTTTGTGGGCGTCTGGTGGGAAAGCTCCATACTGACGAGCTCGTGTTCCCTCCTCAAAGCCAGAATCTTTGAGGTGCCCCCAGATTAAAACAGAGGTGCTCATTTTAATGAAAAGGAGTAGAAATAAAAATACACATGTTTTAATCGTATTTGGAAGTTTAAAAAAAAATCATACGATAGTCGAGATTAAAAGGTAGGGAAATTAATTAACCTTCCCTTCATTTCAGAATATCCTACTTTTCTCCTTGTCAGGTAGTTGACTATATTAAATAGCCACATGCCTACGAAGATTTATTAGGTTCTGTGCGTAATGCGTCCGTTCAGCTCAGAGCGCAGGCAGGCCCCACACTAGCATCTGGGTCCGAGAGAGGCCCTGCCTCCCGGACAGTCTCGGGAGACAGACAGACACGCAGCTGGTTTGTCTTGTGCGATGACAATGAAAAGAGGCCGGAAGCGTGTGTTTGCTCTCAAGAAGGATGACACAAAGAAGCCTCCTCTGTGGGAAGGAAGTCCTAGTTGGCATCAGAGATGAGCACGCCACCGTGTTGCTGAGTGTTCTAACTGAAGGAGCGCAGGCTTCAGTCAGAACCAAACCGAGGTTCTGCCACTTTTATGTTCTGTGGCCGTGGGAAAATTAGCTCTGGAGTCCCAAATTTTTCACCTGTGAAATGGGAAAACAACTTCTATATGTGGTTGTGAGGAGGTAAGAGATAATTTGTTGACCAACAAATTGTTGATGGAAGTACCTGGCGGATCCCAGGAGCTCAGTGGAAGGCAATTTTTTTTTCCTTTTGCTTTCCTCTACTCAGAAGGATCTTAGCAGACCATCAGGCTGTTTCTGAAGACCACTGTGCGGTCGGTTCTGGGGACACGGGGGCCGTGAGATTCTTTAGTTCGGTCTGAGTCAGCGACGTCATGCATTCTGACCAGCCAGTAATTCTTACGTCTCTAATAAATTATCTTGCCCTGAACATTCATTTTTCCATTTTTTTCCTGATTCCAGGGTAATTCTCTCTGGTTTTTCCCTTGTAACAATACATGATTCGAGTAACACTTTTTTGTTTGTACTATTTGAAGCATAATGAGGCTTGGATTTTGATTTTTTTTATCCTTACTAATTATAATGATAAATTTACCAAGTACACTAGGTAAATGATTTTACCCAGTGGAGTCAATGATTTTTTTTTTTAATTGTGTGTTCCAGAAATTAATTTTCATTCTGTTCAGGAACCTCTTTTATTTTTGCCAGTTACTTTTTATCACCGAAATTAGACACAGGTTTAAGGAAGATAAATGTACGTGGGGTTGTCGCTTGACCTTGTTTCTCCTTGTTGTGCTTCCGTTGGTAAACTTGTAATACTTCGTAGATAGCTGTCACTTTAGGTGAGTCGTTGACCCACAAAAATGAAAGCTCAGAGATGTTGCTAGTGGAAAAATAATCGTTGCAATGGTTTTCCAGCTTTTACTCAGGCCCATCTCTAATGAAAGTGCCAAGGATATCAAAAAGCCTTTGGTAACTGGTAGCAAAGACCCTTCAGTTACCCAAGGAAATGGTGAAGACCAAGGAAGTGGCCCTTCAGAAACAAAGCCCGTGGTCTCCATTTCCAGTACGCAGCTCATATATGTGGTCGCAGACCTGGACAAGCTTCAGGAGCAGGTAGGCCTGTGGCCCGGAAGAATCCCAGGTGCTCGCTTCGGAGTGGCCACAGAAAGCAGTGTGTGTGCAAAGACCTGACGCCATTTGGCCTCACAGGGCTTAGAATCTTGGGGCCCAAGGGCACCTTGAGAGAACATGTTCATCTGCCCTCCGAGGTGTCTCTCCAACCCCCCCACCCCCACCCCTCATGGGCTGTCTTCCTCCTTGCTCATCAGTCTGGTCGCAAACTGTGTGAACCTGGGGCCTCTGCTTCCTCTCCCGTAGCGCTGTCACAAGCCCCGAGCGAGCCTGCTCCTTTCTGCCCGTTAGTTCCACTCACCCTGTGCTGCATGACTGCTGACCAGTTGGGGCTTAATTGTCTCTACCCCACTTGACCTGACCACATCATTTCCTGGTAACTTGAGATCATCAGCTGTACTTTGAAAGTGCTCAACTGTTAAAACTTCTGCCTCTGTTTCCCCTGGGTAGGGCCCCATATTGGGGGCCCTTTATCATTATTTAAGAGGGCTTTGTGGGCCGAATTTGTGTGCGAGTGCTCTGGTACATAAATCTGCTTTCCTCTGGTTTAAATATGTTGTGGTACTCGAACAAAGAACATGTTTTGAGCAAAAACATGGTCCTCATTGTAAGCTTGTTTTGGGACCGGGGAGAGCCACAGGGTAGGAAATGGTTTTCACAGTCCCTGGCCTGTTGCTAGCTGAGCACTGCCTTTTCACGTGGCGTTGGCTTCTGTTATAGTGTGAAAGCGTTAGGAGTTGTCCTTTCTTCTGACGAATATGACAAAGTCCTGAGTGTAGTTTCATCGTTCATTAACAATATTTTAGAGTTTATAGATGCAAATAGAATTGCCTCTTCCTTTGATTTCTAAAAAGTAACTGAATATATAAAGTGCATATTTATTTCAGCTTCCAGAACTCTTGGAAACAATCAAGCCAAAACTTGAAATGATTGGCTTTAAGAATTTTTCTTCTATCTCAGGTAAAAAAAATGAATCTTTAGACCCAGCAAATCTTTGAATAAGAAATAATTTAAAATAAAACTTTAGAGACTGTAGGATATACTTACCATTTTCTTCTCTCGTTGTAAATCCTTGGTTGTTTCTATATTCTGTTCTGTGATTTTAACTTCTCTAAATGAGATATTTTGTTTAATTCTAATGACTTGATTTGATTTACTATCATATACTCTCTAAATACCATGACACTGTCTAAATTAAGATTCACATCTGGGCCTGAGTAAGTGGTTACATTTAATCTTTATGTCTCAACAGCAGCCCTGGAGGACTCCCAGACGTCTCTGTCAGCCTGTGTTCCTGCCTTGAGTAACAGAATCATCCAAGACTTAAGTGAGTCTTGCTTCAGTTACCTGAAAAGTGCCCTGGAGGTCCCCAGGCTTTACCGAAGAACCAATAAGGTTAGCAGCACTCACTGAAAAGAATTCCAAGGTGGGGAAATACAGAGTAGGAAAGCCACCAAGGGAGGGAGTGGTTGAGCAAGACCCAGGACAGCCCAAGACAGACCTAATCGGCCTCATCCAAAGAGTCTTTATTTGCGGAAGGGGGACCGCACAGGTGGATGGTTATGGACAGCTGCTTTGGGAATTGTACTCAGACTATACAGAATTGTTCTGGATGCCTTTGGCCTTAAGGAAAGATAATCATTTCAAAAGAAAGCATTTTAAGAAAATATCTTTAACTCCTGTACTCTTTTGGTCTTTGAATCTTATATTTGAAAAAATTTGAATTTACCTTGTTCTCTTCATACTGTCCTAGCAAGTACCAGCTTTCTCTGGTTCTTTAACTTGATAAGATTTGAAAAGCTGCATTAAGAACATGGAAAGCGGGGCTCCCGGGTGGCTCAGTGGGTTAAGCCTCTGCCTTCGGCTCAGGTCATGATCTCAGGGTCCTGGGATTGAGCCCCACATTGGGCTCTCTGCTCGGCAGGGAGCCTGCTTCCCCCCTCTCTCTGTCTGACTCTCTGCCTACTTGTGATCTCTGTCAAATAAATAAATAAAAAATCTTTTTTAAAAAAAAGGAACATGGAAAGCATTTATGAGATGGAAAAGTGTACACACATGCTGGTGTTGAAAGTCGAATTCTCCTGTTATCATGTTTTATAGAATGGCGATTTGGGGACTTCTTTTGGACCAGTGGTTTTAGTTTCCCCTCCTGAATTCTTATTTTCAGGCATTTCTCATCTCTTTCTGGCTATGTGTCACTTAATTTTCCATCGAATTTCTTTTTTCACAATTGTAGAGTTGGATATTAGGCTAAAATTATTTTCAAGAACTATGAAAATTTCCTAAGACGCTGTGCTGTTTTGGAGTGTCCCTGGGGCAGCCCCTGCGTGTGCTAATCGTGGGCGTCTTGTCCCGTTTGTGTTGCCCTTCCTGTCCGACTCGGTGTTCCGGAGGCAGAAAGGGCTGAACTGAGCTGGGGCGAATCTCCTTTGTGGTTCTTTTTCTTCTCCTTTTAAAATCTGGGGTGTGCGTTAGGATTGCCGCTTCCAACCAGAGCACTTTCTCACCTGGCTTCCTCTTTCTGGTCTGACTTGAAGCTCCCACTTCAAAGTGGGAGAGAGAGACATACTTTATGTTCCAAATACATTAATTTCCTTTTAGTAAGCTACCGGCTTTCCCCGTCTGTTCAGTACGACGTTAATAGATTTACCAGGTGCAGGTGGGTCAGATACTGTCATTTGTTCTTCTATAAAGCGAATGCCAGTGGCCTTGTCTGCAGCTGAAGAAACTAAAACTAAGGAAAGTCAAATTACAAATCCTAGATCCGTGCTCCTCCTAGATCTGTGCTCCTCCGGCTGCCCACCGGCGGCGTTAGCGCCACCTGGTGGGAGCTCTTCAGAAATGCACGGTCTCAAACACACCCCCACCCCCCCCCCCCCCCCCCCCCCCCCCCCCCCCCCCGCCCTGGCGCATGTTCTCTCTCTCTCTCCGTCTCTGGCTCGAAAGGTGATTTTTCCCTTGCTTTACCGGACCCTTTCCGTTCTCCAGGTGTCTTTCTGTAGACAACACTAGTGTGCCTTCTGGGGAGGGAGGGACTTTGTACCTGTCTCAAAACTGGTATGTCAGTAGCACCTCTGTGAAGTTTGAGCAACTTTCTCTTTTTTTTTCCCATGTATTTTTGTATCCCCCACCGTCGCTATTCCAGGAGGTGCCAACAGCAGCCTCCTCGTATGTGGACGGTGCTCTGAAGCCGTTTCACCAGCTTCAGAGCGGGCACAAGGATAAGCTCAAACAGGCAATAATTCGGCAGTGGCTGGAAGGCGCCCTTTCTGAGAGCACTCATAAGTAAGTACCCGAGAAGTAGGTGATTCCAGACTTTTTTAGAGAAGCTCTGAGTCAGAGATTGTGGAGGCCCTGGTGGGTTGCATGTGGACAAGGTGGGGAGCCCACCCAGTCAGCGGGTCGCTGGATGAGCCAGGCGCGGGTGCTCAGTCCTTCTGTCTGTGTTGATGGCTCAGCCGCGCTCGCTCATGCCACTCGCCCTGCACCCAGAGCGCGTTGGGCCGCCTGCCTCCCGGCCTCCCCGGGGCTCACACCGGCCCTGCTCCTCCCTGGGCACGCCCGGTCCTTGCTGTCCCTGATGCGCCTCCTCTCTCCTTTAATCAGCTCCTCCCCCGATGCCAGCCTTGACTTATGTCAAAAGAATATTACTCGGTTTTATTATTGAATTTTGTTTAATTATTTTGCACTAATACTTGATTTATTTCAGTCTCATCTGAATTAAGTGAAATTTGTGAGTTAATTTAGAACATAACAGTGAGTTACAATATTGCTTTTGTGGGCAAATACATTCCAAGTGCCAAGTAACCAGCTTGTAAGCAAAGTTTTGAAATGCAACTCATCTATAATTTGCAAATTATATTGAGACTATTGTGAAGGTAATTCGTTTTATTTAAAAATTTGAAATGCTTCCATTCTTTAAAAGATGGACTGTTCTGAGAACTGACTGTAAATGAATCTGTTACTTGCACTTGGGGAATGAACTCCAGCTGCTCACCCTTCAAGTAGGAAAGACCATTTGGCCCACGGTCCACGGTTTCCTCTTAGTGTTCTGGGGTAAAATTGTACACAAGTCCACGTACATATTTCTTCAGTTCTGAGGGAATGCAGTGTTAGAGAGTCAAGACCCGCCCTTTAGGGGCACCTGGGTAGCTCAGTTAAGCATTTGCCTTCGGCCCAGGTTCTGGCTCGAGCCTTGCATCAGGCCCCCCGCTGAGCGAGGAGCCTGCTTCTCCCCCTCGCTCTGTGCCTCCCACTTTGTGCGTGCTCTCTCTCTCTTGCTCGCTCTTTCAAATAAATAAAATCTTAAAAAAAAAAAACACAGCTTTTTTTTTTTCAGTCTTAAGAAACACTGATAAATCTACCATGGCAGATTTTTTAAAATTGGAAATGAGTTTTTAATCTTAAAAAATCTCTTGTTTT
The DNA here is from genome assembly GCA_004024625.1 of Mellivora capensis. Lineage (NCBI taxonomy): Eukaryota > Metazoa > Chordata > Mammalia > Carnivora > Mustelidae > Mellivora > Mellivora capensis. Next base: position 149,576 of record PISX010001576.1, on the reverse strand, counting down.
GGTTCACAAAGCCAGTTCCCCTGTCTGGGGAGGCACACGAGCACCTCGGTCTCACCAGTGAGTGTGTCCTGTGCTCCAGGTATTACGAAACTGTGTCAGACGTTCTGAGCTCGGTGAGGAAAATGGAGGAGAGCCTGAAAAGGCTGAAACAAGCCAGGAAAAGCACTCCCGCCAACCCCGTCGGTCCCAGTGGTGGCGGCATGAGCGACGATGACAAAATCCGGCTGCAGTTGGCCTTAGATGTGGAGTACCTGGGAGAGCAGGTGAGGCCCGAGCTGTTGTCAGCGTGATGCCTCTGATGAGGGCCCCTCGGGGGCTCGCCTGAGCCCACACGTGCTGCCGGGGGGGTGGGGGTATCCACCCCTGGGGCTGGAAGAGTAGGTCAGGGCCCCAAAATACTTGAAGGAAAAGGATGTGCACAAGCAGATACTAAAAATTGACAGTTGCAGTCCCACCACCTCTGTTCCACTCAGGCGCTCGTGATGAGCGTGAGCGTGAGTGTGAGCGTGAGCCCACAGATGGAGATGGTGTCCTATTTGTCCGCCACCTGGAAAGTGGCCAAGACGCAGTCAGGTGGTTAGAATAACGACAAAAGCATTAGCCCATGGATTTCTCAGTGTGGCCCTTGAGAAATCGCCTGAGCCTGACTTCTTTGCGTCCCTGGCTGAGTTCTGTGTTTTCATCGAACCAGGCTTGAGGGTCACGGTGGATGGATGAGCGTCACTGTACAGACTGTCTCTTAGGAGGCAGATCCATGTTCTGTGCAAGGCCTCTGTTCACACTGAGGTGACGTGCTCAAGGATCCTGAAACTTCTCATCCTCGAGAAGCTGGCTTTCTAAACCGTTTAGGCTCATGGAATGGCACAGGTCCTCTAGGAAGGTCTTGTGCCGGAGGAAAAGAGGTGAGATCCTGAAATCTCCGTCAGGAGATGCTTGGCTTTTAGCTCACTGAGGACTCCTGCAGAGCCAGATTTTGCTGCTTTAAGGTGAATTTAGAGATAGGTCTATTCTGGCAGAAGTCCATTGCCTTGTTTTTTTATTTCACAAGAGAAACTTGGAGTTTTACAAGTAAGACAATTTGTTACAGCAATGCGAAGAACAAAGAAGCCAAAGAAAGAAGGGGAGGGGTCGGGGGGTAGCAGCACGGGGACAAAAAGAAGTGGGAGTCCTTGGTCCCCGTCCCCAGAGGAGCAGCAGCATGCCGGCAGATTCTATATACTTGGTGTAGATTTTTCCAGATTTTCCTGTGCATGTGTGTGTGGTGTTTGTTTGTTGCTGCCGTTCACAAAAGCGGGGACACAGTGTGCCACGACTCGGTTGCCACGGTAATCCACGGCGTTCGCTCCGCCACAGCATCCGCAATTCATCGGATTCTGAGGAGAGGTTGTTGGTGGCCTATGAAGAAACGAAGAGCTCAGGCCAATGCTTTTCTGAAAACCCTCCACTTAAAAAATAGTTCACTTTATTATTCTTTTTGTGTGAATTTTCTTTCACAGTCCACAAAAGAGGCTCTCAGGCTGGTAAGAGCCCAGTGTGACGGACTAAGATAAATGAACATGCTGGCTTCTGAGAATGCTAAGTGTTCAACCCCAAAAAGTAAGGCTTGACGATGAGTCAGCCCTTTGCTGTGAGGGAGAAATACTCCGGCAGTCACTGGGGAGCGCCCTTTTTCTGGGTTCCTGGGAGGGGGGGGGCTGTTCTGTGTGTCCTTTCATAAGGGGCTTTTGTTCGCATTCAAACCAAGGGGTCTTCATTCGCTCTCCTGGCCTTTGCAGATTCAAAAGATGGGCCTGGCGACAAAGGACATAAAGAGCTTCCCCGCCCTCGCCGAGCTGGTCGCTGCCGCCAAGGACCAGGCAACAGCAGAACAGCCGTGAGCATTTTGGAAGAGCCCACGGGGAAGGGAGGAAACCGGTTCTGTCCCCTCCTGAGTCTCCGTGGCCCAGAAGTGCTTGCACCCACTCTCCAGCCACACACCAGTGCCGCTGCTCTCCGCACACTCGGGTGTCCTGTCACCCGGAGCAGAACACAGAAGCCTTTTTCCATTGTATGGAAGATCGTTTTTAAGACACTTGAAACTTTCTACTATAGTTTACAGAGCAAATTATTTTATTTTTATTGTAAATCTTAGCGTGGAAGAGCCGATTTCTAAAACAGGACTCGAGCACGTAGAGCTGCGTGGCTGCGGAAAGTTGGCCCCGGGACCTGCTGTGGGAAGCGCCCGCCTGCGGGGGGACCGCGCACGGGGGACGGGACGCGCTGAGGGAGGTGGGAAGCCGCACTCCTCCGTCTCCCGGGTGCGAACCAGGAAGAAAGACGTATTTCCTGAATAAAAGATGTGTCTGCCGGCAAGCGCGTGCGGTCTCGGTTTGTGGGTGAGCACAGGTTAGATGGTGCTCCCCTGGCGGGAGGGAGAGGCCGCAGGGGCGTCGGGAAGAGGTGGGAGCACGAGGTGGGCCGCTGCTGACCGACCCTGCGAAGGTAACACTCTTCTCCCTCTAGCGTGTGTTTGGTTGCATCTCAGAGTCTCCTTGGTTCAAAGGCCCGCTCGGGGGAGGGAACGCAAGAGGTTAAGGGGCCATGAAGAAAGCAGGGCTGGGAGCCGGCAGCAGTTATTTTGCTGCTTGTTTTCAGCGCAGTGATGAGGCCGAGCTAGAGAAGGAGGGCGTGAGAGGAACCCCAATAAGAGGGGCAAGGGCAACAGGAGCTCCCATGCAGCTCCCCCTCTGTCTCGGGACCTGGAGAGCGCCGGCCACAGCCCTGCACACCCTGCCCCGGCTGGAGCAGGCTCTCGTCTGATGGGACCAGGGTCCGGTGGGACGCAGCCGGGTGGTGAGAGGGCAGAAGGGACTCAGTGTCAGGGTGGGCGCTCTCACGGCCGCGGGAGCCGGCTCAGCCATCTACGCGGGCTGTTGCCTCTGCGGGTGCTGGGCCTGATGGCCGTGGGGGTTGGTCAGGAAGGCACGCTGGGTGGGACAGGAAGTGAGAGCGAGCAAGGCTGATCTGGAGCCAGTGGAGATGAGCCCGCACCCACATTTGTCTCTTGCTGCCTCCAGACCCCAAGTTCTGTGAAGCGGGCCTACAGAAGTCATGCTTTCTCGAAGCTGCACACGCCCCCGGCCCAGGATTTGCGGGAGCCGAGGGAGATCCAATGGGGGGCCTGCCACCCCGTGCCAGCAGGCGAGCCTGCAGCCCCACAGACCTGTGTGAGCCGCCACGGTGGCCAGCCCAGCACTCGCCTCTGTGTGTGAACTTGGGCCCTCGTGGGTAATGCCAGCCTCCTGCCATGCCCGGCGGGGCCCTCCGGGAGCCGAGACCCAGCGCTGCCGGCTGCGCAGATCCGCCCACCTGCCCACGGTCTGCTCAGTAGCCACGTGGGTGAGCGCCTCTCGCCAGCCCAGCGCCAGTCAACGCTAGCCTCGGTGTGTCCCCTCGGCCTGGCTGCTTCGCCTTTCTCGTTTGTCTCAAAACAGGGTTGACAATGATCCAATGTATTTAGCCCTTCCAATTCCCCACTGTCCCCTTATGCAGGTGAGGAAACAGAAATTAACGAGTTAGGATAACTAACAAGTGGAATTTAAATCCAGCCAAGCTAGTCCCAGGGTCCAGACTTCCCCAATAGGTAATTCTCCCTCCTTAATAGGAGCGTCGGAACAGAGAAGCTACTGCTGCAGGACCGGGGCCCGGGCTCAGCCTAGGTCCGGTAACACCACGTTCCGGGCTCATTTCAGTGAAGCTACATGCTTGGGGTCCTGATGCTGATTTCTAGGCTGAAGAAACAGTCTTTAGTAAAAAGCAGAAAGTTCCAGAACGCTTATCCCTGGCTTGCCCAGAACGTCTGTCAATGTGTGTTAGGTCACTTTGCCTTGAAGAATCATAATTGAGCAAAGGTTAAGGATGAACCAATGCATTTTTATAGGAAAACTAGAATGAATTTTTACCAGGACATAGGAGTCAAACAGCCGTCTTAGCACAAGGACGTCCCTCTGGCCAGGGTGATGTGGTGCCTGGAGGCCTTGTGCTCCCTGCCATCGTTCGGGGACCCTGGTTGCCTCTCAGCTGCCACCTCCATCCTTTGGCTTCCACGTTCCCCGAGGGTGACTTCCTGTGTTGGTTCCCTGTGGCTGTTTTAACAAATTACCGCAAATGTGGTGGCTTAAAATGACCAAATTCTGTTCTCCCAGAGTTCTGAAGGCAGAGGTCCGACTGAATACGGGCTTCGGCGGGGTCCTGCCCCCTGAGGGCTCGACAGACACAGTCCTCCTTGCCTCTCCCACCTCTGCTCTCATTAGCACAACTCAAGTCTCTGCCTCCCTCTTCCGGGGGCTGCCTGCTCTCTTCCCTTACGAGAATCCTGTCCTTGCATTTAGGATCCACGTGCTTAAGGATCTTGTCGTGAGCTCCCGAGCTGAATCATGTTTGCAAAGACTTCTTGGCCGAGGTCACCGGGCACCAGGTCCAGGTCCCGGGACTTCGGATGTGGAAAGACCTTCTGGGGCCACCACGCGATCTCCCCCTTGGCAGCAGCCAACTGGGAAAGGAAAAGCACACGGAGGGCCACGCTGGGAGGGTGGTGGGGGTGGCCCCGCGTGGGAGAGCCCTGCACATTCCTGCGGCCAGAGCTCAGCCCGTGGGGACTAGGAACTGGTCTGGCTGTGTGTCCAGGAGGATCGAGGGACGGACGCTGATCCTGGAGCTGCTTCAGACACACACCGCGCTCCTGGTGGGCGTCTGTACGGGTGACTCTTTGCAGCATCCTGTGGCTTCTATAGGGAGTCGCCGTGAGCAACTGAGCTGCTCACTCACCGAGCGAGTGCGGAAAAGGCTGCCCTGGGGTCCTCAGGCCTCTCCTGGTGGGCTAAAGCAGGGCAGCCCAGGGCCGCAGGACTTCGGGTGCTCGGCCTTGCCCTACTGGCCGCATGGTGACACGCAGACGTGACCTGCCGCGGAGATTGCCAAGACCTTCCTATTCAAGTTCATGTTCCAGGACTCGGGCCGGTGATGGACTGCAGGCGTCCAGCGAGTGGTAGATTCTGAAGCCAGGTCTGGGGGTGGGGGGGTGAGGGGGGTTTTCTTCTCTGAAGGCACCGTTGATCTTCTTGGTGCTGGCACCCGGACCCACAGGAGAGACCCCTTCTCCTCTGCCGCCACGCGGCCCTGACGGATCTCCCCGCTGCGGGAGAAAGCCGGCCTCTCCCTGTCCGCCTCCTCCTCCTGCCTCAGGGTCAGCCGCTCTGAAGGAGACACCGGCACCGACCTGTGCACATTCCCGGCACCGCCCGCCCGCCCTCCCTTGACCGGCCGCTGGGCGTCGTGTCGCAGGGCAGCGGGGGCAGGCCCCGTGCTCCCTCCCCGCGGCTGCCCGCACGCCTCCGTGCTCCGCTCAGCCTCATTCTCACATTCATGCTGAACCTCAGAACACCCGGGGTTCTCTCTCTGATGCGGGGCCAGAACGCACTCTTAATCGTCGAGGTGAAGGACTCCAGCGTGATGCGGCAACCAGGACCTGAGTCACTCTCCCACCTTGAACAGCTGAACAAGGCCAAGGTCAGGAACAGTGCAGTGTGGACACCGGGCAACAGCAGTGTCCGAGATCCCAGAGAGAAGGGAAACTGAGCCCCGTGTGGACGGCGGCCAGGCCCCAGCACAGGAGGACCCAGAGCCTGGCGACTCTGGTTTGAGAGAGTTTGGAGTTGGGGGTGCTTGGGAGGCCAGAACTTGGGGGTAGAGTGTGGAGAGGAAGGGGAGCGGCTCCCGTTGTATAGCTGGATGCTGACTAACCGCCGGTGTGGGCAGGTGTCGGCAGGAGGCCACGAAGGCGAGGAAGGGAGCAGGTAGAACAATCCTCCGAGCTCGGGGGGCCTGGGAACAGTGTGTGTTCCCGGAATGGAAGGTTTCTCACAGGAGCCCTGAGGAGGGTCCTTGGAGGGATACGGCCACAGGGGTGGCACCAAATTAGCCTAAACTGCTGGCTGGTCTCGACCCGCTTAAGGAGCTTACAAACAAGCCTCAGAGGGTAACTTTCCGGGTAACTCAACAGAAGTGTGGAGTGACTTGCAGGCAGGGAGGTGGGCTACGGGACCCCCACTTCCCTGAAGTGATGGAGTCACCGACATTCAAAACACATGGTGTTTGAGTCTCCCTGAGGCTCCCTGAACGTCTATTCATTCTGCAGCTTTAAGAAATCACATGATGGGGGTGCCTGGGTGGCTCGGTCGGTTAAGTGTCTGCCTCAGGGTCCTGGGATCAAGCCCCACATCAGACTCCTTGCTCAGCGCAGGGTCTGTTTGTCCCTCTCCCTTCACCCCTCCCCCTGCTGGTGCTCTCTGTCTCTCTCACATAAATAAATATGATCTTATTTTTTAAAGATTCTTTTTAAAATTTATTTATTTGAGAGAGAGAGCATGAGTGGGGAGAAGGTCAGAGGGAGCAGCAGACTCCCCATGGAGCTGGGAGCCCGACGTGGGACTCGATCCTGGGACTCCAGGATCATGACCTGAGCCGAAGGCAGTCGCTCAACCAACTGAGCCACCCAGGTGCCCCAATAAATAAAATCTTTAAAAAAAAAAAAATCATGGGTACCTGGGTGCCTGGGAAGCCTCTGCCGTTGACTCAGGTCATGATCTCAGGGTCCTGGGATCGAGTCCCGCATCGGGCTCTCTGCTCGGCAGGGAGCCTGCTTCTCCCTCCCCCTCTGCCTGCCTCTCTGCCTACTTGTGATCTCTGTCTGTCAAATAAATAAATAAAATCTTCAAAAAAGAATCATACGGCAACCTGTGGCCACGCAAAAACCTGCACACAGATGTTTATAGCAGCTTTTATTCATAATTTCCAAACAATATTGGAAGCAACCACGTTGTCCTTCAGTATGGGGACGGATAAATCAAAGGGTGGCCCATCCAGGCAGTGGAATGTCATTAGGTGCTAAAAAGAAATGAGCCCGCGAGCCACGGAGAGGTACGGAGGTGTCTTCAATGCATATTGCTAAGAGAAGCTGATCTGGAAAGACTGCATACTGTAGGATTCTAGCTACACGACCTTCTGGAAGAGAATGTTTCCCTAGGGAGATGGTTAAAGGGTCAGTGGTGCCAGGAGTTGTGGGGTATGAATAGGCAGAGCACAGAGGGTTTTTAGGACACCAAAAATCTCACCTATGAAGTATATGAGAACTCTGTAGTTTCTCTTCAGTTTTGCTGTGAGCCTAAAACTGCTCTAAAAAAATAAATCCTGTTAGAAAAAAAAGGTCACATGGGATGATATTCAAATCCACCATCTATCTAAAGCCCAAAGCCTTCAGTACATGTTTCAGAGATCCGAATTTTTCAGAGTTGGAAAGGTAACGCGATTTCCATCTCGGGTACCATAGGGCCACATGGAACGCATCTGCTGATCAAACGCGGATCTTCCTGCAGCAAATTGAGGACCCGTCACACTTCCATAAAGTTCTGTAACTGAAGGATCTTAAGCAGCCTCATGTCTGTTCAGGTTGGGGTTTGCTGCCAAAGGAATAACAAACAAATGTCGTTTTCGCTTCCTAAACTCAGTAAAGATTTGGGCTCTGATGCGCTTCCTCAGTGGGCAGGGAAGCACCCCGGGCCACCGTCCCTGCCGGCCCCACCCGTGCCCAGGTTGGAGGGGATCGCAGCTGCTGAATCATGCCCATGTGTATGGGAGGGGCACTTGGCAACCCCAGGAAGACTTAGAACTGAGTGACGAATGGTGTAAGAGAAACAGACCACCAGAATTGATACTTGTGTGTGAAGCAATCTGCAGAATGTTGGTATTTTGTATCCTGGGAACATGCTGACCCACTGCCCATTTATAAAAGAGCTGGAGGACAAAAGCAGCCGTGGGTGAGTTGGCAACCCCATACTCCTAGCAACCGATCCGAGCCCCAGCGGCCCCAGCAGCGAGAGAAACACGCTCGTCCGCTGCCAGCTGCTTTCTAAAATATGGGGAGGAACACCGCCGTTCCCTTCCTCTGGCTGCAGCGTGACCATGAGTGTCTCCGTGAGCCGCCTCGAGACCACGGTTCACGAGCCAGGGTGATGGCAGTGACGGTGGCTCGGGCTCCCTGCCGGGTGGGAGCTCTGCGTCCCCAACACACACCACGGGCTGGACTGAGTCGTGAGAGTCTCAGGCACGCCCGCTGCCTGGACATCCGGCTTTCCCCAGAGCCTTGGCATCCCCTGGCCATTCCAGAAAGCCCAAGCCAGAGAGGACTTGGAGGGCAGCTTCTGCCCCACACTGGGCAGAGGGAAGAGGGACCCAGGGAGCCCAGATTGTGGTGGAAAATAGGCCAGGGCTGGCCCAGCGGGGTTGGGGCTGCTGCAGGAATCGAGTCTCTGCCAGCTGCGGAAAGGGGGCCCTGAGCAGCACCCACAGTTCATTAACATGCCACAGGGAGGGCTCGGGGCATCTGGATCGTTGCGTCTTCAAAGTGACCATGCAAGGAGCTGGTGCTGTGTCACATTTATCCCTCCCCCCCAGGGGCCCATACGCTCGGGCTGATGTCGTGTGAGGTTTGGGGGCTTGTGGGGAATGGGCACCCCTTTGCTCAGGCTCTTTCACATTCTGGAAGGAGGCAGCCGGCCTCATGCCTTAGGACTTCCAAGCATCCATCTGGGTCGGTGTGACGTGTCTGGGGCCTCCTTGTGCAGCCCGAAGGCGAGGCTGATCTGAGGAAAGGGAAGCTGGCGGTAGGGGGATGGGAGGCGGCCAGGAACTGAAATGATTCCCCGAAGAAAGCTTCACCTGCAGCTGTGGAGATAGGGATGGGTGCTGCCTGCACCCCAAAACGTTTGCCACTGGCATGAGGGTGGCTTTTTCTCATTTATTCGTTCAGGGATTTCCCATTTGGCACAGAAGGGCAGGGGGCCCCAGAGAGGGGAGGTCACCCGCTCCAGGTCACGGTCAGTGGTGGATGTGGGCTTCCTGCTCAGCTCATCCATCTCGGGAACCCATGCCCCTAATCTCCTACCTACCATGCTGCCTCTCACGTGCCTGGCCCAGCTGTTCCCCGGATCTCAGAGCAGGGAGGTGTGTGCCACACTAACCGGGCGCTCGGAACATGAGGGGGACGCCGAGGCTCGGAGCACACTCAGTCCCCTCTGGACTGTGGGCGGCACAGCCGTGGTGTGAGCGGAACACGGGTGCTTCTGCTCCCGCCACTGCATCTGCGTGCGGGAGAGACTTGGCTCAACTCTGAGACGGTCACCCCCACTCTCACCCCCAGACACCTGCCCGGCCGCCGCATGCCCCTGGGCCCTCGTCGGGGGGCCCCGCAGTCCGTAGCCTGCCTGGTCATTTCCGTGTCGGAGGAGGCAGCTGGAGCAAGCGCTGTATGTACCTCGGGAAACGGGTTCACGGTCGTCAGCACCAGCGATCAACCCTGTGTTCCCGGAAAGGAAGAAGACCCCGCGGGCCCCATTCCTTCCCGGCTGCATGTGGGGGCCTGAGGCCTCCCCCACGCACCCACCTAGGGACGGAAGCGTCCAGAAGCAAACTTCTCCACATGATGGTTAAGTCACGGCCCACCCCTTCCATGGAAATATGCCCAAAATATGGCTCAAAGCCTTAGAAAGGACTTGGTGTATGGTCTGTCAGCGAAATGGCAGGTTTTTGTTTTGCTGCTGAAGGATAGAATTTTTCTTTCTTTTTTTTTTTTAAGATTTTATTTATTTGATTTGTTTGTTTTATTTATTTATTTATTGACAGAATGGATGCTAGAGAGAATAGGAGTGGGAGGATGGGCCGAGCAGGAAGCCCGACGCGGGGCTCGATCCCAGGACCCTGGGACCATGACCTGCGCGGAAGGCAGAGGCTTAACCCACTGAGCCCCCCAGGCAGCCCAAGAATTTTTCTTCTTTTGTTTATTGTTGCAAGACATTTATTAATAACAGAAGGGATAAATTAGCCGTGGTATTACATTCTAACATAAATTCAGGCGCTTGTGTTTTTCCAAGATCACAGCACCCTGAGAAAGAAGACCGGGACCAACAAAGGCTAAGGCATTGTGGGGACGGCGGCTCAGCGGCTCACGCTTCCCCAGCCGATCCACACCCGGGGCAGGGAAAACCGTGGGATTGTAAAACCCAATTCCTGTTCTCTGATAAAAAGGAAACAATTTCCAGGTTCACTACCAAGTTGGTCTGTTCAGACTTTTTCCTGAACAGTTGTCCTGTGCTAAATTCCCGCTCCTGGTACCCCCCACGTGGCCCAGGAGAAGCCGAAGAACCCAGGAGGCCCTCTGCCCGAAGTTCCACGGCTCCTTAGGCGGGAGGGGAACGGCTTTCTCCCAGCTCGCAGCTGACTCACTCGCTGGAAGGCAGAGTGGAAGACAGCGACAGATCAGCGCTGCTGCGGGCCGCGGCCCCTGCTCCCGGTGACTGCCAGGTCTGAGGGCGGACCAGGCCTCACACTGCGCTCAGCGGGTTGATCACGCGGCCCAGGAAATGCAGGGCAGTGGAGTCATGCTCGTAAATGGCAAACAGGAACGGGCGGTTCAAGGTCACCTCCAAGGCCTTGGGCCCATCCGGCTGCGGGGCAGACTCTGTGGGCTGCTCTCCCTCGTCTGCTTTTAGTTCCAAAAGGATGCTATTCAGCACCTGCAAAGCAGCAAGCGTTGCGACAGCTCCCGACGGCCCTCAGGGCCGAGGGAGAGAGTGGACAGCTGTTTCTCCAGCCCGCCCATGCCATACATGCCCCTCGGCGTAGATGGCTCCCACTCGGCCCAACTCAAACAACAGCTTTCCCCAGAGCATCCCTCCAACGCACCGGTCTCCCACTTTCCACCTTGCTTTCCAGGACAGAACCCCAGGCCCCTTGGCTGTGGTCTGCCATTGCTTGGTTCATTCCACAAATTTAGCAAGAGGACTGATGCTCCCCAGCAGTGGTCTCTAAGGCCAGAACAGCGAAGGGCCCCCTCTCCCCGGTACCCAGCCTGGTGCCAGCACTTCCAGGCACCCCAGCTTCAGGGAGACATCATTCAGGCAGAGGGACAGTCGGCCTCCTGCTGAGTGTTCCCTGGAGCACGCAGCTCTGGCAGGGCTGGCACTGGGTCCTTATCCCATGGCCTGAGTCCTGACCCTGTTGTGGGATCTGGGAAGGACCCCGAGGCTAGGCCATGCTGGGCAGAGCCAAAAACACATGGTGGGGAAGAGTTTGCTGCTCTCCACCTGTCCCTGGAAAGCCCTGGAAAGTTCTGGTCACTTCTCTCCCACCCCAGATGCATGGCCACATAGCCATGCTCTCCTCCCCTCCTCCCCTGCCTGCCCCGCAGAAGCTCTCTCTGTGTCCCTTCCGTCTCCATCTCCCCCCCGCCCCGTGCTGTGAACACAAGGAATCACTCGGGCCCGGACATCACCGGGGCAGTACCTTTCCGACTCGGAGATCGTCATCACTGATTTTGCTCAGGTTCGCCTCGGCCCCCAGCAGGGTGGGCAGCTTGGCCTGGGCCAGCAGGTCCCGCAGGTCATGGGAGGTTTGCAGTGTCAGCTGGGGCACGGTCAGGCGGATGGTCCTGCGGGGGTGACACGGGTTTAGGAAGTCCCGGGTGGCTCCCCCTGGGAGGCCCTGGGGTCCCCCGCCCAGCTAGGAAAAGATTGTCAGCAACAAATACAACAAAAAACTCTCGTGTCCTTGGAAATACTGTGAGAAGGATGTGCGCTTCGAGTAGCGCTCAGTGGGGCTGGCGATGGGTTGTCCTTTGTTCTACTCTGGTTTTCAGCTGGCTGCATCGAAGCTGAACGACGTGGATAATTGTAAAATGCTGCTCTCTAAAATAACGCAGCGCGTCTTCCTAGCCGCCTTGCAGGGGCATTCATGACACAGAAAGCCCCGTGGAGGGGAGAGCGATGGGAGGAACGTCCCGTCACTCTCCAGGCGGTCATGTTGCTGACGTCAACTCAGCTGACTTGCCTGTAGGGCCTCTGCCTTCCGTCGGCATCCCTGAGAGCCTGGGGACGTTTCCCGTGACCCACGAAGCCCTCAGGGGATTTACATGACACCCACGTCCATACGCATTACCCACAGTAGCCAAAAGGTGGAAGTGACCCAAGGATGCATGGACAGATGGCGGGATAAACAAAACATGTCTGTCCCTCTAACGGAACATGAGCCATAAGAGAAGGGGATCCTGACCCACGCTGCCACACGGGCGAGCCCTGAGGACGTCATGCTAAGTGAAACAAGCCTGTCACAAAAGGACAGACACTGTATGAGTTCACTCCTCTGAGGTCCTAAAACAGACACATTCACAGAGAGCGGAAGCAGAGCGGCCATGGCCAGGGTTTGGGGGGTGGGGGGCGGGCAGGCTGCGTTTCCGCTGGGGAAGCTGAAAACGTTCTGGAGACGGACGCTGGGGGGCACACCAGTGTGGGATGCTTCACGCCACCGAACGATGCCCTTAGAGATGTACGCGTGGTACACTTGACGTTAGGCGTTTACCATCAGCACAACAAAAGCTGATTTCCAAAGGAGCGTTGCCCTGGGGAGGCCAGTGTGTCCCGGAGTGATGGTCTCAGAGCAGGTTTCCGGGCCCCACTGCTCTGGGCCGCGGACGAGGGTCAAGTGTAGCGCACCAGTGCACGAGAATGGCGTTCTTCCCGCCATAGTTGGAAAGAGGAGCAAACGACTTGGGTAGCAAAGCAGGGAGTTCTGGAGTCGGGGGCAGCTCCCCAAAAAAGCCCTCCCCCAGGCGTCCCAGAGGGGTCCGAACCCTTCTGGGAAGCCAGTCCCCGACAAGCTCTGGGAATACAGCAGAGGATGGCGGTGGGGGGCGAGGCATGGTTGGTGGTCGTGGCATCGAAGGTCCACCCTTCAGGGCGGATTGAAACACAGTCCTCCAAAACCAGTGGCTAAGCCCAAGCCCACGGAAATCACGCTCCCACTCCTTTCCCTCTCCTGTGCCCAGAAAGACGACACCTGCAGAGCTAGGTGGACGGGTGGGCGGACGGAGGGGTGACATGTGAACACACGGGCCTTCTGCTCCAGAACAGCAGGGGCCCCCGGCCCCTCCCCGTCCTGGACCCAGAGCTCAGCCAACACCCACACATCTGCTCACCCCATGTCCCCTCCCGCCCTGGGCAGACGGATGGGCCCAGCTCCCCACTATCCACAGGGAGCCGCCCCAGAGGTGCCAGCCGGTGTCCCGGGAGCCGTACCGGGGAGACAGGTTCTTCAGCCACGTCAGGAATTTGTGCTGGAAGGTGAGGGCCTCCACCTTCTGCAGGCCCGAGGTGCCGTGGGGCTGGACCAGCAGCAGGCAGGCGTTCTTGCTGAGGGGAACCCGGGTCACAGAGAGGTTGTTCTGGGCGTCGCTCCAGTGCTGGAAGGTGCCCGTGCCCGAGAGCATGGGGACCGACACCGAGGTGGCGTTGTCCACCCAGAACTCTTGCAGTCCCCCCAGCAGGGAGAAGCCCTTCAGCTGTCCTGGAGACCCAGAGAGGAGACAAGGAGGGACGGTCAGCCGAGGCAGGGGCAGGCAGATGCGCTCAGGGCTGGGGACACCACGGGAAGAGCTGAAGGCCCAGCCTTCCTGGCATACCCCATGCCGCGGGGCATCTTCCCACCCCTGCGCTTTGCAGGCCCTACCCTGTACCCCAAGGGCCGGTCAAGTCTTCCTCCTGCAAGATCCAACCGTTTGAGATCACGACGGTGACGCTAACTGCCTGTGTTGAAGACATTTGACACACCAGGTGCCGCTCCGAGATTTTACACCTGTCACCTTAAGGCCCACAAAGGAAACCAGGGACCTTAGGCCACCATGAACTGACCAGGTAAACTCACCCCAGATCTGTCCTGCCCCAAAGCCTGCAGTCTGCCACGCTCACTGGCTTCTTTTTTTTTAATCAACTTCATTTTTTTAGAGAAGTTAGGTTCATAGCATAATTAGGGGGAGGTATAGAGTTTTCCCGTAAACCCCAAGCACAGCCTCCCGTGCTCTCCGCACCCCCACCGGAGCGGGACGTCCGTCAACACTGATGACCCTCCACGGACACATCACTGTCACCCAGAGCCCAGGGCTGACATAAGGGCTCACTCTCAGGACCATACATTCTGTGAGGCTGGACAGACGTGCGGTGACCTGTGTCCACCATCCCAGCGTCACCCAGAGCATCTTGGCGGCCCTCTGCAGCCTCGGGGCACCCTCGCATCTCCATCTGGGAGCAATGTCAGCCCTCACAGGCTCCCCTTCTCCAGTCAGGACGCAGAGCCAAGCACACGTCCCACAAGGCGGGCTGCCCGTGCTGCCCAGGACAAACACAGGACCTGGTGCGAGCCGTGGCTTGGAGCAAAGTGCTCAGTGCAAGCTCGCCCTGGGCTCTGCGGGGAGGGGGCAGCCCTGTGTGCGTGAGGGGTGGGCGAGGGGTGCGGCCAGCTGGCTCCACTGTCCCGGAAAGAGGGGCAGACGCCTGTTGAATGCCCGGTCCCCGGGGGTCCCCCGTGACTGTACCAGGCTCCCCAAGGGGGCCCTCAGTGATGGCCCACCAGGCCTGGCCGGAGACTTGTAGATTTAGGGGAAGAAAGGACTATATCTTTTCCCACCCAAACAGAAGGACGTGAGAGTCTGAACAGAGGTTTCCCAGGCTTCCCTGTCCTGGGCTTTCCGCTGAAAAGCACGAAATCCATCCTCACCCAGAGGTTAAGTAAATCTCTCGAGGTTAAGTCAACTGGTGTTGTGGAACCTGCCAGAGCCAGTGCCAGTCGGGATGACCACAGGGCCTGGGCAAAGGGCGCCCTACAGCTCAGGGGCTCCCAACCCCCTAGGCCTCGAGAGCCGGCAACATCTATCTGGGCGCTGAGGTCTAGGTCACGGAACATCATTACCAGAACAGCATTACCGGAACATCATTACCAGAAGCCTTTGGCTTCGTAAGGCAGCCGCGCGGTGCTGGGCGGGGAGGGGCTGTGCATCTCTGTTTGATGGAAACCGAGGCCCAGAAAGGTCAAGGGGCAAGATCAGAGGGTGGGCATGGTGGGGCTGGCTGAGTGTCCAGGCACCTGTGGCTCTCTAGCTTTTAGTGGGGGTAGCACTTTCTCAAAGAGCAGTCCTCCTGGGGCTCCTCCTGGGAATGACAGGCTGAGGCCCCGCGTCCCTCCTCTGTCCTCCACGGGGGGGGGGGGGGGGGGGGGGCAGCCACCCTCAGCAGGAGGGCACCTGTGCTGGCCTCGGTTCCTGGGTCCATCGTCTTCCCCCTGCACCCAGAACGGGCTGGAGGTCCTCCCCCATGGGGGTTTACAGACTTGCAGGATATTTTCAGAGTAAGACAACAGTCATGCTCTATTATGCCTCCATGTCTCTGTTTCATCTCTCCGCTGTGGCTCCCTTGGCTGGCAAACTCTCCCTCCCCAGGTCACCTGTAGGTCTGCAGGGTCACTGCCTCAGCACGTGCTCCCAGGACAGTGGGCCCGTTGCGTCACCTTCCCCGGACCCTCCCCGCTCCCATGCACACAGCCCCGGCCGCCAGGATGTCCTCTGACCAGAACACTTTGCCTGCTCCGGCATCCACCACCCTTCCCAGCATCACATCCCAAACTCTGGCCAGACCCCTCATTCGGTCTGTGCCTTCCACAGGTCCCATCCCCTCTGAGCTCTGGCCAAACAGAGCCGCCCTTTCTCTGGTTCCTGGCCCTGAACTTGCCAGCCTTTTTGCTCACACATCTGTTCATCCACAGCCCTGCTCCCCTTGCCGTCCCCAGACCTCTGTCTTCTCCCCGGGGACCCTCCCTCCTCCGAGGGCCTGGAGCCCCAGAGTGCCTTTTCAGGGCACGTTTCCCTAGAGCTCTGCAGCTGGGGCCACTCGCCTTATGGGATATATCTCCCCTCTTGAACATCAGTAGGCAACCCGGGTTCCAGACCTGTGCGTCCTCCCTCCCTGACCCCCTGAGACGCCCAGCTCAGGGGCATGTGCATATTGGGTCTTCAACAATCAGTTGTTGAATGAGCGAGCTATCTTTGCGGGGATTTGGGGAAAGGGGAGTAGTACTAACCGCTCCCAGCATGAAAGTGGTGTAAGCAAACAAACCGGGTATTTTTTCAGGGACGTTGACCTTCTCAAGAGACAAGAAGCCCTCCCTCCTGAGCCTGGAGATGGGCCACCGGGCCGGAAGGTGTGGGTTTGGATCTCAAGACCCTGACTTGTGGCCGTGCCTTCTTAAGGCGGTCACTGTGGGTTTTTCCCTGGGGGAAGTAACACTGCTTTACCACGTCCCAAGGGGATTAAATGATCAGGATACAAGGGAGTACTAGAGTCGCTGCACACAGTAGGACAGCAGGTGGCTAGCCTGATGCTTATCCAAGGAGCCCCTTGGGCAGCTACTACCGGCTCCTTGAGAGTGACTCCCAGGGACTTCCCCACGTTCTCCACCCTGCCCATCCCTAAGGCCTGGCCCTGCTGAGCTGAATGCTGGACACTAAGTCTGCAGACACAGGGAACTGTCCCCCTAGGGCACCCACCCTGACGGCACCTCCGGGCTTTGCCTTACCTTGGAAGTGGACATAGGCGTTGAAAAGCAGGGTGCTGTCTGGGCTGACTCCTGACAGGGCGTCCATTTTCCACCCTGTCGCCGCCTGCATGAACCTGTCGATCTTCCCAGCAGCAACATCTGGGTCCGCCGACAAGTCCAGAGAGCGCGGGAGGGTGACCGGGGCAAAGGGAGCCAGGCCCCGCACAAAAGTCTGCTTCAGGCGCAGGCCAGGGGCTGTGAACAGGCCCAGCACCGTGGAGAGGAGCAGTGTGGACCGGCCGCCAGCCTCACCCTGGGCCACCAGAAGGCCCTGGATGGTCTGCAGGGCGGAGAGCACCTTGTGGCCGTCCAGCCGGGAGGTGCAGCTCTGGTCCTCCCCGGGGACGCCCAGGAACGCCTGCAGTCTGCCGGCCGTGGGGTCCAGCGCGCCCGAGTAGAGAGAGGCCAGGGTGCCGAAGAGAGTCGTGGGGGACAGGACGGTCCCGCTGACCGCGCTCCCGGACTCGCTCAGCGCCCTGTACATGTGGAAGCCCAAGAAGTTGAGCATCATGCCCACTGTAGCCGCCCGCATCCTGTCCTTCTCCCCCAGCTTCCCGGCAGCCAGCACCAACTGCTCCCGGAGCGCCTCCTCGTCCACCGGGGACGTCTTGGCCTGAATCGGGACCGGCGTGAAGGTCAGCTCCTCGGGCATCTCTGGGCCGGGTTTCTCCAGCTGCTCACAGCTGCTCTTGCTGTAGACGAGGAGGTGGAAGGGGTGGATGTACACTCGGTCCCCAGCGGCCAGGCCGGCCCAGGCCACGAGGCAGAGGACAGTGGCCCCTAGGCCCACTCCGGCAGGAGCCATCTCTGGCAGGGGCGCTCGCTTCCCTGAAAGAGCATTTCGTGCAGGGCAACAGGTTACTAAGCGCCTTAGTGCCCGCCGGCCAGACTTCTAGCTGTTCCCCTATTCCCTGCGGTCATAAACCCAGGAGAAATCTATCCAGGTCTACACACCTTGAAGAGAAGCCATAGATTCAAGGCTCTGAGGAAGGTATCTTTGTGAGCCACGACCTGCTATTATGGGCTGAGCTGTGCCTTTTGCAGGGGGGGGGGGGGGGATTTGGGGGTTGGTTTTGTTTTGTTTGATTTTTATAATGGGGAGAATGTCTTGATAATAAGACATGGGTAGATTTTAAACAGAAATACCAGAATGTCCATTACGTCGAGTAAAAATGTACACAAATGTTTTCACAAAATATTAAGTGCTTTTCTTCAAGAATATGCGACTGACTGGTAGTAATTTTTATCTTGGGTAAATCAGTGATATCATGGCTTAGTCAATAATTATATGTTTAATAAAGAGTAATATGGTGGGGGGGGGCACCTGGGTGGCTTAGTCGTTAAGCATCTGCCTTCGGCCCAGGTCATGATCCTGGGGTCCTGGGATCGAACCCCGAGTCTGGCTCCCTGCTCAGCGGGGAGCCTGCTTCTCCTTCCCCGTCTACACACCTCCTACCTGCTTATGCTCACTCTCTCCATCTCCCAGATAAATAAATAAAATCTTTTTTTAAAGAGTAATATGGAAACATTTAAACTTATTTTGAAGGAAATTTGATTTTAAAATAAAAAAAAATTCACCTTGTTGCCTTAAAGTTTTTAACTTCATATGTTGAAGTCCTAAATCCCACTACTTCAAAATGTACTCTATTGGGAGATAGAGTCTCTAAAGAGGTAATTTAGGTTAAATGGGGTCATTGGGATGGGCCCTCATCACATTTGACTGTGTCCCTCTTAGAAGAGATTAGGACACAGACATACACAAACAGAAGACCCTGGGAAGACAGGGAGAAGACAGCCATCTATAAGCCAGGGGGAGAGACCCCAGAAGAAACATCTGTCAACATCTCAGCTTGGACTTGGAACCGGTATGAGATATGAAGGTTCTCCCAGAAGGAGCTCATCAGTACTTGTCGCCACCTAAATCATGAGAGAACAGATCTCTGTCCTTGAAGGGACCCAGTCTGTGAGACTTTGATACGGCTGCCTCTGGCTATGAGCTTTCCCCTAGAAAACCAGCCGTGGGACAGACCGTGAGTCTCCAGGAGGCCTCCTAGCCCCGGGGTAGGTGGAAACCAGTTTGGGATACGAGACTAAGATGCACAGAGGTTTTTTTCTATGTTATAAGTTGGCCTGGCGAGAACGGTCTGTGTAGTCCCAACCAGGAGATGTACACCTCATTCCCTAGACCAGGTGCGTCATGTAAGAATAGACCTGTTCTAACTGGGTAGTATGTGACAGTTCCCAGAAGCCCCTGCCCATAGATTCCCCAATCTAGCCCTTGGCTATTCATGCGAGGAAGGAAAGTTTTCACCCCTTTGCAGACACGAAAAGGGGAGTTCTGAGGAAGGAGGAAAAGTTCCCGAGTCACACAGCAAAGCGTGTAACAGACACAATTCAGACCTGCATTTATTCTCACTGGTCAGTCCCAAGCCCGGTTCCCATTGGTCTCACCGGGGAAGCCTTAGAAACTGTGGAAGTCCATCTCCCCCACCCCCGGAGATGCCAGCTACAATGGCCCTGGGGTGTGGCCTGGTAAGGGGTTTCTCAGCCCCACCGTGGCCCCCACAGGCGGCTGGCAGGGAGCACTAGAGGCTCAGCCTGAAGCCCTGGTGTTTGCACCCGTCCCAGCGCCCCAGGCCAGCCGGCAACTGTGTCCTGCATGTGGAGGACTATGTCCTGTGCGGTGGATCCCCGTGGAGCCCGACACCAGCCCCACCAACGCCTCTCACCAACAGCAGGTGGCGTTGGTCTGCGCTGGGCCCGGGGATAGTTGTTTTTTTTTTTAAAGTCCCAGGTGAGTCTGGTGCACAGCCTTGAAGTAGAACCGCCCTGTGCCCTAGACGTGGGTCTCTGTCGTTGGCAGGAGGATTTCTGGCACCTTTCTCTAGCGCCCTGTGATTCTGCTCCCGCCTCGCCTCTCGACGAGAGAGAAGGTGGCAGACAAGGTTCTTGAGCTGGCTCTGTGGACCTAGGACCCATGTTCATGGCACAGGTTCATTCACTCCCACTCATTTCCATGGCATCGCACTCACTTCTGGTGAAGCCGCAGACTGCATTACCAGCTTCGTCTTTCGTGCTCCTGTCCTCATCCTCACTCATCCCCCTGTCCTCCCAGAACAGCCCGGGCATCCCTGGAGCTGAGGCGTGAGCTCAAGGTCACCTTGACACCTCCATCTTTCCTGCACACCCAGGCATACCCAGTTACCCGCTGACGTTGGCACTCTGCACTCCTCTCCCGGGTCTGGTAACCTGCACCCCCTTTCAGCTCACAAGCATTGTGTGTTTAGTTCTGCTCTGGTCATCAAACACCTAAGGAACTTTGACTTCTGACCTCGGCCACTGCTTCCCCCGCCTCCCCGCACATTTGACCCAATCCATGGTTCTCGTGAGAAGCCACACGACATACAAAAATGGAACAGAAAGTTCTCCTTCCCATCCAGACGGGCCTCCGTTGCCAGCTCTTGCCTCATGTAAAAAGCCAAAGCACTCTGAGTTATCAGGGGAAACCTGGAGAAGCGGAGGGCTGGAGAAATCTGGCAGAAGTGGCCCCCATCCCAGGCTGGGGCCACGCAGGTAAGCACAGCCCTCTCCCTGCTTTGCCAGTCCTGCATGACACGCACTGTCTACAGTGAAACAATTCACGGTCACGGTCCGGGGCGGGGGCTGCTGTGTGTTGCTCTCAGCTGGCATTGGTGGCGGCCGTACTGACTGGTCCTTAGCAGCCCACCGCGGGGTCTCAGAATAAACAGGGGCTCCAGGCTCCTGTGGATCTGCCCTCCTCCGGCACCCCTGCTCAGTCTCCTCTCCGTATCCCCTCGTGGTTCTGTGGCTTCGTGAAACGGTGAGATCGGCAGCCAACACTGGTCTAATGCCTATCATTGCCAGGCAGTGTTCTAGCACTTTCCATGGACTCATCTCATCCTGCTAAGGCTTCCATGACACCCCATTTCCTGCTGTAATTGTCCCCCACCACGCCTGACACCCTGAACTCACTTACCCCGCTTTACTTCCTCTCCCCACAGCACTGACCCCCTTATGACCTTATAAATAATTAATTCTTATGTATTTATTTGTTTAGTGTTCATCGCCTGTCTCTTCTCACGTGAAGGCAAACCCCAAGAGAGTGGGGTCCTTGCTCTGTTTTGTTCACTGACATATATATACCACATTTCCAGAAATGTTCCTGGGACATAGTACGTACTTGATAAACAGTTGTTAAGTGGATTAGTGAATGCCATTTGCAGGGGAACAGAGAGGTTCTGTGACTTGCTCAAGGTCACGCAGCTAAGTGAGAGAGAGAACTAGGATTCAAACCCAGACCCCCTGATGCCATAGTCCACACACTTCAGCACCCATCTGTAGTGCCTCTTGAACAATAAGAATCTGTCTTTGTAGTTTCTCTTAAAGTTTAGAAAGCACTTTCACATTATATTAGCTCTCTGAATATACCCCCTAGCTCATGAGCAAGGGATGCCAGGCATCACTGTCTGCCCCATTTTATAGATGGGCAAACCGAGGCTTGGGGATACAAAATGATGAGTTGAGGGCACCCAAGCCTTGAACACAGGGCCAGAGGCAGCACTGCCTGGGGGAGATGCAGGCCACTCCTCACCTGAGCCTTGGGGGATGGGGCCAGGGATGCAGCCCCGGGCTATCGAGGCTGCTCCCCTACCCATCTCCCAGCACCTGCCCCTGCACAAGCCTTGCGATTCTTCTGACCCTAGGCACCCCTGTGGCTCTGCTCCCAGCCTGAGCCTGAGGACCCAGCCCTGCTCAGAGGCAGCAGAGGACCCAGCCACCCTGCCCTACAGCTGGGGGGGGGGGGCAGTTCCTCTGCTAAGACCTGGGGTGGCTGAGGGGGAGGACAGCCCATGAGAGGACGTCCGATGTGACAGGAAGGGGGGCACATCTGCATCGTCTTCAGTAGTGACCCCCACGCAGCGCCTGTCACCACGGACCCCTGCCTTCCGTTCCGGCTCCCAGCCGCTCCCACCAGACACCCCTTGGCTTCTCCTCCCCGGAGAACTCAGCTGCCCTGACAGGGAGGGGCTCCCCGCTTACCGTCTCGAGTCCCCAAAACAAGAGCAGCCTCTTCCCCTGGCTGAGCCGAGGCCCTATTTATATCAGAGGGGATGGAGCCATTCCCAGACCGTTCTGTGCCCAAGCTGGGGAGGGGCGGTGACATCACTTGGCCCAACCCTGGGGGTGGGGGCCTCGGTAGGGGATAGGCGCCAAAGCGACTCTCGACTCTCGGGCTAGGAATTCTTCCAGGAAGTCAGAGTGATCGATACACACTTTCTGTGCCGAACAGCATGAGCTGGCAAGCTGTGGGGTTACACATTTACCCCAGCTCACCTGCACTGGGGCCGCGGGGACGCACACGGGGGACTCCACGTAGGTGTATGTAGGTGTGTGATGGGTCTCTATACTGAAGTGTGACAGCCACCCAGGCCTTCTGACAGAGCCCTCTTGAGGTGTGCTTCTGAGAGTCCCCAAGAATGTGCTTGAGTCCCCAGTGGGCAGGAGAAGGAGCCGTGGAGGGTGGCCCAGGAGGGGGGGGAGCGACTTCTGACCCTACAGCCTTGAGCTGCTCAATGATGGTCCAAACAGCCTTTAGGCACCTGCTCCCTGAGACGCCCTCTGGTGGGCAGGGGGAGAGACGCACAACCAAGCAGAAGCACCTAGAGCATGGTGATTTCGGGGGGGTGGGGGGGGGAGACAGCTAGATGCCAACAGTGGTACAGACAGACAGAAAGGCACTGACTGACAAGATGCTTTCAGATCCCGGGAAGGAACAATTGTTAAGCTGGGGAAGGTTTCAGGAAGCAATGTCATTTCTGTCCAAGCCTGAAGGGTAAACAAGCTGGGCTTGGATACTGAGGAAAGGATCTTTAGAGGCCTGTAGGATAGTACCAAAGGGGCAGGAAAGCATGGAGATTTTCAGGGGACACCAGCACCCCTAAAGGTGCTACGAGGAAGAGCAGAGATAACCGTAAATGGCCACTGTTCCCTGTGCCTGCCCCCATGGCCAGGGAGAGCGCCCTGTCTTTCCTGAGTGTCCCCTGGACACAGGGCTTCAGGCCAAACTCTCCAGGATCTGAGCCAACGTACGAGACGAAACCCACTTGGCCACCCCAGATCTGGGGTGTGGGACCGAGTGATGTGGAAAAAAAGGACACTGGCTAGAGCCTGAACACCAGCTCGGAGGTCAAAGTCAATGCCATGGGAGGGAGCGATGGAAGATGTCTGAGCGGGAGCATGTTATGAAGCCTGATTTCTACTTCTACAAATGTCCTTAATTGTGACAGGCATCAGATTTCCAAGCTCCAGCCCAGAAGGAATGCTGAAACCAATATTTGAGAGAGGAACCAAGGAAGCACTAGAGCTTTGGGGAAACAAGGGGAAGAGTTTGATCTCAGATGGGTTTGTTTTGAGCGCCTATTGGACCCCAACGGGGAATACTCGGGGAGACAATTCCCGTTCTCAGCACGGAGATCTCAGCTGGAGACACAGATGCGGGGCCCTGATGCATCATGGTGGAGTTCAAGGCCTGTGGGTGGAGATGTTCCCCAACCCCCACCCCGAGAAGTCTTAGATATGAGGAGAGGGGAGAAGAGGGAAACCTAGGGAGCTGGGGGATGGGAAGGGAGTCAGCAGGATGGGGAGGGGTGCGCGGGGTGGGGTGGCTGTAACACACAGGGGGTTGTGTTCCAGAAGCCAGGAGGAGAGTTCCGAGAGGCAAGGAGTCAGGGCAGGAAGGAGGGCTTTTGGGCAGCATATGTCAGAATGGCTTCAAGTCACCGGTGTGGAGATGTCTGCACCCAGAGCAATCCTGATTGACACCAACCCTTTATTGCTCATCAAAGACCACGAGGAGGAAGGTAGGAGTCCCTAGGGAGTTGGAGAGCAGCCTCGGGGAAGGACAAGAGAGGGGTCTGCCTGAGATGGTTTGAGAAGCCAATGGAAGATTGAACTGTGGACTCTTCTTTTAACGATTGTGGTAATGAATGGGTGCAGGAAGCAAAAAACTCCGTATTCTCAACTCCTGGGTAGAAGGAAGAAAGAATTCACATTTGTTGAACAGCTTGTTAAAAGTCAGAATTCTACCAAGCAAATGCGAAGATACGATGAGCTTTATTCAACGATTCATGAGTCAGGCAGCAAGTAGAGGGGAGCTCCACTGAGCAAACCAAAAGAAAGCTTTTTGAAGGCAGACAGAGGAATAGAGGAATTTATTAGCAAGAGCTAGGAGTGCATTATTTAGGCAATGTTGGCCTACTAGAGGGAGTGGAAGTGGTCTCTCAGTAAATTTTCTGGTATCGACCAGAAAATTCCATGCTGTCTGCTGAAAGGTCATGTTCTTGGGGGATCCAAAGTGCAGTTAGCATGGATATTAAGTCTTGGTTTGCTGAGTTAGCCTAAGTGATGCCATTTGGGGCCTGTGGTTTTCTTTCTAAGGTGGGGCTCCATGCCCAGTGCGTCCACGTTCTTCGATGTCTGCAGTGCACACTTTCACGCACCCACTGCCATCCAGGGAGAGAAAATTGAGGCCCCCAAGAGGCTCAGAGGTTTGCTAAACGTCACCCAGAAAGAAGGTGCTGAATCCAGGTCTGTCTGACACCTATACCTGTTCTTTTCCTACCACGTTCAGGCGTTTATCCGACAACTATTTATTGAAAGCCTTCTAAGAATTGAAGTTCGGTGTCTGATCATGCGTCTTAGCCCAGCTGTCCAAAGGACAGCAACTATTTCACAGAAATGACAGTATTAAGGGACAGGAGGACATCTGCTGTCTAGACAAACCATACCGTACACATATTTCTTAAACTGGTGAAGTTTGGGGGAGGGGTCCTGAACCCCAGATATGTACAAAACTAGATTTTACTGTATTATCTCAAAATGGCCCAACACAGTGGGTAAACCAAGGCATGAAGAGTTGAATCCTGGGACCACAGAACTGGAAGGAGCCAAACTATGCCCTAGAGCACCTTCTTTTCAATGTTTTAAGTTCTCTGGTGTCTGGGACAGGTTGGGGGCAGGACCATGACCTGTGTGTGGTCCCTGATTCCTGTTTCTCCCCATGAAGGCATTCCCTCACCTTCTATACATTCCCCATGTTGCATGATGGAGTGACCAGATGTCTGAGTAGCTCTAGGCCTCTTGCCTCTGGAGCATCCTCGATTTAGGAGGGCTGTCTCCTCATCAGATCACTCTTGCTGGCTGGCACAACATTTGTTTCACTGATAATAAGTAGCAGGATAACGTAAGATTGGGCTGTTAGGATGGTACTAATGGGGGCGCCTGGGTGGCTCAGTGGGTTAAACCTCTGCCTTCGGCTCAGGTCATGATCTCAGGGTCCTGGGATCGAGCCCCGCATCAGGCTCTCTGCTCGGCAGGGGGCCTGCTTCCTCCTCTCTCTCTGCCTGCCTCTCTGCCTACTTGTGATCTCTGTCTGTCAAATAAATAAATAAAATCTTTAAAAAAAAAAAAAAAAAAGAATGGTGCTGATGTCTCCTTTTGGGACTTCGGAGCTCTGAGCTCCAAAGAGCCACTGCCAAAGCCTTGGGCTTGAGCCATACATCTGTCTCAATCACCTGTATCCCATGTATCTTTTCTGCTCTATACAGCCTCAGGGTATGGATGGCAGCAGGCATCTTTCTTCCTGTGGACCCCTTGCCTCTAGCCCTCAGAATGCTCACCCACACCTTCCACAGGCTCTGTGTCAGCCAGTCCTCCAGGGCTGGTCCTCTTGCTTCCATGGACTTTCAAAATCAATGCCCATTCACTAACTGGTCCTTCTGATAGATGCCCTCTCTTGCCTCAAATCAATGCAATGATATCATGCTCTCTAGGGTGGGCTTCTGCCATGCCAGATGAGAGACAAACATTCCTTGGGACAATGAGACCCCCCCACTTTCCCCCAGACTATCGCTTATACCTACCCTCCCTGTTCCTATTGGGTGCCAAAGGCAGGTGGACAATGGAAGGGATTATGCTCCAGGAATGCACCCTGCCCACACGCCCCATGGAGTTCAGGGGAAGGTACGATCATAACACATGTTATTCTGTGTTTATGCTACAAAAAAAAAACAAAAAACCCAAGTAGTACATTTAACATGACCAGAAAAAGAATTCTAATTCAGACTGCCCTGTAGGTAAGACTTGCATTTGTGGTCATCATCAACAAAGGACAGGGCAACCTTGCTAAGTCATCAGAAGCCAGCATTCCCAGATGGCATGATGGAGGGCACAGCTTCGCGAGTGTCAGGAAACTGCAGAGACAGGAAGGTCTGTACTGTCTCAACACAAACAGACTGGAGGAGCCACAAGATAGGAAATTATCCAGGAATGACACATTTGATAATAGAGAACAGAAAGGACCTTGGCATTCACTGATTAGACAGTAGGGACTTAAGTCCCTTCTCTGACCACTATTCTAAATCTTCATTTTAAAAGAATCACTGTAACTCACACGGGCCTATGAATTCTGTCACATAATTTTACGATTATTTTGCTCATATAGACAAGTTCCTCTCAAAGGTTAATTGTCTGTGGCCCCAAACAGCTCAGTCGTGGCCCAGCGTCAAGGGAACATCTAATGTGCCCCTCCTCTGGGCGCTCCCCCCATCCCCTAGACCCAGGCCACCTCTGCCCCCATCTATGAGCATCTGAAAAACATGTCTTTAAGTGTCCTTGAGTGATTCCCCCCACATCTCTCAATTTTTTCAGCCTTGAGTGTCCCTGTCACACAGTTAAAGCTTTTAGTATATTTGAAAGCAGCTTCTCAGGGATTACAACACATGTCAAAGTTCATTTCAAACTTGTTACAGAGTGGAGAGGGGCCTCTAAACAGACATTTCTCTCTTGATAATGACATATTACTGGGGAAAAAATAAGGAGGCAATCATCATTAAGTGGGACACAGTAAAGGATGTCAGCTTCGACTTCTTGCGAGACTGGTTCAAGGCCATTAATCAGCTCCCAAGGCTGACTATCAGCTGGGTGGATTTTCGATGCCAGGCTTTTAAGCTCATTAAAATAAATCAGAAAATTGCTAGAGCATTTGATCAAGACTCTAAATTACTCCCAGAAGCAGCAGCCACTCAAACAGCCCACTGACTTTTGACCCGATAGAGAGTTAGGACAATTTTCTTTCTAATATGTACCATTTCTTGTATCCTCTCCCTAAGTGGAAGTCCGGGATGGTTTATCTGCGGCTAAATGCAGACTGTGGAATGAACAGCACATATTGGCTATGGAGCTTGAGTAAGCCATCCCTCAGAACGGGGTCCATGAACCCAGCCATGGGTCGGAGGAAGCGTTGGGCCACAGTGATGCCTTGGCGAGGGGGTACGCCTCCATCTGGCACTACCGGAGGTCAAGTCCACGCTGCGGTCATGGAAATGAGGCTCGATCTGAACTCAAACTCCCACTTTCCCATCTCTTGACCAGCCAGCCCACCAGCCGCGAGACAAACACACACAAACTCCTGCTCTAAAGCAAAACAAAGCCAAACTGGGAAACTAGGGGATGCTTTATTGATGTGCATGACGCCATCAGACTCTGAGGCTCGTAGAATGAAGCAAGGAAAGAAGGAGGTATAAACACAGGAACCGGGTTTCTATTTCTACTTCTAGGACAAAACTCATTATTTCACGGGGGACTTGCTTCTTCCCAGATCAGAGCCGTTGTCCCCCAAACATGCCTGGTCTGGGACACATGAGTACGGGATACATCATTTCATGGAACCAGACAGCAGGGAGGTGCTCCCTGTCCCGCCGCCAAGTTCTTATTTTTGTGACGAGGACACGTTCCCCACTTCTGAGTCTTCATCCCTGCTCATCTGAGCCAGAGAAACTGGAACAGCTCTTGGGGCTTTCACGGTTGGTAAAATGGACTCATTAGGGAGAAATCCATCTCCTTCCAATAAAGAGTCCTCAAACACAAAGGCAGTGTTCTCAGCTCTCAAGGGCTTTACACTCCTGCTAAATAAGATGAACTAGTGCCAGCACCCGCTTCGCAGCAGGAGGGATCTGCTCCCCCTGGGAGCCCTCCCGGACATCACCCGATGCCCTGGGCCGGGCCAGGCCCTGCGGACCTCTGCATACAGCCCTTGCCTGGTGAGGACATGGCTGCTGATTTAGATGCAGGAGACCAAGGGCTGGAGGGGATAGGATTCCAGCTGACACCATTCGGGGAAATTCTTGCGACTGGAGCATATTTCAGAACACAGAGCCAAATGGATGACTTCTTGGTCACCCACTACAGTTGTATAAATAAGAAGTAGATTACTTGTTTCCATCAATTTTGATATTAGGTGATACAATTAGTGAACAAGTTCCAGGGGATTGTGAAAACGGGCAATAAAGTTAATCCCGGATGCTGTTGGATGCCGACCTCTCCTCTCCCCCCGCACCTTTCTCCCTTGTCCTCATCCACGCAGAAATTGGGAAAAGTGACTATTCACATTCCTCAGCTCCCCTGTAACCACTAATGGTCAAGGGAGATGGTTCAGGCCGGCGAGACATAAACAGAAATTTGAGGGCCTCTGGGAGTCTTGTTGCTTTCCTTGTATTAGCAGAGTTAGTGATTCAGAATCTTCTCCCTCAAACATTACGTACTACCCGGAGACAGGGCAGCCATCTTGCAACCATGAGACAACACCCATAAGGACCAAAGGCCAACAAACTAAGAACGATAGAGTGGAACGAGAGGGAAAACCTGAGCTTTGATTGGCACATCGAGCTTCCCAGCTGGTGCCGACAATTGCCTGTCTCTGGATGTCTGCTTGTTTGAGCGCAAACAGCAGCATTTGGGGACAATTGTGTGCAGGTGAAAATAATCCCGATAACATAATCTTTATTCCCACAGAGAGGGCAAGAGAGCATTCTTCAAAAATCCAGTTCCGGTGCGTGTGGGTGGCACAGTCAATCATCCAATCCGTGGTTTCGGCTCAGGGTGGTGTCAGGCTCTACACTCGACGGGAATCTGCCTAGGACTCTTTCTCCCTCTTGCTCTGCCCAGCCCCTCCAAAAATAAATAAATAAATAAAATATTTTTTAAGAATTCGATTCCATTGAGTACACTAAATTTCCCTTCAAGTTTTAGCCTGTGTGCAATGGGTCTCCCTTTTACATTTGTTTTATTGAATTTTTGGCTTTTCTTCTTCTTTTCTTTTTTTATTTAAGTACAGTTGACACACAGTGTTACATTCGCTGCTGGTATCCAACATGGTGAGGAGACAATTCTGTATCTAATACTATACTCAAAAGTGTCATTGTTTCTGTATTTAAGGGAGTGATCTAAGTATAAAGTGTAACAATTTCTCAGTTAAATTCAGAACTTAATCTGCTCTGCCCAGATGAGTTTCATGAATAATGAATAATGACGTTAGAGGCATCCCTTGCTTTGCAATGCATTTTGGTTTTATCATATAATATGCTGCATCCATGATTAACCCTGTGATGAAGGGCAAGAGGATCCTTCTGCCTCTGTTTTCAGTAAGATGGAGCTATGATTACCTTCCCTTTATCCCGCCCCAGAACATTTTGCGGTTCTCTATTCAAGTCTGCAAGTTGATGAGCTCCTTAAGAAAACTGGGTATGACACACACATGGCAGCTTTACAGGACTTTGAAGAACAGCTGTGACCCTGAGATCCCGAGAGACTGGGCGAAGAGAAACCGCTTCTAAATATTTTTTAAAGATTTTATTTATTTATTTGAGAGAGAGGCAGTGAGAGAGAGCATGAGTGAGGAGAAGGTCAGAGGGAGAAGCAGACTCCCCGTGGAGCTGGAAGCCCGATGCAAGACTCGATCCCAGGACTCCGGGATCATGACCTGAGCCGAAGGCAGTCGTCCAACCAACTGAGCCACCCAGGCGTCCCGAGAAACCGCTTCTAATATGCGTTCCAGGAACTCTCTAACCAGAGTCGTCTGCAGTCAACCCAGGCAAGTAAACAAACAACAGAATAGCATTCATCCATTCCAGGGATTGGCAAACTACGGCACACGGGCCAAATCTGGACCACAACTCTATAAATAAAGTTTTATTGGAGAACGACGAGGTATCACCTCACAGCAGTCAGAATGGCTAGAATCCAAAAGACAGGTGCTGGCCAGGATGTGGAGAAAAGGGAAGCCTCGTGCACTGCTGGTAGGAACGTCAGCTCATGCGACCACTGCGGAAAGCAGCATGGACAAGCCTCAAAAAATACAGCTACCATGTGACACAGCAATTCCACTGCCAGGCATTTACCCTAAAAGAAGGAAAACGCTCTTCCAAAAAGATATATGCATCCCAATGTTTCCAACAGCCGAGATGCAGAAGTGACTTGAGTGTTCATTGAAAGATGAACGGATATAGAAGACATGGTATACATATACCCAATGCAATATTCCACAGTCACAAACAGGAATGAGATCGTGCCATTTGAGCCAACATGGGTGGACCTAGAGGGTGTTATGCTAAGTGAGGTAAGTCAGGGAAAGACAAATACTATATGATTTCACTCGTGTGTGGAATGTGGGGGGAAAAAAACAGGCTCTTAAATACAGAGAACAAACTGGAGGCTTCCAGATGGGAGGGAGGTGGGGAAATGGGAGAAAATCAAGGAGACTAAGAGGTATAATTTTCCAGTCATAAATTAAGTCATGGAGATGAAAGGTACAGCAGAGGGGATATCGTCCGTAATATCGTGGCAAACTCCTACGGGGACCGATGGTGGCTGTGCTTACTGTGGGACGCCCTGAGTAATGGACAGAATTGTTAAATCAGTATGTTGTGCCCCTGAAACTGACATAACATTGTGTCTTAATTATACTTCAATAAAATCTGTGGATATATAGATAAATATATATTTATATCAATATTATATATTTATCTAGATAAATAGTATCTATTTATGTACATAAGTATATATAAATATACATTATATGTTTATCTATATACAATACAGTTTTAACTGAACACAATCATGCTCGGTAACTCCCATACAGTCCATGGCTGCTTTCAGGCTACAACAGCAGAGTTGAGAGAAGATAGGATCCTAAAATATTTGTTACCCTGCCCTTCCCACAAAAGGCTCGCTGAACCTTGATCTGTTCTGTTAATCCAGGTTACCAGGGACAAAGGTAATGGATCTATACTTGCATAGTGTCCTTCTCTAAAATTCAGCTTTGGAGGGCACCTGCATGGCTCCGTCAGTTAACTGGCTGACGGCTCAGGTCATGATCTCATGAGATCGAGTCCTGAGTTGGGCTCCACGCTCAGCAGCGAGTTTGCTTGGGATTCTCTCTCTTCCTCTGCTCTGCATGGGTGCTCTCTCTCTCTCACACAAATACATAAATAAATAAGTCTTTAAAGCATAAATACGTAAATATTCACTTTGGAAACATCTACTCTATTTACAGCACCTGTTTCATGTATAATTTTATTATTTTATTCCTGCTTCATGCAGATGACTGTACAGAAAATTTTGAACCAAAAAAAACTAGATGACCTATTTTATCCCCTTCATAATGAAAAGGACACAGGAAGAAATAACATATATAACCTATCCAGACGGTGGCTAGAATTGTACATGACAAACTTGGTCACTTATAGAAAATTGATCTTAAAAACTATATTGTTGGGGGGCGCCTGGGTGGCTCAGTGGGTTAAAGCCTCTGCCTTCGGCCCTGGTCATGATCCCAGGGTCCTGGGATCGAGTCCCGCATCGGGCTCTCTGCTCCGCAGGGAGCCTGCTTCCCTTCCTCTCTGCCTACTTGTGATCTCTGTCTGTCAAATAAATAAATAAAATCTTAAAAAAAAACTGTATTGTTGGTAAAACTCAGATTGCCAACTTTAAAATACTCTCTTTTTTTTTTTAAGATTTTGTTTATTTATTTGACAAAGATCACAAGTAGGCAGAGAGGCAAGCAGAGAGTGAGAGGAAGGGGAGCAGGCTCCCTGCTGAGCCAGAGAGCCCGATTCGGGGCTCGATCCCAGGACCCTGGGATCATGACCTGAGCTGAAGGCAGAGGCTTTAACCCACTGAGCCACCCAGGCGCCCCCTTAGATTGCCAACTTTAAACCTGAGACGTTGAACTTAGCCAAAGGGGAAGGGAGAGAATAACAAAAGGAAACTTTGGGTCTGGCTATAAAAGAAAACTCTTGAGAGGCAGATGCTATCAAGAGAATTTGATGAGGACAAAAGCTAATTGATTCATCAGCTCTTCACAATAAATTTTAAAAAGGAAAGAATTTATCCTGATGAAAATTACTTTTGAGAAATTAGAATGGAAAATGTTTCATTAACTTTAGAAAAATAAAAATGATTTAACTACTCCATAGAATAGAAATTGATTAGTGAATTAAATTGGCTGAAGGGGTTTTATCCCAGAAAATACATTTTCGATGAAAATTCATCAGGAGTCACACAAATTTGAATTCAGCATTCTTGTTTAAGATGGCACATTCTCGGGGGCCCTCAGTTTGCTTTGGGGGTGACTCCCTGGCTGGGGAATGGCCCTGGACAGGCCTGGGCTTCCGGTTCTGTGTCAGCAGAGGGAGGCTCCCTGAAAGCAGATACAGATAGTACTGTTTTCCAGATCTATTTTCCCTACTCACACCACCTTACACTTGTGTTACTACAGCAAGGTGGCCGGACTCCACGTGTTTGCTTTGTCACCCATGGAGTTGGGAAAAGTCCCAGGGGACAGTGCTGCTCGCCATTCAATAAGTTTAGATAAGGAATGGCTGTCCAATGGGGAAATGCTGTCACCGTTTTCCCACCGAAGTTCCATATGGGTGATAACAGAAACACTATCCTTACGGGCCTGAGATGTACCTCTTGCGAAAACCGAGTTCCAGAAATAGTGTTTATGCAACAATCGTGTCTTCTTCCATGGAAAACGTAGCAAAGCAATCTGGGGACAGCAATCTGTGGAGGTGCCTTCCCGCCACAAACAGGAAGGAGTGGAGACGTCAGGGTGTAGTGGGGAGGCCAGCCGTGGCAGGAGCGCCAGCAAAAGCTGCCAGCCAGAACCAGCCCTATAGCAGAGGCCAAGATTCCTGGGTCACCTCTGTGGGGACAGCTAGTTGACCGCCCTGTCTGAACCTTGGTATGAAGAGAAGAACCCATGACAGTTGCTTTGTCCATCTTATTCATAGAGGGACGGGCTTAGAAATGGCTCCACAGCAAGTGGTCAGGCAGTCTGGACAGTGGGACTTGGCCCAAGATGTCATGCTATGATCCCAGATGGGAGAGGGCTCTATTTGGTTTGCACTTACAGTCTTTAAAAACAAACGAACAAAAACATTGAGCTGGTGGGACCACTTCCCCTATTTTATCAAGAGTAGGGAGCCCGATGGGTGAACGAATCTCTTCTCACATCCTGTCCCAACATCCCTGCTCCATATTTCGATGAAGAATTCAATCTGTGTATGTTCTCCCACAGAGCTTTACTGGGGGAGCACAGCCCTTATGTCTCCCCGGGTCTTGTTTTTTCCACCTCCTGCCATTCCCTTGGATCTCAAAATGTTTCCAAGAAGACACTCCAACTCTCTGAGTAAGGAGTGAGGAATTCGGATACAGGATCTGAAAGTCAAAGTTGCATTGGAGATGGTGAATGGCTGGACTTTCTGACAAGGTCCCAGGAAACTGGCACCCTGGTAGGCATAGGAGAGCCCTAAAATCACACCAGTGGTCTCAGTTATGACACTGAGGTCCAAAAAAGATAATCCCTCCTCCTAAGATTCTAGGCAAAGGAAAAATATAATTCTCCTGAGCTCCCTGCTCCAGACATTGTGACCAGGCACGGTGACCACCCGTGCCAGGAACTGTGTCTCATACCTAAACCCATTTGAGTGATTTCTCAGGCCAGAGCACAGAGACCATCACATAACACCAAGCGCCGAAATTATGAATCCCCGGGGTCTTCCCCTGGAGTCAAATACCCAACTCCACTCGCTGGGTTATTACAGGATCATAAATCAAAACTATCAATCAGACTGTCAATAAATATTTACCGAGCACATATAAAAAGGCAACAGTTACAAAGGAGATTAGGAAAGTGAGAGAGAATCCTACATACAGTTTTATGCCGGGAAGTATGAAAGCCTACGCGACAGTGACGATTCTCTAGCAAAATTCAGACCATCAATGCAGGTTCAGGAGGTCCTAGAGACCTCAAGTGAATAACTGAGGGGCACACAACAGAGTTCTGCTGAGTTCTATCCTCCAGAAAGACACCATGCCCGAGGGGGAAAATGGCAAGTTCTATCCACTTCTGAGAGCCCAACGATCCTCATCGGCTGACAATAATTACTGAGCACGTCTTCTGCATCAAGTCTTGATCTGGCCCTGGGAGGCGCAACACAGAAAGTTCTCCAGCCTTCCGGGCTCTTACGTCCATCCGGAGAGGCGCTATTTACGTCACCTGTGAGATCATAGCAACAACTATAAAAGTCTGTCCTTCCTAAGCACCTTTGAGGGGCAGGTCACTCTTCTAAGACTTCCCACCTGCTACATCATGTCCCTTCTCCATAACAGGGTAGAACGTACTCTCTGCACCGTAACCACCTGGGCACATGTGTTCTTCTCGCTCTTGTATCATATACTCTGGAATTAGGTCAGGGAACTGATCGGGCTGATTGTTATCCTCTCTGCAAGCCCCAGGAGAACAACTCTAGTCTCAAAGGTCATGATGAGTGATTTAGGATGACACCAGTGCACTGTCCACCATGAAAGGGCTGCTGGGGGAGTGGGTTTCAGCCGGGTGGCTGGGGAGAGCGCCCGCTCTGCTGGGCTGATGCAAGCAGAAACGCAACGGTAATCTGACCCTCCACCTGACCCTGAGCCGAAGGTCTCTATCTTGTGTGCTTTGTCCACACTGCCCTTTGGCCCCCACTGGTCATCTCTCCCGGACTTTCGTCCACGGCCGGCAAGAGGCCGATGGTGCCCAACTAATCTTCAGCACAGCTGCCCTGTGCTCCCGGGTAGTGTTTCTGACACACAGAGGGCCCTGGAAGGACAAATTCAAATGAAATCATGAGAGACTCCATTCTCCCTGTTGAGAGTGGAGGAAAGGATCTCCCCTCTCCCATCCATTTTCTCAGAACACTTACCTTAGAAAACTTGGCGCTGTCAATACAATTCTCTTCTTTTTGAAACAGAAGCAGGAAGGGCCAGAGCTCCTTATGTCCCAGCCCCTGAATGCCACAGGTAGGAGCCTAAGCTGGGGGAGGCTCCCTCACCTCCTGTTGTAATGTTATGAGAAGCGTGTCTTCCCTTCAATTAGCAGATGGTCACTCTAGTTACCAGGTAAAGTTCAATGAACTCTGCGTGAGCAGGAGGGCCATCGTGTCCTCTTCCTTGAGGACTAGTTGTCGTCTGTCTTGAGAACACGTGTGTCATGGCGGATCTGCTTGCCATCTTGTCGTGGATTCCCTGAGATGCCCATCACACGTGGTCTAATGCCTCTTCACTCATGAAAGTGTTTTGTTTTTTTTGTTTTGTTTTGTTTTGTTTTTTTTTTGCTCTACTGTTGTGTGGAGAGAATTGCCAGGCTGGGAGAAGACTCTGTTTTTT
Source organism: Mellivora capensis (assembly GCA_004024625.1). NCBI lineage: Eukaryota > Metazoa > Chordata > Mammalia > Carnivora > Mustelidae > Mellivora > Mellivora capensis. The sequence continues at coordinate 114,497 of PISX010001576.1, read as the reverse complement.
GGGGCGCCTGGGTGGCTCAGTGGGTTAAAGCCTCTGCCTTCGGCTCAGGTCATGATCTCAGGATCCTGGGATCGAGCCCCACATCGGGCTCTCTGCTCAGCGAGGACCCTGCTTCCTCCTCTCTCTCTGCCTGCCTCTCTGCATACTCGTGATTTCTGTCTGTCAAATAAATAAATAAATTCTTTTAAAAAAAACTCTGCTTTTTTAATTAAATGTCCCCCAACAGAGTCCCATAACTGCTTGTCTAAGGCCTGCACATCTCCCCCACATGTCCCACAGGCCTCCTTGCTAGACTTCCTGCTTTCTGCCCCCACGGCTCCCTCCCATCTGTTGGTCACGCGGCACACAGTGAGGTCTTTCTTTGGTGTAAATCCCATCACATTCCCTCTAGGAGCAAGAACTCCAAAGGTGGCCCATTGTAGTTAGTGACAAATCAGAAAACTGACCACGTGGGTAAGCCCGAAGTACGTGCCCCCCCCCTTGTCCTCTTGGGCTCCAGCCACTCTGACCTCATTCCTGTCCCCTGAACCCAGAAATGATTTCCTCCTCAATCTGGGAGCAGGGGCTTATTACTCCCAATCAGTTTGAATCTCACACTTCAGAGGCCTCTGTGAGCACCCCAGAGGGTCACCCTGCTCCACACCTTATCCCCTGACTCCTCCTTAACTTCCTTCTACCGGGACCATCGTATGAAATCATACGGTTTGTGTACTGAATTCTGGGTGATGAGTCACTGAGGGCTGATTTTGTTCGTGGCAAGAGTCCACATCTAGAACAGTGTCTGGCCACAGGTGGGTCTCCAAAATTGGTGTGCCCACCAAGGAGAAGTGGCCCTGGCTTTCTTGGTGAACTGGCCCAGGAGTGCAGCAAATCAGCACAAGAAATTTAGAGAGGTACCCAAAGCCAGAGGTACCTAAAAACCAAGTTGGTCTGTTAAAATCCCTCCCCTTTTCGTGAAAATTCCTTCTGATTGAAATGATAGAAAGTTTCTACAACTCCTAAACTCAGCTCTTTGCTAGATGTTTCCAATCACACTTTCATACATTCACCAGGTTTCAAACAAACAACAAGACAGACAAACAAAAAATCTACTGTATTTTTTTTAAGAAGGTTCTATGCCCATCGTGGGGCCCAGCATGGGGCTTGAACTCACAACCCTGAGTTCATGCCCTGGGCTGAGCTCAAGAGTTGGATGCTGAACGTACTGAGCCATCCAGGTGCCCCAACAAATAAAAAATCAAAAGGCTAAAGCTTGTGAAAGCAAGCACCTGTGAACATTACCATCAGGAACCCCCAGCCAGCACAGTCCTAAGGCACTTTTCTTACTAGGAGACTCGTTTGCACTTACTTATGCCTAAAAACCTGTCTCAATTGCTACAAAGTGATAAACCCACTTAGGCCAAAATGGCATCTTTGCTACTGTTTGAAAATAGGAAGCTTTTGCAGGATTGACATTTCTGCTGGAAAACTTGCCAATGCAGTTGAGTTGGGGTGAACTCACCTGATCATGTGTCTTCCAAAGCTGCCCCACCCCAGGCTTTGCCTCCTGGTGACATCTGGTTGGATGGGGCCACTTGAGAGCCACTGTGATGGGGACCAGAGTCTTCCTCTTGGCTGGCCTGTCACTGGGCCACCCCCATGCCCTCTCTTCGATCTTGTCTATGGGGAGACCATCTTCTGGAGACTTGTCCTGCCAATCATTCCTGGACCACCACCCCCATCTGCAAGGTAGGGGGAGGGCTCAGGTAGCTGCTTGGGTTTCACGTCTATGATAAGCTGAGCTCAGGGCTCTCGAAGCTTCTCATGCCCTCTCTTGCAGGGGGCATGTGTGTTTTCTAGTTCTCTTGTGTGCATAATCCTCTAGCCAGTGGGGTCGCGGGCACGCGCTAGAGTTTGAGCGAAGGTGTTTGCATTATGTTTGTTTCACTTAAATCCCCTATGCTTTGTTCACAATAACCAGAAAGGTGGAAGCAATTCCGGTATCTTCTGGTGGGTGAATGGATCAGCAGGGTGCCATGAATGGACTATCACTCAGTTTTAAAAGGAAGGGAATCCAGACCCAGGCTACAGCATGGAAGGACCTTGAAGACATGATCCTGAGTAAAATAAGTCATTGGCAAAAGGACGAATACCGAATGATCCCACCTCTAGGAGGTCAGATTCATAGTAACAGAAAGCGGATTGGCGGTGGCCAGGGCCTGGGGGAGGGGGAATGGGAAGCTACTGTTGAATGGGGGCAGGGTTTCAGGGAAGACGAGAAGGTTCTGGAGCTGGATGGAAGTGATGGTCACCCAACACTGTGACCGTCCTTAAGGCCACTGAACCACACACTTCAAAATCGTTACCACGGTCACTCTCACATTACATGTATTTCACCACAAAAAGATGCCAGGGAAGAATTTAATTTGTATATTCTATAAATAATTGGCTATGCTTATCGTCTGAACAAAAGACCAGAGCCAGAGGCACAATGGAGGAAAAGGTGGGTAATAATCACATCACTCATTGGCTCAGAAAACTGCGCTCAGGACCGGGCTCACTGTTTGGGGGCCTCCCACCCTCTTGTGGGACATGGCTCGATGCCCGTATGACCCACCCCCTGCAAAGAGCTCACTCAAGACTCCCACCCACCTGCTCCCTCCTGCCCTCACCTCCCTGCCCCGGCCCCTGGGAGGCTGATTGACATGAATAATGACACCATGCTCCCTTGGTGGGCTTTCAGTTGGTCTTGCCGGAAGAGGAGATCATCCTTACAGATCCTGCCGGCCTCACTTCCTGTAGGAGTCCCTCCCGGGACTACGCCCTCCTGCCCCGCCCCCTCCCAGATGGGGACGTTCTAGAGGTGCCCTGTTGCTCCAAGCCCCAGGGAGCTGCTCAAGCTACTGTGTCTTCTCCTGCCCACATCCTGGTGAACAGTTCATTGATGAAAATCTTCTCAGTTGTCCCAGTGGGTGTACCGCCTACTCCTTCCCAGGACCCTGACTACACTATTTAAAAGAAAAATTCGCATTCGTTTAGGGGATCTTGGAAAAGGATATCAAAACTTAAAGAAAGATGAAACCTGGGGCACCTGGGTGGCTCAGTGGGTTAAGCCTCTGCCTTCGGCTCAGGTCATGATCTCAAGGTCCTGGGATCGAGCCCCACATAGAGCTTTCTGCTCAGCAGTGAACCTGCTTCCCTCTCTCTGCCTGCTTCTCTGCCTACTTGTGATCTCTCTCTCTCTATCAAATAGATAAATAAAATCTTTTAAAAAAAGAATGATGATACCTTAAATCCAAAGAATTTGCTTTGGTGTGGCTGAGAACACACGTGTTGTTCAGTAATACTCAGTAATACGCAATAGTACTCAGCTTGGCTTCCAAGCTCCTGAGGCAAATTCAACCTTATTCAAACCTTACATATAAAGGTTTAACGCAAAGTTGCTGTTGCAGTTGTTAATGTGATGGATTTCTCCTCATCTGCATCTTGATCCAAAAAATTCTTTCAAACGTCCTCGTTTGGCCAGGATTTTCACAACAACAGGAGCATGAACACTGGTCTGAACCACAAACGGGGGCTGGGCAAGGAAGAGATCCGTTACTCGGGCGTTCAGGGCTTAATGAAATGTTTTCTCCACTCCCGATTTCTCTTTCCCGAGTCAGCCACACACTGCTATACTGTCTAATGTAATTCTTCAAGTAGCATTTTGGGGCCAAATTGCAAAATGGGGAGACTCTGTTTCCTGATGGGGCCACAAGGTTCACCCTGGACAAAACCGGAAGCGTCCCTGGAGACTGCCGAGGGCTTGGGTCACTTTTCAGCACCTGGACCCCTGTGGGTCTCGGGTAGAATCTGGAAGGGCTGTTAGTGGGAGATTCTGCCTTCCCTGGGCTCAGGGCCCACCACCTGGCATTGGAGTCCAAAGCACAGAGGTATAAACGGTGGGGACGGTTGGCTTCCAGTCACCCCGGCTTCTGACCCTGCTGTGAGAATGTTTCTATTCTCAGCTCTGCGGGGAGGGGACACATTCTTCAGTCCACAGCATCTAATACATGGATTTTTGTGATGGTTCTTTCACGGAGGCATAATGTTTTCATGGTTCCTCCATGTTATGGCATGTGTTGGGTTTCATTCCTTGTCATGACTCGCCTGTATTCTACCACATGGACATCCCGAATTCTGGTTATCCACTCATCAGTTGGTTCACATCCTTTCTACCTTTTGGCCATTATGGATAATGTTGCTATAGACACCCATGAACAAGGTTTTGCGTGGACATATATTTTCATGGGGTTGGGGATATGCCTAGGACTGAGATTGCTGGGTCACATGGTAACTAGGTGTAACCATTTCAGGAACGACTAGACTATTCTCCAAAATCGTGAGGTTCTGCATCCCATCAACTCCCGCAGTTTGTAATTGCCTAAATTAAACAGGAAATGATATTTATACATTAGTTATAATAATCGAACCCATGACCATAGTAGCTCATATCATAGTACTCAGATGAAAAAAAGTCCTATCCAAAATGAGCAATTCTTGTTTCCTTGATGTCCTCCCAGCTAGGACTGACAGTCAGTGACTTTATAAATTATCTTTTCATGGGAGCCTAAGCTAATAAATCCTTCTGAAAGCTGGAGCATAAGGATTGCTATGAGATTTTATGAAAGCTATTAGCTCAAAGGAGACAAATAGTTCTTTTCCTGAGCCATTCATCCGGGCGAACATAGCATGTGTTTGCTGCCTAATGGCGCCTTCCCAACATGGGAGAATACCATTTATGAGAATCTGAAAATGATGTGTCAAAAAGACAGAAAAAGAAGTGACAAAAGATGAGACCCACAAAGAGTTGCCAAAGATAAACCTTCACCGCAAAAAAAAGGGGGGGGGAATTAAATAAAATCTATGTCAATTACTGCATATGCAGCTGGACCGTATGATGTAGGGGAGAGCACCCATGAGATATTTGTAATTATATTAATTATTTTACTAAACCCAGCAACATTGTGGAGAATATAAAAATCTCTACAATGATATTTTTTCTTTCTTTCTTTCTTTCCTTTTTTTTTTTTTTTTTTTTTGTATTCCATCTCTTTTTGCTACAGGAAAACATCACAAACTACTAGTGACCATCTTTACTCCTACTTGGCGGAAGCTGCTTCAGGACATTACTCTGCATTATTCATGCCCAGAACCCACATGACTTGTTGGCAAAGTCCCGGCTGACGGGCTCCCTGGAGCTTTGAGCCTCCCTTACTCCAATCTCCCTAGATGTGAACTCAAAGTAAAATCAAGGTCCAGGGTCTTGCTTGATTTCATAATAAATCTGAAGCTAGGCTGGACTGACCCCAGGACCCTGGGACAGGCTGTATAATGGTGAAGCCTTCTGGATTGGGGACGATCCAGGACAGTTGAGTGTTCTGCCGAGATCTTCTGGGATAATTGCTCTGGTGTATCAGAGGGTGTCTGACAGGGTGCTTGGACTAGGATGGAAGGATCCTTCAGACCTAGAGCAAAACCCCCATAGCATCTCTGGGAAGGAGGGAGGGAGTCTCCCAGACTCGCCCTAATCTATGCTTCCTCTGAGTGCTCTAGGGGAGAATCAAGGGAGGATTAGTAGCTGCGACAACAGATCTTCTGCAGAGGAATTAGGGTCAGGACAACATCTACCTTCACAGAGCCAATGGGGCCAATGCCACGGGCACGGGAGCCTCTCTAGCTCCCACGTGCTGCATCCTCATCCAAGTCAGGAGGCCCCAGCCATGCCAGGGACCGCCCTGTACGAGCCCCCACGGCCTCCTGGGTCTCCCTGGGGAGTGCTTATGCGATCCTGGATGGAGCCTTCCCCAAAGCTCACCGAACGGACGCTTTCCATCAGTTCTGAAGACTGGCAACTCAAACCAAGTGTGATTTGATTTAGAAAATGATATGTAACAGGAATATTTTTTCAACCTTACATCCCAAACCAGTGTATTTTTACCCCCAGTCTTGCTCAGTTCTGAGCTGCCTCATGATGCCTGTCTCATTCATCCCACCATAGTTACGGTCTCATGGGAGGTGTGTCGGTGAGCTTTTGCTACATAACAAACCCCCTGCAGCTTAAGGGCTTTAAAGAACACGTGTTTTCCATGAGTCTGTGGCTGGCCTTTTGCATGAGGCCCAGCTGGGCTGTCCTGCTCTGGGTGGGCTCTGCTGTTTGGCTGTGAGCCGGCTGGGAAGGAGACAATGGAATTGGGATAGCTGCGGACAGCCAGCCGAGAGGGCTGCACCCTCTCTCCCGTGGCCCCTCCCCCGCCCAGCAGAATGCTAGCCAGGCTTGTGGATGCGGTACCAGAGGAGTTCTCAGGACCAGAGCAGAAGTCCCAAAGTGTCCAGAGCTCAGGCCGGGCTGGTGAGGGTGGGGAGAAGCTGAAGGTGAGAACGGAGCTCCCATGTCTGATGTCATTGCCTCCACCCGCCCCAAGATTCCTCTTGGTTAACCCTGCAGAGGGAGAGCAATGGAGGAAACACTTCCAGATGTTTGCAGGAGACTGTGAAACCAGTACGCTGTGCACCAGGTTCTGCATGCATTCGTGAGAGCAGACGGCCTCACAGGGGCTCCTGTGGGTCCCGGACAAGAAGGGGCACCAAGGCTGTTTGGGTAGAGGGAAGCCTGCGAGCCCGCTCAGATTCCAGGACCTGAAGATCACATGGAAACAAGCCAAGGGTGCCCACAATTCCTGGTCGCAAGCAACAGTTGCTACTTAAAGCAGAAGAACATTTATTAAAGGGTAGAGGGAGGTAACATCCCGAGGCTGCTTTGGAGAAAGGCCATCTTTCTCGGTCACTTGCTGGCAGAGAGACCTCATTCCTCAGGCCCACACACTAGAGGCTCACACAGGATGCTGACACACAGACAGCAAAAGCTTCCCACGCAGATCCGAAAGACCAGAATGCCTCCACCACCACCTCGCTCTCACAACACACGAAACAAGTTCCTTCTCTCCTGCTTCTCCAGCTCTCGCTCTGAATCAGTCTCACGTGGGGACCTCTGAGGAGCAGAGCCTGAGTCATGTAGCCCCAGACAGCCAGGGAGACCTGGGAATAAGTTCTGTTCCCATCCCCGGGAGATGGGATTTATGAAATGGGAAACTCTCCAGCTGGAAGAAGGGTGTTCAAATGACACCGCGCAGCCCGAACATGTCAATTTCCACTGGGGGGGAAGGGGGACGTGGCTGAGACTCAAGAGTCACTTCCTCTGGCATTGTCCTGAGCAGGCAGGGGACAGGTTGGGGAGGCGGCAAGAGCTGAGAGCCCAGCCAGCAAAGGGAACCGAGGGCCAGAGATTGAGGGGGCCCAGAGAGACCCCGGTGGAGGGGCTCCCATCAGGGAAAAATGGAGCCATGCTGCACCCCCAGGGAATTACAAAGCATTGTCCATGATAAGAAATCGAATTGCAGCCTCTAGCAGCAAACTCAGTGAGAAAAGAGGTGAATTCCCAGGGCCCCAGAGGCCCTGCCCCAATGCCCCAGATAAGTCAGCCCCCCCGCCCCACAGCTCTCCACCTCCTCAATCGCAGCAGGTGCCGCTGTTGGAAAGAAGAAGGGAGAAGAAGACTGTTGAGTATGGAGAGACTGATTCAGAGGGTGTTGGAGCGGCTAGTTGGCAGAGCAAGAGACCCTTTTAAAATGAAACAGGGTATCACACAGCAAAATGTAAATCCCGTTTTTACTACTGGATGGAAATGGGGGCTCCAGAGCAAGAGGCAACAAGACGCATAGTTTTTCAGAAATCAAGTTAGGATGTTTGCTCGCTAAAACACGGAGAGTGGAGGTCCATTCTGCTGGGCCTAGGGTTCAAAGGATCCTAGGATCTGTGCGTAGCATCAACCTGCAGCCCCTGAGGGAGGCCGGGAAGCTGTCTTCTGGGAATGAGACCAAATTGTAGGGACAGAGGCATCAGAGGGTCCACAGAAGGAAGCCAAGGATATCGGTTTTTCTTCCACACCGAAATTTTATTTTATTTTATCTCATTTTATTATTTTATTTTATTTTTTAAAGATTGATTTATTTATTAGAGAGAGAGAGAAAGAGGGGGAGAGGGGGAGAGTGTCCGAGGCAGACTCCACGCTGACTGTGGAGCCCCAGGTGGGGCTCGATCTCACAACCTGAGATCACGACTTGAGCCAAAACCAAGAGTTGGACATTTAACCAACTGAGCCACCCAGGTGCCCCCATGCTGAAATTTTAAAGAGTGGAACCCCTCAGGAATGCAAAGGCCATTTCGACAGTGTTACCTTCGGCTGTAGGGCAGGAGCCTAGTGCTTACTTGGGGCGACAAGGCCTTGGAGGAAACCGTATTCCATAATCAAGCCAGAAAACAAGCCTGCAGCCAAGGGCGGCACAGGCAGCGTGAGCAGCTCTGGGAAACCGAGGGGACTGTCAGGAGTGACCAGTGTACGTCTCCGAGCTGCACGCTCTCTGCACTCAGACAACTGAGGCCAGAGACTGGACAGGGCGCCTGGGAAAGATCCACGCCGGGTGCCTGCCGGTGACCGCCTGCCCCATGATGTGATGCCAATGTGGGTGGCCCACTGGGGAGGAAGGGTGGGTAGCCGGATGCTGGAATGCGGGCTCTTCCAGTGAGGACACGGCCTGGGGGAGGAAGTGAGAATCTCACCTGGGACCCAAGCTTCCCGGTGTGAACGTGGGAGGTGACAGAGGGAGCACCAGCTCGCACCTTCTAGGAGACGGGGGTGACCCTCGTGACCACCACTCCTGAGCTTCAACTTCTTGGCAGTGAGACGAAGGGAGGGGAAACAGAGGCCCTCTAGAATGAAGACATCCCTGCTTGGCTTTGAGCTTCAAGCTAGACTTTTCGAAGTCTGTGGTGACACGTGGGTCATTCCCACCTTAAAAGAAAGTCCCCTGGGGCCAGGGGAGGAGGACGGATCCACCACAGGCCCGGAGACTTGGGGACCTCTGGTCTGGTTCTGGTACCAAAGAAGCCCATTTCCCTCCCTGTGCCCAAATGCCCCCGGCCCCGGGAAGAAAAGTGGACTGGGGCAGAGATCCTGGAGACAGTGCTTACCTCAAGAGGACTCGGTTTTGGCCAAAAGAGTGACTAAGCCAATAATACTTAAAAGTGGCCTTGAACTCCATGCATTAGACAGAGCGCCCTGCAAAGGGGCAAGATCACCGGGTGCTCTGGGCAGTTTGCAGTCCCAAGGGCTGTCAGGGCGTAGGCACCAGAAGAGAAGGGGTTCCATTTCTGCACATGCGGGACACCATGCATGAACTCTGAGACCCCCGTCCCAGCCCAAGCCCCTTTGTGCACAAAGTGGGTGTCCCCACTGCTGGGGCACAGGGTCACGTATGAGGAGGGTCACTAGGAGAGCAGGAGCGGGAGAGTGGAGAGCGTCCCACTGGGGGGAGGCACCACGCCAAGTTCCTGCGGCCAGAAGGACTTGGTCGCTCAGACAGGAGGACAGGGGCGCTGTCCATGTCCTGCAGTCCTGCTCACTATCTAACCGCCCACTGGACCTCGACCTTGGCCATCCCCTGGACATTTCAAACTTAGAAATTCATCTGAGTACATCTATAAGGTTACAAGTATAAAATCGTATAAAAAGGCATACAGAGAAGTCTCCGGACACCCTAACCCCTGCTTACTTAGTCCATCCCTGGAAGAGGGGATCCTCTTGCTAATACCGTGTATATTTTCCAAGAACTTCTTCTGCAGCTGGAAAAGCATATTCTTCCCCGTTTCTCCACAAATGGTGGCCAACTCCACATGCCACGCCGCACGGGGAACTTCCCGTCAAACATCCATGTCAGCGTGGAATCCCCTCGTTCCTGTCCGTTGGCCACATGGTGTTCCATTGCATGGTTAACTGGGCCGTAATTTTGGATCGTGGCCCCTCAGAGTGGGCCCTGAGTGCTCCCCAACTTCTCTCTAAAGTAAATAGTGTTGCGATGAGGTGAACAAGCTGGAAAGTGTTTCAGGGGTACAGGTTTATCCGCGGGAGACGTTGCTAGGAGGAAACAGCTGGCTCAGGGTGGGGGGGTCCGGGCATTTGTTATTTTGATAGATTTTAATCAACGACTCTCCAAAAAGGTTATGAGAGTTTACACTCTATCCTCCCACCAGCAGGGAGGAGGGCGTTTTCGTGCCAGCATATCCAAAGTTTTGAACTTGCCGGTCTATCCCTCTTCTGTCCTTGGCCTCAGGTCTAGGAGCCGGAAGCCCCAACCTAGCGCCCCACAAAGAAGCCCTGACAGTCATTCTGCTAAGAGAATCTGTCCCTTCTCACCCGCTCTCCTACCACCCCTGCCCTAGCCACGGCCCCTCTCCCCTGGATACCGGTTCGTGCGCCCTGGCTCTGCTCCCCTCCGGGCTCCTCCTCCAGCTGCCCCAACCATTCTGCACGCAGCTCCCAGTGCTGCTAAGCCAGGCACAGAACACAGGACAGGTCCCGTGGCAGGATTGGGTCCGGTTTGTGTAGTTGGCAAGTCCTGGAGAGGGAGAGTCCGTCTGCCCTGCTGCAATATCCGAGTCCTCGGGCTGGAGTCCTCGGGCAAAGTGGCTGCACCCGGCTGAGGGGTGAGGGGCCCCTGGTGAGGGGCCAGACCACTGGCTCTCGACCCCATCATCACAGACTCCTCCAAACCCCCACCCCAGGCTCCTCTCATCCCTCTGCTGCACAAACCCATCTGGGCTTACTGTGGAGAAAGGAAAACAAAACATATTCAGTGCAAGCCAGGGGTATGGAAGGGAAGTAGGCCCCCTGAGGCCCTGGTAAGGATCAATTAATTTAGAATTCACTCCAGCACAGTGTTCCTGTCAAGGGAAAGGAGATACAGCCCAAATGATGAGTGGTCCCCGTGAGGCTCACGGGGCTCAAAGCCACCCGGGTCTCTCTCTCGGCTGGTGACAAGCAGACGGACGTCATTCCAAGAAACTCACCCCATTCCCGCAGGCAAACCCACGAACCTTCCTCTCCGAGGTGTTCAGAGCGTTTCCTAGGGTGTGGGAGGGGGGCTGCCCGGAGGCCTGTGTGCCCGCCAGGCCTCCAGACGGTGTGGCTGACGTTCCTCTAACCCTTTTCCATCCTGAGAAGAAGCGAAGGTTTGGAAAATTAAACCGAGAGGCTCAAGAGCGGTGTCTGCTTTCCTGAGGCATTGGTCCAATGTTCCCCCAGCCAGGGCGCCAGGCTGAGCCGGGCGCAGGCTCAGAGGTCCTGGGATACTGCCCTGAGCCCGGGCAATGAGCGCTGCAGGAGCATCAGCACAGAGCACGCCTGCGGGAGGTGGGGGGCAACCCGCCTGCCTGCACCCTGGTCATGGCTCATCCCAAGGGATGGGGCTGGGAGGGGTCAGGAAGGCTGACCAGGTAGTATCACCTGAGGCCCCGCAGGCAGACAGGAGCACTGGGGCAGGGTCCTGGCTTCAGTCCTGTCTCCCCCGCTGGGACCACGGTCCTGGGGAGCAGGGTACAAGGTGAACCCCAACAGGCTGCGGATTGCTAAACGCTTTGAGTGTGTTTCCCACTCAGAGGCGTTTTCGCAGTAGTCACAAATGGCAATGCGCTCTCTGATTTCCCAGTAACTAGAACAGGCTTTCAGGAAAAAGTCTGGTTCTTCCGGTCTGCAGGAGAGACCAAGTGGAAAGACTCCTGCCCAGAGAGGATTTTGTAATGGGGACGGAATAAGGACACAGGTTCCCGGAGCCTGGGGAAGGCCGGCATGAAGCGAAGCCTTCATGACCCCTCCCGGTGTTAGATTTCACTCCAAGCTCCCTTTCTGCCTCGCCGGGGCATTTGAGGGGGAAATTCTCAAAAACCGAGGTTGCTGATCAGTTCCTGGAAATGATCCAGAAATGGAGGGCCCTCCTGCTCTCACACCAGTCTCCCTGGCTCTTGTCCTTAATCACTTCTAAACAGAGCTGTCTGCAGGGCAGCGGGACTCAGGACTCCGGGCAGCTGCCCTGTTTCTAGCACAGAATCATTCCAGAACCCTTTATTGTGCAAACAAAGAGGCACAACAAAAGAGGTTGCGAAGTCAGGTCATGAGAGCCCGCGTCTGCGGGATGAGGCAGGGGACAGTGAGGACAGGGATGGGAGGAATCCACAGCTGCTGACCCTGCCCGGCCTCCACAGGCTGCTTTGAACCCCCTGCAGCCCTAGGAGACCCCGTTGTCCTGACTCATGCCAAGAAAACAGGCACGGCTTCTTTGCTCAAGGTCACCCCGGGACAAACCTGGGAGTTCAACCCAGATGTCACCAGTCGATGTCTACACATTCTTTGTGAAACACAACACGCAGGATCCACTCGACAGGAAGTATGTGGAACTAAAGGAACATTCCTGGGAACTGGGAGGTCCTATAAAAACTCATGCCATAGGCTTTTAACTACATCCACTAACTCAAGGCCCTGTGCCTCTGACACCCACTGTGACTAGCTAGAGAATCACAGAGACGTCGTTGTAAGGTGCTTAGAAGACCAGGGGTCTCACACAGCGGCTAATATTTTGATTAAACTTTAGCCTCCAACCTCTAAACCTCATTTCTTCTCAAATGTGAAATCCTGTTTGTAGCATTTTACAGGACAGAGAATTTTACTCATATGATATCTGCTTTTGCAAATGTTTCCCAACACCTCTTGCCTGGAATGTTGGAGAACAGAGGCATCCGTACTCTAGAGGAGGAGCTGACGTCCTCTGTGAGTCCACCCGATCAGGGGTCAGCCGCCACATGCCAACTGGACGACATCCGGCCCCCCCGCTGCTTTTGTAAATAAAGTTTTATTGGCACATAGCCATGCTGATTCATCACATAGCATCCATGGCTGCTTTTGTGCTACAACCCAAAAAGTTGAGTAGTTACAACACAGACCGTATGACCCCACAAAGCCGAAAATATTGACTAACTGGCTCTTTTCAGAAAAAGTTAGCGGACCCCTGCTCTAAATCAAAATGTGGTGGTCAGAGAGAGCGCTGGGTAAGCTCTGTTCATGTAATGGGTGCCATAACCGTTCCCTAAGCTCCCTTCTGACTACAAACCCTGCAGCTCTCTGACCTCGGATGGGATTCAAGACCACACAGTACACTCTCCTCCCACAAAGCAAATGCTGCCTGCCCCCTCCCAGACCGATTTGGTTTCTTGCTCTCTTTTCCCATAAAGCAATCCTCTCTCTCCCATGGACTCTCCCCAGTGCATTAAGAGTTTGCTGCCTCTGCCTGGAATTGGCCCAGGCTGACTGCTCCCTCTGGGTCTGCAGGCGCCCGGGGAGGGCAGAGCTCTCTCTACGTTTGCTATCAGGGCGCGCCTCATTTCAGCCTTCGCAGGGAGGTTCCCAGGCAAACAGGAAGAGGCCAAGGGCCACTGAGCCCTGGTTTCCCTGAGCCGGCTCCTTCCCGACTGGCACGCTCATCTTGCTTCTTCCCACCTATTGTCACCAGAGCCCACCAGCAGGGGAACAGCCATGCCTTACCTCTATCGGGCCCCAGGGCCCCAGAAGCACCCAGTTCCTGAGGACGCCCGCATCACCCACTCCTCCGGCCAGAGCTTCGAGCAACTGAGGCAGGCGTGCGTGCAGAAGGGCGTCCTCTTTGAGGATGCAGACTTCCCAGCCAACAACTCCTCTCTCTTCTATAGCGAGAGACCCCAGATCCCCTTCGTGTGGAAACGGCCAGGGGTGAGTGCAAGAGGAAGTGGTGGGGGAGGTGCCAGGCAGGGGTGTGGGCTCAGCAGCATGGCAGAGGGGAACAAGGAGAGGAGGGGCCAGGCAGGGGGGCTACACACAGACACATCTGTCACGCACATCTGCCAGGTCTCCTGTCGAGATGCTGTGCCATTTGCAGAGAGAATGGCACGCAGGGGGCATCCACCAGCAAGCCAGGGATGCTCTGGGGCCGTGCCCAGGGTGCCTGGCTACACCCCACCCCCAGCTCTCTGCCTCCCACTGACGTGAGCCCAGGACTGGGGCCCAGAGCCAGAGAGGGACTTGTCATTAAGCGGTGACAAGTCTCAGGGGACACATTCCGTGGGACCCCAAAGGCAAACACGCAGGGCGGGGTGGGAGGCAGTCTTGCCCCGTGTGCTGAGGCTGCTGGGATACATGTGAGGCGTTCCGTGGCTTCTGCCCGGATACTCAGCATGGAGGGACAGTCATGCAGCAAGTGCTCAGGACACACGGGATGGATGGAACACTTGGAACCAGGGCCTCTCTCCCCAAACCACGCATCCCCCTTCCCAGAAGGGAGCCAGCGTCCAAGCTGCCCCACCCCCAACCATCTGGAGGTGATGGTCCTCAGGGGCATCAGCTGGAGTCAATATTTGCTGTGCTGGATTAGTCAGGCCTTGACCTCCGCCCACCCCAGGCGCCACAGGCTGTCATTCCTTCCAGGTGGGGACACCTTCTGGGCGGGCTCCTAGGGCACATTGCTATGGACAAGGAGAGTGCAAAGAGGGTTGGACAAAAGGTGAGACCCTGAGTGCTGGTCCCACCCTGCCACTGATTTGTCCCTCCACGGTGGTCCTGGCACTTAACTTCTCTGAGCCTCAGTCCCCTCCCCGGTGAAGCGGGAACAGTAATGACCATCGTAGACCCAATGTCCAGCAGCCGTCTGGAGCAGGTGGCAGCTTGATGGCATGGTTGCTATGACAGGTGTCACCCCAGAGCAATGCCACCAACGGCTGCGTGACCTCCTCTCCGGAGCCCACACAAACAGTGCCCGTAAGGACGTGTATCTGTTTAGCACGGATGCTGTCAGGATCAACACCTGCAGCCGGACAGAGAGCAGGAGTGGGCAGTGGAGGCTCTGGGCTGTCCTGCGGCCCCCTAAACGGTCCCAGAAAGCCCTCAGCCAGCTGCACGGGGTGCTCTGGAGCTGGGATGGACCCTCAGAGTCGTCCCGTGTTGGGGAGACAGCGACGCCTGTGTCTGTGCCCCTCACGGATGAGTCACAGGATGCGGTACCCCTGAAAGCCATGACCTTGGAAGAGGTAGCTCTTTCAGCACCCCCAACAGAGGGAACGCGCCGAGCCCTTCCCCGCTGCTGGGGGGGTCTGAGCCACGCGCCTCCCACAGCCTCACTTTCCTCTTCCACAAAACGGGGGTCATAATGCTGCCTCCCTGCAGGGCTGTTGCAAGGATTACTGTGTTAACGTGTAGAGCAGGCAGAAAGGAGCCTGTAAGTGTGTGTCTGTGACCGTGGTTGCTGCTACTCTAACGGTAACCAGACACTGTCCCCTCCCGGGTGGAGGAGGACACCTGCACTGCCACCCCCTGGCTTAACGTGTAATTCCGCCGCTGCTCACCACTCCCCTTCTTGCCAAAGCTGGAATTTCTCCTACAGAAAAGCTGTGTGCATACAGGCCAGCGTGAACGATGCCGCCGTTCCCCCTCGTGCAGTGGAGCGAGGGCCCCCGGCCCCCCAGAGGGAGTCCAGAGTCCCCGATCTCAGCTCTCGGAGGTGGTCCTCCCCACTACTGATGTCTCTCGGGGTTGCCGCAAAGGGTGGGTGAGGCCACCATCCACTCGGGCCCCTCCACGCGCGGCCAGGGGCAAAATGGTTTCCTTATTTACCTTAACTCAGTTCTGCTGTTGCTGTCCTTCCTATGGATTCATTCTGCCTGTCACTTTGCATGCCCCCGAGACGGTCCCTTCTGTCCTCATTCCCAGAAACACACCTATCTGTTTGCAGTCTGAGGGCTAGGCGTTCTGCAGACGTCTTACAGACGTGTGTGAAGTCGGGAGCGGGAGGCAGATGGGGCTGAGGACTGAGATTCCTCCTGCAGGACGGGGTCTGGGGTCCCCGGGAGGCCGGTGGGCAGGCCGGAGGAAGGAAAGGGTAAGAGTTGCCAGTGTCCCTCCAGAAGGCCTCTGGGGCTTGGGTGCTGTTTGCTTATCTTCTCGGGACTAGGGTTTGCCTGTTTGGGCAGCAAGTGCGGAGCTGCCCAGTTGGACCCTGGGGCGGGGCGCCCTCCAGCAGCACCACCTTCTTGTCAAACACAGCTGCGCTCCCGGGCGGGGGAGTGAGCACCAGAGCAGCCAGATCAGAAAAGTCAAGCGGGCAGCAGAGGGCACCGGGGCACCGGGCCGCTCCCGGAAGCCCAGGGCAAGGTGTGCACTGAGGGGGAGACCTTGGGGGCCTGCAGTGGGGGTGGGGCGACAGGTTCTGCTGGGAGAGAAGGTGAGCTCCCTTCCAGCAGGCTGCGCGGAAAGAGCTGTGTGTCGGAGTTGGGAGGAGCGGGTCTGGGGTCCAGACAGCCACGGTGCAGTCCAGCCAGGAGCCTGGCTTCCTGGACCCACAAGCCGAGTTCCTCTGATAAGAGCTTCCTTTGGCCGCCTTCTCTTCGACTCCCCGCCTGCCTGCATCCTTCTGCTTTCTTCTATGCAATTCCCTCCCTAACTTCTCAGCCTAAACCCGGGATGGCTCCTTGCTCACCCAGGCTGACGGCCCCCTGGCAGCCTGTGCGCACGGCGGCCTGTGGCTGAGATGATCCTGAATCTCGTCTCTGTGTGAGAACGACCCTGCCACTCCCTCTGTGCCTCCAGAGACACCCCCGGGTCCCCACGCGCCTTCACAGCCCGCCCAGCCTCTCCCAACTTGTTAGAAAGGCCCCAAGAGGGAACATTCCAGGCCGCCTAGTCCTCGGTCTGAATTCACTCCAAGTTTGTCAAGTCGCCTCTGATCTTCCTGTCACAGGACCGAAGCAGGGAACCCTCAACCTCAAGCCCCCAAACAGCATTTCGTAAGAACAAACTACCTCTGGGCCCCCCACACATGCGGGCCGGCCCCGGCACCCATGCAGTGCATCCAGAATTCACGCGGAACCACTCCGCGTGCAAGACGGACGTGGGGACCATACAGGTGCTTGCCTACAGGAGTCACACGCTTCCTGTGCTGGAGACCCACATCTGTCGGCCTGCTCGGCCACACGCGCACACATTCACGGAACCCGGCAACCGGACGCAGGTTCGCTCACTCCCAGGAGCACCGGACTGACCCCTGAGTCCACCACGCCTCGGGCCGTCTCACCACTGCAGCCCCGATAGCCAATTCCTGCTCACTTGATGACAGTCTCCGGGTTTGCACTTTTCTCCATCCGTCCGCAGTTTGAGGCGATGGGATGAAACTCTCCGGGGCGAGAGCTGCGAGGTGGAGCCGAGAGGCGGTGGCAGCTGCGGGCACGGTTGGTGCCATTGGCGGGCTGGGCCAGCTGAAGGCCGGGGAGGGATGGGAGGCAGCGGTGGGGGGGTCTCCTTGCCCACAGCCCATCTGGCCTCCGGGAGGCCCGGCGTCTGTCACAGCCTGCTGGGCAGGATTTGCCAGCCTCCAGAGTCCATCTTCTGTCTGAGACAGGGATGGGAGTCTGGCTGGCTAGGGCCCTACTACACTCTGCTGATAGGGGCTGGCTGCCGTGAGAGCTCCTGGGGGGCCCTTGGGGGCAGGGGCTCCAATGCACATTGTGCACCGGGCCCCAAATGTCCAAGGCAGAGGAAGGTGACCTGTGCCTCATGTGACAGACGGAGACCAAGCCTGGAGAAGCTAGATGGCAGGCCCAGAGCCCTCTGCAGATCAGGAAGGGCTCCTGCGGGGAGTACATTTTCCTGGTTTGCACCTTCCCACTGGCTTGGCTCAGAGCCACCTGCAAACCCCCCCGGGGGACAGGCCTCCACGAACTGGGAGAGCACTGTGTGAAAGGGTCTGCACACGCTGGGAACCTGGCACAGAGGAGCTGCCCCCATCACTGTCCACGGCCCTGCCTGCCATTCTGGAGACAAGGGTCATCCGGGGACATGGTTCCCGGACACCTGGAGCTAAGGGCGGGGTTGGAGGAGCCGGCACTCAGTGTCAGCTGGACCTTTGTCACGTCTGGAGTTATGGGGAGCCGATGGCAGGGTTCACAGATTCTCCTGGCCCAGTTTCCTGAAATAGTGGAAACACAAATAAGCCCCCGCAGTGCTATCCGGGCAGACGTTAGGGACGGCCATCGCTCCACAAGGCTGGCCCCACGCCGGGGGCTGCAGAGAGAGCCCCATTTTACCCTTTAGCTCTTCGTCTTAAGACAAAATTTCTTCCTGCAAAGAAATCACCATCCTCCTGCTGATACCTTGGGACAGAGACCAGAAGAGAAGTAGGGTGCTAGGGAGCTTGAGGAAGACCATTCAGGGCAGAGCTGTCCCCTGCGGCACCACCCAGGTACTGGTAAGGATTTCTGCCTCCAGTCTTGTTTCTGGAAAGAGGTGGGAAAGGCCTCTCACTCAGCCTGCATTCAGAGCCTGTTAAATGACCAAGCAGCCGCTGTTTGCCAGAACTTTCCTCCATGCCTGATGATTTGTTGTTTCCTCTCCCCTGACCCTCTCAGGACCCCCTACTCAACTGTCCACGTTCCCGAGAGGCCCTCCCTAATGGTTCCATCTCACCCAGGCCCCGTCTCACACCATCACTTTCCATCCTGGTACTTGCCGCTGTGGGAGCCATGTCCGGACACGTGTCTATGGTCTGGTTCCCCAGCCACTCAGCAGCTCGGGAGGGCAGGGACTCTCTCTCGCTCTTTGCCTTAGTCCCTGCCAGGAACAGAGACTAATGCCTCAGCGAAATGCAAAGAATATATGAATTTTACATAATTGCTTTCAAATGCTTTTTGTTAATGCTTTATGCATGTCTCTCTATAAGTATATGTAAGTAATTGTGTACACATAATATAATTATGGGCAATATAGAATGAAATATGTATAATGCACCAAGGTTAAGCTGCACGAGACACATGCATGTATCTCCCACTATGTAATGTGTATGTATATGTATATGTATAAACACACGTGTATGTACGTATACACACGATGCATAATTTAAAAACGAACGGAGTTGGGTGGTTGAGCATGAGTTTGTGTTCGATCCCGGGCACTGGTCCGTGGTGTGTGTATTACCTCATTTTAAGATGAGGAATTTGAAGTCCACAGAGGGTACAGAGCCCGCAGTGGAAAGTCAGGATTCGAACTCACACCCCGCCCCCCCGCACCGCCCCCGCCCCCCGCCCCAAATGCTAGCCCAGGGCCTGAGCCGCAATGGGAATCTTCAGTTCATGGTCCTGCTGTGCAACAGGACATGGCAGGAGATGGTTGTTTGGCGTGGAGGGGCTGCCCAGAAGGCAGGATCTCTCCCCCGAGGGAGGGATCAGACCAGAGCCAGGCCGAGGTCTGTGGCAACCCCTCCACGGGAAAAGAATCAGATGCAGGAAAAAGCCCTCTGCTCCCAGAAAGGAGAGAGACCCTGAGCCCGCTCCAATCACACACTCCAATCACAGGAATGCCTTTGTTCTTCCAGGAAATAGTGAAAAACCCAGAATTCATTCTCGGAGGAGCCACCAGGACCGATATCTGCCAGGGGGAGCTTGGTGAGTGGGAGGGGGTGGGTGGAGTGAGCACCTCTGGGGTTCAGCAGGACGGGGCCTCAGGGTTTCCCCCCACGGCAAAGCAGCATGGGACCCCCCCCGGAAGCCCAAGGGGCACAGGGGCTGAGGGGACGTCCCCGCTACCACCCACTACTTCCTCCTATCCTCCCTCCCAGTCTGCCTTTCTGCTCCCCTGGATAGAGCCCCCTGGACTCCAGGGTCCTTGCGCTCTTGGGCCCCTGGGGGCGGACGCGCCCGCGGCGTGGGGCTCGGTTCACAGAGAACAGAGCGACCCCGTGGCTCTGGTCCGGCCCCTGCGCCATGACACGGCTCATACTCGCATGCATTAGCTCGGTCTCCGGGTCACCATCCTGGTCACCCTTCTGATTTGACAGAGGAGACACCGAAGCAGAGGGAGGCTGAGTAGCGTAAGTCATGGGAGTGATAGCTAGGAGTCAGGATCTGAACCTGCTCTAAACCATTATGCCACCCTGCCCTCCAGGGGGCTCAGGCTTTGGGGGATCCCCCCCTCTGGGAGCTTCACAGTCTCCTTCCTAAAATAGGCCTTGAGAGTGCCCCCCAAGTCTGTTTAAGTGGGTCTGGCATGTCAGATTTAGTCCAAAATTGAGCTGAGTCTATCTCTATTCTGTGGGAAAAAACAAACAAACAAACAAACAAAAAAAACCAAAACAAAAAAAAAAAACCTCCTAAAAAATAAAAAAACCACCAGCAGAGCTGCAAGCTTATGAGGCCCAGCCTACAGCTGAGTTTCCACTAGGGTCTAATGGTGGCAGTGGGTCCTACTGGAGCCCCCATGCTCACCAACCAGCTACCCCAAACACAGAAGCCAGAGGCACAGACCGAGAGTGACGATAGTTGATGATCGGTCGATCGATAGATCAGCTGACCCTCAAACAAGATGGGTCCACTTATACATGGATTTTTTTTTTTTTTTTTTGGATAACACAGCATCTTACTGTCCATGGATTTTCTCTTCCTTATGATTGTCTCATTAACATTGTCTTTTCGTTGCATTCCTATCGTAGGAATGCGGTACAGAATACAGAGAACACACAGGATCCATGTTAATTGACTGTTTATGTTCTCGGTAAGGACTCTGGTCAACAGCAGGCTACTGGCTGTCGAGTTTCAGGAGAGTCAGAAGTTATACGTGGATTTCCGACTGTGCACTGGGTCGGGGTGTGGGGTCAGCGCCCCTCCCCCCTTGCTGCTCAAGGGTCAGCTATACACAGATGATAGAATTACACATCCTAGCTATGACTTAGACCTTTTTGGAAAAATTACATTCGGACTGGTCTTCGTTTGCTGGGGGTAAGCCTGCTCTGGGAGACTCTGCTTGCCTCTTCCTCAGCTCCTCTCTCGTCTCTCCCCCCAGACTCTTCCTCTGCCTCCCCTCACTGCCCCCTCCCATCCCTATGTTGCTATTCGATAGAAAGGCGTTGTATAGGTTCTTTGTGTTTCAATGTTTTGGTCTGTGGCATGAGTACAAATGTCTATTTGGAATTACAGCTGCATATTTAACCTTAGTTGGTGTTGATTATAACTATTATTTTGTAACACTTTTTAAAAAAAAAAGATTTTAGGGGCATCTGGGTGGCTTAGTTGGTTAAAGCCTCTGCCTTCGGCTCAGGTCATGATCCCAGAGTCCCACTTCCCTTCCTCTCTCTCTTCCTGCCTCTCTGCCTCCTTGTGATCTCTGTCTGTCAAATAAATAAATAAAATCTTAAAAAAAAAAAAAAAGGAACTCAGTCTCTTTAAAAAAAAAGATTTTATTTATTGATTTGAGAGATAGAGAGAGCGTGAGCAGGGGTAGGGGCAGAGGGAGAGGGAGAAGTAGGCTCCCGGCTGAGCAGGGAGCCCAACGTGGGGCTCAATCCCAGGACCCTGGGATCATGACCTGAGCCAAAGGCAGATGCTTAACCAACTGAGCCACCCAGGTGCCCCACTTTGTAACATTTTTATTACTTCCAAATATCGCACATAACATCCATTTAAACTATGAAGGGTGACAGTAAAATGAAGGGCTGTGAGCCTGACACCCCAAGTCGGAGCTAGAACACCACCAACATGATTACCAGCTCCTCCCTGCTAGCTTTCAGCTCCCTGCATGCCCACCCAGCTGCCCGACGAACCGACCTTCAGAGGGAACCCTCTTCTGGCCATAGCACTGATATGACCAATGCCATGCATCCCCACGGGCCCAGCAGAGAGATAAAGCAATATTGCTTTGTTGTTGCGTTTTTTCTCTTTGCTTTACATCGCAAGAGTAGCACCGGCTTCTGAATCCCCCCTTCAAAAGCTCAGAACATTCCCGGCTGAATAGTTCTGAGCTGCTGCACTCTAGGAAAAGAAACGCATCTCCTACATTGGGCCAAGCCATAACTTGGAGGGCGGGGAAAAGGTCAGCCCACAGCAGGCCCCCACCCCCACCCAGACTCTGGCCCACCAGGACCACCCCAGAGCTGAGAGCAGGGACCGCACCCCTGGCACCTGGGAGGCACCCCGTGAAGTTTGCTGAACAATTGATCCTGGAAGGTTCTGGCTCCCTTCTCATTAGCATCTCCGCATCACCGCTCATTAGCTAAGAGCAGTGGACGCCTGGGGAACCAGTGGCATATGGCCCGTTGCCAACACCCTAGGGAAAGCCAGAAGCAGGGCTACTCTGTGAGTCACTTTCCTGATGCTAGGCCCTCTGCGAGTCCCTCTTGCCTGCACACAACTATCAGACAGGGCTCGTGGGCTCTATGATATTTTCCAGAAATGGGAACCCCAAGGAAGCCGCACTGAGCGTACCAGGTCTTGAATTCCAGTGACAGCAGAATTACCGACGGCCAACCAAGGGATCTGGGATGAGACAGAGAGGTCCCGTTGGGTAGATGGGTGCTTGCACGGGGCTTGTAGGCAGCCGTGACAAGAGGTGCCCGTCCCAGCTTCAGGGCAGGCAAGGGGATGCGTCCCAGATGCTGGCACAGCCCAGATGAAGTGCTGTCTGATGTCTGACTTCCCTTCGGAGTTGTCCTCTCCATGTGTCAATGTGAGGTCACGGCTGCAGAAATCAGCAGACCTTGAAAATGAGAGGTAACCAAAGCTGCTCTCATCTCTGACTCCACCGAGTCTGTGCTCTGGGGAGGCATCCGTCCCAGAAACGCACTCACTCCCTGACCCCACGAGGACCCCTAGGTTCTCGGGCTGCGGCTACGAAAGGCCTGCGGCTACGAAAGGCCTGCTTACCAGCCCCACTGATGCCAAGGTCCACAGCCTCGGCCCTGTGGCGGGGAAGCCTCTGGAACGGCACAGAGCCGATGTCTGACACCCCCAGCCCACGACAGCTGTGCGTGGTAAACCCGGCACGGCCAGAGTCAGCAAGGGAGGCAGAAGGGGAGGACAGACGTATTTGCTGGTATTCCGTCCGTTTTCCTAAATGTGGAAAAGATGCGGCCACCTCTGGAACGCCCCACCCCCTCCCGGCATAGAATTTTCCATTCATGGTGAATTGGCAATGAAAACTGTGACATGTGGCTTTCATTCCTCAGGTGACTGCTGGCTATTAGCTGCCATCGCCTCCCTGACGCTGAACGAGAAAGCTCTGGCACGGGTCATCCCCCAGGACCAAAGCTTTGGACCTGGTTATGCCGGGATATTCCACTTCCAGGTAAGAGGGAGCCTCAGCCTGGGGCGTTAGCTCTCTGGGACCCATCATGACGCCAGGGGCCTCTTCAGCTTCCTGGTCATCCTGGAAGGAATGACCTCTCTGTGTGAGAGCTGCACCCCAAACCATTTGTGTCATGGGGTCGCCTCCAAACACACGAGAAGAATGGCACAGGCCCCGTTGGGGACCCGTCAGTCACATGCTGACATCTGGAATCCGGGCGTTGGGAGTGAGGCCCCCCTCTCCGCTTCTCTCCTGTCCTCAGCCACAGTGCAGGTGTGAGGGTGCAAGGTCAGCTCAGCGGGCAGGGCCATCTCTAAGATCCCTTGAGCCAGCTCACTCCAGAAGGCCCAACTCTGCACCTGCTCCGGGAAGCCCTGAGGCCATGAGCGCCTACCCCTGCAGTGCGTGTGCGGGACCCGAAGTCCCAAATGCCCCCGAGAAAGCCTGAAGTGACACTTGCTGGGAGGGTGACGTTTCCATGGGGGAGCCCAGCTGGGGCCGGTGGTAGTGCCCCATGCCATGCGGCCTCCCAGCATAACCCTTAGTGTCCGTTGCTGGGAGCCCAGGAAATATTCCTTCAAATGTGCCCAACCTTGGCCAGACGCTGGGTGGTCTGGTCTGACTGGGGCTCAGAATGTTCCCACCAAGCTGGAAATCAGCAGCTCCCGGAGTCCCTGCGTCTGTCCCCCTCTTCCTGCTTTCTCTTTCTTCTTACCTCAGCGTCTCTCTCAGGCCAACTGAATGAGAAGGAACGCACACACGCACAAAGATACATGCATACACTCATACCCACGTGCGTGCGTGCACGCGGATATGTGCACACGTGTGTGAGCACATGCACACAGGGACGTGGGCACACACGCACACAGATACATGCACACACTCATACCCACGTGCGTGCACGCGGATATGTGCACACGTGTGTGAGCACATGCACACAGGGACGTGGGCACACACGCACACAGATACATGCACACACTCATACATGTGTGCGTGCACGCGGATATGTGCACACGTGTGTGAGCACATGCACACAGGGACGTGGGCACACACGCACACAGATACATGCACACACTCATACCCACGTGCGTGCGTGCACGCGGATATGTGCACACGTGTGTGAGCACATGCACACAGGGACGTGGGCACACACGCACACAGATACATGCACACACTCATACATGCGTGCGTGCGTGCACGCGGATATGTGCACACATGTGTGAGCACATGCACACAGGGACATGGGCACACACGCACATAGATACATGCACACACTCATACCCACGTGCGTGCACGCGGATATGTGCACACGTGTGTGAGCACATGCACACAGGGACATGGGCACACGCACACAGATACATGCACACACTCATACACGCGTGTGTGCATGCACGCGGATATGTGCACACGTGTGTGAGCACATGCACACAGGGACGTGGGCACACACGCACACACTCATCTATGCACACACACTCACCTCATGTCTGCACGCCTGGCACAAGTGTTCTCTTGCCCCGTCACAGCCTCTTTCTCTCTCTCTGTCAAATAAATAAATTAAATGTTAAAAAAAAAAAAGGAGGGAACTGAAGATGAAGGGACAGCTAAGACCCCGGCCCCTGGTTGACGGGAGGGTGTAGAGAACCGCGCTGTTGCAAGTGCAGAACAAGCCCACGGCCCGCCCCTCCCTCAGGAGAGCAAAGAGCTAATGAGCCACCCTGCAGTGTCCACGTGGGACCCTGTCCCGTTGGTCCGTGGCGTTGGTGGGTGGACACAGGGTCTTCAAGTCCGTGTCCATGGTGGGCGGGAGGCTCCACCTGTGGCTCGGTGGACACAGTCTGGGTGGCCCCATCATGGAAGCCGCATGAGATTTACCTCCAGACCCTACGGGCAGTCTGGTCGGAGGAAGAAAGGGCCAAGGGACGAGCATTTACATGTGGGCTGGCCTCCCCTGGGACTCAGCCCCATGATTTGGCCTCAGCTCTGGCAGCACAGCGAGTGGCTGGATGTGGTCGTCGATGACCGGCTGCCCACCTTCAGGGACCGCCTGGTCTTCCTCCATTCTGCCGACCACCGAGAGTTCTGGAGCGCCTTGCTGGAGAAAGCCTATGCCAAGTGAGTGCCCCCCACACAGGCAGGTCCTGTCCGAGGAGCAGGTCTCCACCTCCGGGGCCTTTTCAGGAAGCTTCAGGGAGCAGGGACACAGGTAGACAGGTGTGGCCCAGGGGGACCAACCTGCCTGGGGCTTGGTCGGGGTCGGAGGTGGAAAAGGAGTAGCCTGGACAGTTTTCGTGTCATGGCCTCGCTGGGCCCGTCTTTGGGCACAGTGGTGACACACGTCCCTCCTGTCCCTGGCCTTCCAAAGAGCTGGGAGGGTAGGCGGAGGAAAATCTGGGTGGATTAACAGAACTTGGCTCTCCCAACTTCCCACCAAGCACCATTGTAGCTCGAACATCTGGGCTGTGGTAAAAGGTACCATTTTAATCATTTGTAAGCATACAGCTCTGTGACATTAAGTCCTGCGACCATCACCAGCGCCCACCTCTAGAACTTGCAAAACTGGAACTCTGCACCCATCCAATTCCTGCTCCCCCCTCCCCACGCCCCGCCCCTGGCAACCATCCTGCTGATTTCTGTCTCTGTGCTTCTGATGAGCTGAGGAAGCTCCGGGTAAGTGGAACCCAAACAGTCATCTTCAATCACCTCCCGGATGACCTAGGATCCCTCCAGCACCCTTGATTTCCAGCCAGGTTGCCAGCGAAAGGCCACAGCAACTGGCGTTCTGAGCTCAGCTCACAGCAGAGTTCCCCCGAGAGTCCCTCCTGGGTCGACCCTGGATCTTCAGGCCATGGGAAACCTGTCTTCAGAGACAGGACTGCAAGAGTACTTGTGCTTTGGATAAAAACTTATGTCTACACAAAAACCTGCACACGGATGTTTATTATGTATTATTCATTATGGCCAAAAGCTGGAAACAACCCAGATGTCCTTCAAGATGAATGGATAAGCAAAGAGTGGCACCTCCAGGCAATGGGACATTATTTAGTGATTTTAAAAAATGAGCCATCAAGCCCTGAAAAGATATGGATGAATCTTAAATGCATATTGTTAAGTGAAAGAACCCAATCTGAAAAAGCTACAGGCATACCGTATGATCCCAATCATATGACGTTCTCAAAAAGGCAAAACTATGGAGACAGTAAAAAGATCAGTGGTTGCCAGGGGTTCAGGAGGAGGGAGGGACAGAGATGGGGGTGAGAATGTGGAGCACAAGGGATCTTTTTTAGGGTGGCAAAGCTATTCCGTACGATACTGTAATCGTGAATGCACCATTTATCTATCAAACCCATGAAACTTTACTACCGCACAAAGAATGAAGCTTTAATACATGAAGTTGGTTTTTTTTTTTTTGACAGAGATCACAAGTAGGCAGAGAGACAGGCAGAGGGAGGGGGAAGCCGGCTCCCCGCTGAGCAGAGAGCCTGATGCCATGCTCGATCTCAGGACCCCAAGACCACGAGCCGAGCCAAAGGCAGAGGATTTAACCACTGAGCCACCCAGGCGTACATGAGGTTTTAAAAATCATCGAGAAGGATGAGGAATCTCAGGATGAAATGCAGACCATGCCTTTCATCTAACTGCACTGAAAATTTATGCAACAAACTCATTGCAGGGGTAGGAGAAAAAGGAGCTGACCTGAATAACGTGGGTGTGAATGGGCTTTGTAAGACTAAAAGCAAAAGGAATCATACTCGAGCTTTTTACTCAGGCTGATTAAGTTGCTTCTCGAAGGGGCAAGGACGATGATTCTGATACCATTATATGTATATAACAATTAAAGAGACAGAGGGCACGTGGTGGAGCTAAGTTTCTCACTGTTAGAGCGGAGGTTACAGAGAAGCAAGGGGAGGAGGCTAGAATGATGCCTATGGTCGTGGGTCAGGGCTGGAGACTCAGGCTGTACTCACGCTTTGTTTAGCAGAGATGGTTCCAGATGGATCCGTGTATATATCCTGGGTCAGGTACACACATCATTCTCCTCACTTTGTCAGCAGAGAGGCCCAGGAAGAATAGCAACCCCACAGGAACAAGCACTCCTACTTTGCGGGTCTTGGTGTCTAATACCTTTTTCCAATAAAAGGAATTCGGTAAAAGGATCTCTGGAGATCACACACACACTGATAGGGTTATGTCAAAGGGACGCAGGAGCAAGCTGAAGGATGAAAGTAGCCAAAGCTGGCACAGCAATTAGCAATAACATGAACAAAGTAGCACTGGATTCCAAACCAAAGTACAAAGTAGTTATCCAGGGGTCCATACTGATATAAATGACTGAATATATAAATGGCGGAAAAGAATAAATCTTCCACGTAGAAGAATTGCAAGTAATTAAATGTGGAGAAAAACCCCTTGCTCCTTAAGGGAGGACTGAACATAATGGTGTCCTGCCAAAGAGGACAGCATGGACGGTGGGAAGGAGCGTGACTACGGAGAAGCCTAACGGACATGACCTCCCCCAGGTGGTCAAGGCACCATCGATAGCGATAAGCCATGACGACAGTATGGACCCTGGATGTGATGTGATGAGAGGGACACGCTACTCCTCTGGTCTTCTTCCCCCACACCCTTAACCCCAGTCTAATCGATAGAAAAACAGCGGACAGATCCCAGCCGAGAGACATTCTACAAAACACCCAACAGTATTTCTCAAAATTGCCGAGGTCATGGAAAAGCAAGTGTGAGACACTGTCACAGCCAAGAGGGGACTCAGGAGACGTGAGGACTGAATGTGATGTGATATCCTGGTGGGATCTCAGGACAGAACATATGAGGTAAAAAGTAAGGACGTAAGAAGAAAGTAGGGACTTTAATAATAATAACGTGTGGGTTCGTCACTGTAACAGGTGGACCCACACTGACGGAAGACGTTAACACTGGGGGAAATTGGGGGAGGGGTATACAGGAACTCCACTATTTACAGACTTTCTTATACATCTGAAACCGTTCTAAATGGAAAAGTGTATTTTTTAATTCAATCCCGAATGTGTGTGTGTGTGTGTGTGTGTGTGTGTATTTAGGAGCACGTGAGACTAGAAAGGAAGAGAAAGATCTTTACCTTTTCTCACCCTGTAACTAACGCCGTCACGGTCAAGTCCTGTTCCCTGTTCCGTGTAAGATGAGGGAGAAGGAGGGAGGGAGAGAGGGAGCCCCATTCAAACCTCACAGCCATCCTGGGAGAGAGCATACACGCATCACCCCCGTTTTGTAAATTTGGAATCTGAAGCCTTGGGGAAGAGAGTTGTCCCCGGAACCCTTCGTCTGTAAGTGGCGGATTCGTCCCTTGACCCCGTGGCCAGTCAGGGACCAGAGTCTTTACCACCACACCGCCCTGCCTGCCTCACAGAGAGCCCAGGATCCTTGGAGCTGCATGGAAAGCTGCATCCCCGCCTCCCATCTCCCTTCCACAACACCCAGTCCAGAGCAAGGACAGCAGAGGATGGTTCTTAGAAGAGTTAGAGGGGCATCTGGGTGGCTCAGTGGGTTAAGCCTCTGCCTTCCGCTCAGGTCGTGATCTCAGGGTCCTGGGATCGAGCCCTGAGTCCAGCTCTCTGCTCGGCAGGGAGCCTGCTTCCCTTCCTCTCTCTGCCTGCCTCTCTGCCTACTTGTGATCTCTGTCTGTCAAATAAATAAATAAAATCTTTAAAAAAGAAAGAAAGAAAGAGAGAAAGAGAGAAAGAGAGAAAGAGAGAAAGAGAGAAAGAAAGAAAGAAAGAAAGAAAGAAAGAAAGAAAGAAAGACAGACTCTGGCCAAGGGGCGCCACCTGGTGGCCCTCCTTGTTCCCTGCAGCACTGTCCCTGCTTCCTTACCACCGGACAGGCTGAATGGCAGCTACGAGGCCCTGAAGGGGGGCAGCACCATCGAGGCCATGGAAGACTTCACTGGGGGTGTAGCCGAGACCTTTGCAACGAAAGAGGCTCCAGAGAACTTCTATGAGATTCTAGAGAAGGCCCTGAAGAAGGGCTCTCTGGTGGGCTGCTCCATTGACGTAAGTCCCTCCTTTGCTTGTTCCCATTCCAGGCACAGGGTCCTCGGGCTGCGGACCAGCAGGTGCCCTGGTCCTGGCAAGAGGAGGACCATGACTTCCAGGGAGTGGGGGTGGGGATGTGTCAATGTTTATTGTCCTTAAAACAAAAGTTTTAATTTAATGTTTTCCAAATTACACAGTTAGGGCACACTTACCATATCAGGCAGAACGATCCTGAGATCCGTAAAGGCAGACTTCGATGTCCCTGCCCAAGTCCTAGCCCTGGGACGTCCGGTGTGTGCCCTCCACACCCCACCTCCTCACTGGGACAAACAGGCATGTGCCTAACTACACAACCACAGGAGAAGTCCGGTTTGAGTTGACTAAATGGACTCTTACATTCTATACTTTTCTGAAACTTGTTGTTGTTTTTTTAACTACTTCCTATAGCATTAAATCATTCATGTCAGTAGAGAGGGATCTAACAGGATTTTTCTAATGTCTTTATGCAGGCCAACACACACACGTGTGATATTATTCTATCCAGTTTTTAGAACCCATTCGAGTCTGTTTCCTCTTGGGATAACTTGGGAATGTCTTCCTTGCTACTAAGTTATCTCTTTCCTCTGTGTTTCCTTTGTGTTTTCAAGTTTGTGATAGAGTTGTGTGTGACACTGTTAAACGGTTCTTATCCTCTCTTTGGTGTATGAGGTCGTACTTCCATCTTGTGTTGGGCTACATGATAGGGGGGTGGGATCAAATTGTTGTGTTTGGGGGCAAAAAAGTGAACTTTTCCCTGGAGTCTGAGCCGAGAATGAGGGTCTTCCTCACCCTGGGAACAGCGTGGGAACTGCTGTATGTCACTGCTAACCATCTTCGGGGTGTCCTGCGTACCTACCTGATATGCGTCAGGCACATGGCTCTCAACTGAGGGAGCAGAAGGGGCAGGGCCAGGCACAGGGCTGGGTCTGGGCAGGTAGGGAAGGCTTGACTCACCAAAGGGGTCTAACACTGCTTTTTTTTCACATTTTAGATCAGAAATGCTACAGAATCTGAAGCCCAGACACCTTTTGGCCTCATTAAGGGCCATGCGTACAGTGTGACAGGAATTGACCAGGTAGATGACGTGAACCCCTGTGGATAGGGTACAGGAACAGATTGGTGGTGCTAGTCCCTCATACTGACTTAGGGCATCATGGTTTAAATCACACCTTCAGACATTTTAGAGAAGGTCTCATCTAAAGGAGGCAGGCTGGAAACCAAAAGAGCAAAACAGGAGAGCGTGAGAGAGAAGCACACAGTACCCACCTGGCTTAGCTCATGTGAGAGCCTGGGCTTTGTTTTTTCTTTTCTTTTCTTTTCTTTTTCTTCCCTAATTCTGTATCAGTCCTGTAGTAGTTGGAGTTCTCTAGAGAAACAGAACCAATAAGATATCAATAGATGATAGACAGACAATAGACAATAGATGATAGATGATAGACAATAGATAGATGATAGATGATAGAAGATAGATAGATAGATGATAGATGATAGACAATAGACGATAGATAGATGATAGATGATAGATAGAAATATAGATGATAGATGATAGATGACAAATAGGGAATGAGGAATTGGCTCCCATGATTATGGAGGCTGAGAAAGCCTACAATCTGCCATCTGGCGGGGGTCTTCCTGTCCAAGTCCAAAAGCCTGAGAACCAGGAGAGCCAATGGTACAAGTCCCAGTCTGAGAGAAGAGGACCAAAGTCCCAGCTCAGCAGTCAGACAGAGAGAATGAATTCTCCCTTCGTTCACTTTCTCTAGCCCTATTCAGTTCTTCAACTGATCAGATGAGGCCCACCTGCATGAGGGAGGACCCTCTCTCTGCTTTACTCACTCTCCCAATCCAAAGGCTAATCTCATCTGGAAATGCCCTCACAGACACACCCAAAATGGTGTATGACCAAATATCTGGGCGCCAGTGGCCAAGTCAGGTAGACATAAAAATAACGATCAAGTACTATATGTTGGCTAACTGAACGTAATAAAAAAATCATAATAATAACCATCAACAATCCCATTTTCTGCAGCTGTAGCCCAGAGTGGAACTGATTCCACAGGCTCCTAGACCCCGCACAGCACCCCTCTGACTTCTAGGGGGTGCTTAGTTGGGACAAGAGCTCCTGAAGGGACGTGTGGGAAAGAGAAGGGAAGGGGATGACATAGAAGAGAAGAATAAGAAGCCAAGGGCCACGGTGTTTCGGGTTCAGGTTCAGCAAAGTCCAAAGGCCTACTTTGTGCTTCTGTTGGACCAGTCTCAGACCTGGCCTATAGAGGGCCCAGCCCCTCTGGTCTTTCCTGTCGCTGCCCACATTTTGAGTAACACAGTCCAGAGGAATGGGGGGCAGGGAGTGCGGAAGGCAGCCTGTCCTGCCTCCCTGTCGGGGGTTTGTGAGGGGAGCCTTCAGGGTGGCAGAGGAAATGGGATTCTCTAGAAGTGAACTATTCACAGAGGCTCCTTTCTCCCTCCTTCCCTGTCCATAATGCCTTGCCAACCACTCGCTTGAGCAGGCATGTGATTTTTTCATTCTTTAAATATTTATTTATTTATTTATTTATTTTTAAAAGCTGTATTTATTTATTTATTTATTTGACAGAGAGATCAAGAGGGAGCACAAGTTGGCAGAGCTGGCAGGCAGAGGGAGAGGGAGGGAGCCAGATGCAGGGCTCGATCCCAGGACCCTGGGATCCCGCCCTGAGCCAAAAGCAGCTGCTTAACCGATTGAGCCACCCAGGTGTCCCCGCATGTGAATTTTTTTAAGTTTATTTATTTATTTGAGAGAGAGAGAGTGAGCAAGAGAGAGAACATGAGGAGGAGTGGGGTGGGGGGCCAGGGGGAAGGGAGAAGCAGGCTCCCTACTGAGCAGGGAGCCCGATGCAGGACTCGATCCCAGGACCCCAAGGTCATGACCTGAGCCAAAGGCAGACGCTTAACCGACTGAGCCACCCAACTGCCCCAGGAGGCCTGTGACTTTTACTGGTACGTCTTCTAAATATTTTTCCCAGTGGTAGAAACTCTCCATCACATCCATTCAGTTGCTTTTCCTTGCTCTTCACTTAATGTGCACTTCACTTAATGAACATCGTAAACAATAGGCTTAGACTCTGGAGAGGTCACACTAACTTGATTTTCACACATCAAAAATATGCTTTGTGCCCAGGGCATGAGGATAAAATGTTTTGAGCTAAAATTTCTGGTTCATGAGTAAAAGTCTTTTACTTCTACTCCCCTTTCTCCACCATCTTGCTAATGTGCACTGGCCCTTTCTCCTGGTCCAGGGCAGGGCATGAAGGTCATGGCCAAGCATCTTTCTTTACTGGCTCGAGGGTGCACCATACGGACAGCAGAAAGCCTCCCCTGACACCTGAAAGGGGGCAATATTGGAGTCAGAAGACTTAGAAGTGGTTTTTGTTTATCTTTGCTTAAATTCCCAGCGTGTGCCTATACAATTTTCGTTCATCTGTGAGTAAGATATTAAGGATGAAGAAAACTCACTCATAGGTCCCTGAGCCCTTTGGACAAACAACTCTTTACCTCTCGCTGTGCTCGATACACTGAGAAATAAGACCTGGCCCCTGCCCTTAGGGCGATTCCAGTCCAGAGAGAAAACTCATTCATTTGAAGATTCACATGGACTCGTTTCTTGTTCTTTATAATTCTACTTTACTTCCCAGATACAGTGTATCCATTCTGGCATGATTCATAATGTAACATAGTTGGTGATGCTAGCCCCTGTACTCACTAGGAGTTAGAAAGTTCCAAGGGCTAGTTAAGAATTGATGAGTTTTGCCATGTATTTGGCATGTCAGAGTCAAGAGGCTTTGGGCAAAGCCAGCTGTGACGGAGGTGAAGTAGCCCCAAAGCTCACCATTCCACCTTTCCCTGATGTTTTTGGATTTTACCATTCTACATTGCCCTGATGTTTTTCCCTTTAGGTAAACTTCCGAGGCCAGAAAACGGAGCTCATCAGAGTCCGGAACCCTTGGGGCCAGGTTGAGTGGAACGGGTCCTGGAGTGACAGGTCAGTCCCTGCCTCCTTGGCTTCCCAGGGCACAGAGGCCTGGGGCTGGCTTCTGCAGGCAGACGAGGGAGGGCCACTGTGTGTCCAGGTCCTTCCTGGCTCTCTTTCAGGGGACTGTCCTGCAGCTGGGGTGGCCTTACTTCCTCCCTCTTCAGCCCTCTGGCCCACCATGCAGTAAAATGGAACACCCTTACAAGGGCTTTTTCCCCTTTCCAGTTACTGTTTTTCTGTCAGTGGATCTGTGTTGTCCCGTGGGGACATGACGTCATCTCCCCATGATGTTGTGAGGGGCTTTCTCTCCAGCGATGAGTGGCTCCAATATGCAGTGTGTTTGTGTGTGCAAGTGTACGTGTGGGGTCGGGTGGGGTGGCCGTGAGTATTTGAGGTGTGGGAATCCCTGAAATATTGCCGAGCAGGTCACCATAGGGTCCCTGGCCATTGGCCAGAGGCTGGCCGCCCAGGAGAGAGGCAGGAATTGGAACAAGAAATGCAACCCTTACAGACCAGTCAACTAGCAATTATTTCTTTGGCCCCCATTATAAAGAAAGTTCTCCCTTGCAGGTGTGTGTCCCCTCCTTGGCCCCTGGGAAGTGGCCCAGGTGGCTAGGATCTGGGAACATTCAGATGTGTTAGGGCAGGACCCACCCTGAGCTGCCCCCGCCCTCAGCCAGGACTCTGCCATCTTGGGGTCCCGCTGTCCCACCCTGACCCACTTACAGCTTGTGGGACTCTGGGGAAACCTCCAGCATGTCTACAGCCTGAGTAAAAGAACTTGAGCTGTGCTTGTCCTCAGATCACAAAGAGGCTACCATGTGGCCAGCCATCAGTGTGTCTGTGTCTCTGTTAACCTGACTCCAGTCTGAGGGCACAGCACACCCCTGAGGGGGCTGGTGGTCCCATCACGGCTCTTGTCCCACCACCTTCCAGCCCCATTTGGGTTCTGCCTTCTCAGAGCCCGGGGCCTTGGGCAGAGATGGATTCACACCAACATCACGGGAGGGAAAAGATCAGCCCCCCTATCCTGGCAGAAATGGAAAGAACGGAAATATTGAAATCGAAGTTAATGAGACCGCTTCGTATCACACATAGATGATCACAGTGTCCTTCCATTTAGAGAACACAGCTGTAAAAGGGCCACTGGTGCCTTCTCTTGGGAAACACACAGAGGGAGAAATAAGGGAAATGCATTTCCTGGGGTCAAGGCTAGAAGGCGAGCTTGCCTCCTGCTCCCACTCAGCCTCAGGGTGACGGAGGGCGTGTCCCCATCCTGATCCCTGCTCCTGACCCTGCCTGTTAGGAGGGAAGTCCTGAAAGTGCTTTAGCTGGGCAGCTGGTGATGGAACGGGAGCCACTCTGAAGGTCCTGCCTCTGGGTGCGGCACGAAGGACCTGGAGAGGGGCTTCTCCTGGGTCCTTCCCGGGACAAGTTCCATAGGACATGGACAAGGCAGCCACATCGTCTGGGTACCATGTGCTGGTTACTCAGCAGGAACCACTTGGAGGCGGCTGTGCGGGTCACAGAGACACAGTGACCTTGGAGGTTTCCTAGCGAGCTCACCTAAAGAAAGCGTTTAGTCTGTGAAATGTCAAGTCCAAGCAAAACATAAGATTTCTTACCGCATTTCGAAATGTCACTTACAAATGAAGAGGAGAGATCAGGAGATGCTCCAGGGCACAGGTCAGCCCTGTTTTGGCTTCCAGTTGGAAGTTTCTGCTGTTTTGCTGGTGTTCAACGTCCTGGAATGGTCCTATGATAATCCCCTATGGCGGGGGGCTTCCCATGACCCGGAGGGCCTCTTACCATGGGCTGCTCTTGGATGCCCACTTTCCAACCAGCCTCTAGATCCCCGGGGGCGTTCCCAGTGCCCAGGGAGCAGGCACTGACCAGAATCGGTCCCCACACAGCCACCACGCTGGCTCCTCAGGAGGGAGGCTCTGGCCCCCGCCAAGGTCAGTATCCTTTTAGCCGACTTTGCTTACTCCTCCAGCTCCTCTGAGTGGTGTTCTGTGGGCCCAGCTGAGCAACAGCGCCTGTGTCACATGGCTCTGGACGACGGGGAGTTCTGGTACGGTGCTCGTCTCTGTTTTCCTTTCTGTATTAGCTACACAACGGGTATGAGCACAGTCCCCTAGAGCCCTTGGTTCACTTGCTTACCTTCTGTCTGTCTTTGTTCCATTTCTTTGGTAAATCAAACCCATTTGTCTCAAGCCCCTTGTGCTCATCCACGTCGGAAGAGAATTTGGTAGGAACGTGGGGCTGAGCCTGTGTCTCCAGCCCAGCATCCCTCCTCCGAACTGTCCATGATCCAAGTTTTCACGGTGTATTTGAAGACAGACAGGCTGCCCCACTTCTCCTGGGGGCTCCTCCCTTCCCCAGCTTGATGACAAGGGACCCCGATGGCAGTGACCTTGAGAGCATCCAAAAATAGAGACCTAAGTGGGCAGGAAACATTCCTAATCTGGACTTTCTGTGGGGTGGAATAGCTTTGCTTAACTGGGAGTTTTTAATGAGCCTTGGTCTCTAGAAGCTTCTTTTGATCTTATTTCTTCCTGAGGGGTCCAGAAAAGAGTTGGCTCTTCTAACCCTGCAAGACCACACAGTTCTGATGCCCAGCTTTCTTCCCTGAGGAGCAAACCAGTCAATTTTGAACTGAGCTCACTTTTTTCTTAAAGGCCTTATTAAGCACAGCAAGCAAAAACGAGCACACACTAATAATCTAGCTTTTTCCCTCCTTTTCCCCTCGAGCGCAGCCTCTGTCTTCCATATTTTTACAGTTTTAACCAACAGATCGCCATTTGTAATGTGGATATCTACTTTCCAGCCCTAATATTTCCTTGAAGCCTGTTTAGAATTCCATCACGGTGGCCTCCCGTTTCAAGGCACCGAGGACTTAGGGTAACACCAGCTGCTGTAACAAGTAGACTCAGAATGTATGAAAACACAAATGCAATAGAGTTTATTGCTCACTCATTGTACCAGTCCAACAGGACATCCCTGTTCTGTGGGTGGTTCTCTCCGTGCTGATTCAGGGACCCAAGCCCCTTCCTCAGTATGGCTTCACCATCCCCCGGGGTCCCCCGGCCATCCGCAGGAAGCCAGCGGAAGTGGAGAGGCAGGAAAGATTGGAGGAGACCCCCCTACCCTGCTCCCTAAGAGCCTCGACCAGCACATCACCGTTCACATCCCACTCTAGCTGCAAAGGGCGGACTGCATCCTGAACCCAGGCTCTCCTTAGCTTTGCTTGTGTCTTTTCTGTCTGCCCACACCTGCGTTCTCCCCGTCCTTGAGGACGGGTGTGGGGACTCACTACCGGTCGGTTAGATGACTAAGCGAATGAATGGATCACGACATCACCATCGCCTCCTATGCCTGGTGTCTCTCTGCCTTGTTGCAGGATGGCGTTTAGGGACTTCAAGACCCACTTTGACAAAGTGGAGATCTGCAACCTCACCCCTGATGCCCTGCAGGAGAACGCGCTCCACAAGTGGGAGGTGACAGTCCATCAAGGAAGCTGGGTGCGGGGCTCCACGGCCGGGGGCTGCCGCAATTTCCTGGGTTGGTAGTCTGCCTGTCATGCTCTCTGTCATTGCCAAGTGTCCAGTCCAGCCTGGCGGACGTCAGCGGGCCAGCACCAGGACCTTAGAGAAAGCCTGAGTGTGGAGTTAGCAGGATTTCTGGGATGGCTGGTGAGGGCTACAGAGACATAGCAGAAAGTCGGATAAGATTGTTTAGGGGAAAATCTTGTTTGTCCTCTTAGGTTATTTCCCATGACAAGTAATAAAAAACACAACTCATGCTAGTTTAGCAATAAAAAGGATTTTTTCCTTGCATGGCTGAAAAGTTCAGAGGAGAAGCAGGATGGGCTTCAGGCATAGTTCCATCAAGCCATTGGTCTGGGGTTCTCTGCTCTGCCTTCTTTCCTCTGTTGACTTCTTCCTCGGTCTGGATTTCTCTATAGTCACAGGAGGGCTGCCAAGGCTTCCTGAGCCCTCACTTCTGCACAGAGTCAGCCAACGAAAGTCCTCAACTTGGGGACAATCCCTCTAACTGGGAATTCCTTGAACCCATATTACCTGGGAAATGCTGCGGGCTGATTGGCTTTGTTCCAACTCTGCAGCAAGAGGGACTAGGATGAGCCAATCAGCGTTCACCCTTGGAGCTGGGGCTTGGGTGGGTTCTCATCACGTTGCACAAACACGGGGGCAGAGTCCTCTACTCTGAAATACCACATGAGAGAAATAAGATGGAGCAAACCCAGAGGAATGTCTTTAAAAAGCTGCATGGGAAATGGCTCAAGAGAAGGTAGAGATGAAAGGGAAGCACTTGGCCTTCTCACCGGGGTTATGGGAAGCAGGGCTTGAGGGCCATCGGAAGAGGGAGAGAAGAAATGAATGACTTTCTCAGGTTTGGGAAGATGTGGTTGGTACTGGATGGAGTGTGTGTGTGTGTGTGTGTGCGCGTGCGCGCGTGTGTGTGCTTATCCTTTGTGCTTTTTTTTTTTAAGGAAGATGAAATAATTCACCTCTTTCAAATGGCAGATACCTTCTGGACCAATCCACAGATAAAACTATCCCTGACTGAGAAAGATGAGGGGCAGGAGGACTGCACTTTCCTCATAGCCCTGATGCAGAAAGATCGAAGGAAACTCAAGAGGTTTGGAGCCGATATGCTGACCATTGGCTACGCCATTTACCAGGTGGGTAGGAAACAAGCCTCTCTTCAGAGCCCCCACCCCGGGTGCTGGATCCTCCGTTCCTCCTTGTCTACGTGCCCGAGACTCAATGGCCAGTCCCCCAACTGTGTCCAAATAGCCAAGACCAATGGTCCTCCTTATAGAACCAACCACTCCCAACAATCTTCACGCCCATTGCAGAGCCCCGGCAAAGACGAGCACCTGAACAAAGACTTCTTCAGGTACCATGCTTCCCAGGCCAGAAGCAAAACGTTCATCAACCTGAGAGAAGTCTCTGACCGCTTCAAGCTGCCCCCGGGGGAGTACATCCTGATTCCCAGCACTTTTGAGCCCCATCAGGAAGCCGATTTCTGCCTGAGGATCTTTTCAGAGAAGAAAGCCGTCACCCAGTGAGTAACAGGCTCGGGAATTCCTCTTTGGTTAGTGGCTCAGTCCCTGGGAAGTCACAGAGGACCGTTGGAGCCATGACTCCATTCTTCCCTTCCCCACAATCCACCTGAGAAAACAGGCGGGAGGGTCTCCTAACGCACTTGCAAAGCAGGATAATTTCCATTTTAGTTCTGCTCCTTCCGCCCCTCGAACAAGCCTCTGAGAGGTTGCTCTCTCCAAGCCCTCCCAGAACCACGCTCACCCGGCGATGAGTATCACCAGAGTGATGCTCGGGTAGGGCCCTCCACTTTCCAGACCCTATTCTCAAGAAACGTCTAGGGTGGGACCCACATTTAGAAGTGCTAGACTCATTTTTGAATACAGTGAAGGGGGTGACTGTTACCGGTTTCCAGAATGACCCATTCTTTTAGCTTCAGTTTAAATAAATGTTGCCAATGGGGCGCCTGGGTGGCTCAGTGGCTTAAGCCTCTGCCTTCGGCTTGGGTCATGATCCCAGGGTCCTGGGATCGAGCCCCGCGTCGGGCTCTCTGCTCAGCAGGGAGCCTGCTTCCTGCCTCCCCTCTCTCTGCCTGCCTCTCTGCCTACTTGTGATCTCTGTCTGTCAAATAAATAAAATAAAATCTTAAAAAATAAATAAATAAATAAATAAATGTTGCCAAATTGTCTGGGGTTGGTCTCAGCCCATGGACAGTGATGCCATCAGCTAGGAACGCCTGATGGCACTCACCTGGGAAGGTACTGCCTGGGGTGGGCCCCCAGAGACGTTTCCCGAACCGGAGCCAACGCTGAGGCCAGATTGACCCTTGTGGGTCTTTTTATGATTGCAAGACACATCTCAACAACCCAAGGAACTCCGGAAAGACAACGTTTATTACTTACAGGTCCTGGAGAGCACACAGCAAACCTGGGGCCCCACCGTGATGTCCTGAATAGAGAAAGAGAGAGAGAGAGAGCACACAGGCCTGGGGTTCTGCCCTTATTGAGGTCGAGGGTAGGGACCCAGGGTTTCAAAACAGGTTCACTCTTGGTGAACTTCAAACATAAAAGCAGGAATTAAAGTGCTTGAAAGAAAAGCAAGGCGTGGGCCAAATGGTCTACCAGAGCTTTCTAAAAAAAAGAGAGAACTTCGTGGGTGAGGTGGCTGGGCTTTATGTCTAGCTGTGAAGCTGGCAATGTGTTTATTGGAGATGGATGTCTTTGAAACGGATGCCTGAACCGTCAAAAACTTAATGCCAGACACTTACGTTACCACCAAAAAAACCTAATTGTCAAGGGCTTATACTGCACAAGTCGGTCTTCTATTTAATATACCCGACTTTCTGCC
Organism: Mellivora capensis; assembly: GCA_004024625.1. Taxonomy (NCBI): domain Eukaryota; kingdom Metazoa; phylum Chordata; class Mammalia; order Carnivora; family Mustelidae; genus Mellivora; species Mellivora capensis. The sequence goes on along the minus strand of PISX010001576.1, from coordinate 74,972 downwards.
ACCTCCCCCTTTGCAGTGTCTTAGCAAAATTATTTTGTGTTGGACACTTCTATGAAAAGTTTCCCATTATTACCCTTTTACCATCAGTTGCTCTGTGGCAGAGGGAAAAAAATGGTTCAAGATACAAGCATCCACTCCTTTTCCCAGTAGAGACATTCTAGAGATGGCGGAGAAGGGCCATATTGGCTAATGCTGCATTTGAACTAGATGAAGCCCCAGCTAGGGACCGCCCTTAGATACCATGATGGAGCCCGCTGTGAGTTCGTAGCCTCCCGTTCTATCTTTTGTTCAGTGGGATAGGATTGGATTGGTGGCAGGCACTGAGAATATCCCCTGTTGTCCAGTCTGGTTGGACTTCCCAAGCTGATTACAAAAGTTGTGATTCCTTCTTCTCCACTAAATAGAAGCAATTAAAGATCTTCCTTTAATTTTTGAAAATTCTGCTGGAGAATTGTTCTCCAGTCTTCTTCCAGATACTGGTACAAGCTGAGGATGAATTTCCCAGGATCTGTTCACACAAAAGCGCCCACACGAGAGGCATGCAGACTGGCAGCTCTTGTGGGCGGCAAGAACGAGAGAGGAAGTTAATCTACAATGTGTTTTCTCCCCTCCAGGGACACGGATGGTGATGTGGCCATTGACCTTCCAGAGGTAAGCCTTCACATGGTACTCTGGAGGGTGGGAGTCAGTGACAGTCCCGAAAGTTCCCTTCAATCACAATCGGGTAAGTACCTTGATTCCAATCTCATGGAGGACAAGCCTTGTACCTTCTAAGTCTCTCATGTCCTACCGCGACCGGACATGGGAACGAGGTACGTGCTCTGAAGAAAGCTCCATTTGGAGCGATGTTTCTCTGGACTACCAACTCACTCTGTTCCCTGAGAAGTGGCTGTCACTTCCGAAGGGCATGAGATGTCTTTAAAATGCCTTCAGTTTAAGAAAAATAACCCAGAAGAAATTGAGTGTGGCTAGGAGATTCTCTTGCAGAGGACTTGGAGGGACACGTGACTTCCGTCCTTCGATATGTGTGTTGTGGGGGGCTATAGGGGAGGGTTTTATACTTGTCCAGGGGCTGTAAGACTTTGAAGACATGCCGAGCTATAACTGGGACAGTCTATTGCTTCCCAAGTCAGCACTGATTGGCCCAAGACAAAGTTAAAACACCCAGCACATTTGCTAAGCTCTTTCCATGCACCGGGCTCAGGGCTGCCTGCTAGTGACAGACCCCTGTCAAAGATTTCACCACCTGTGAAGACAGATGGTTCAGCGAGTAATTACAGATGAGAGTGATGAGGGGTCCATGAGAGAGGGCGCAGGGAGCCACAACCACCCCAGCTGGGACCCCAGCTCAGTCACGACCCCAGCCTCCCTTAGCGCTCTTATCTGCAAAAGTCCCCCTGATTGGTCCTTCCAGATTCTCCCTCTAAAGAGCCTTTCCCCGGGGAATCCGACTGCCATTCCTAATGCTCCAGGCAGCCGCACCTTCTGTTTCCTCCCCACAGCAGTGAGGTCCCAGCCTCTCCCAAGGGACCACATGGCCTCCAGTGCACGCCTTTTTCTTGCGATTTCTTTGGGATAGCAAATGCCACATGTCTTTTCCATGGCTCCAATGCAAGTTCCTCTGGTTGCTTTCTAGCCTCCAAAGCCGACTCCAGCTGGCCAGGAGACGGAGGAGGAACTGCAGTTCCGGGCCCTGTTTGAACAAGTTGCCGGTGAGGTAGGGCTACACACTTGGCCTTGACCCCCTGCGGTGCTGAGGGGCCTGGTTTCCTCCACAGCAGCACTTACCAGAGGCCTGGTGGAGCTAGACCCAACAGGAGGCCAGGACTGATCATCTGGGAGGGTCCAAAGCCCGCCTCCCCCACCAGACTGGGCTGCCACCTTCGGTGGGACAATAGCCCCCCGAAGGAGCTCAGCCTGGCCTGGGGCTTTCTGTGGAAGGCTAGGGGGAGCCTTGAAAAGGAGCCTCATTCCACTCAGCCCACAAACCGCTGCCTTTCAAATGTTCTCTCTGCTCTGGTGGAAGTTGGGGTTGTTCGGGGATGTCACCACGAAATTGCAAATGTGATCTTTGTCGGGTAACATCAGCAGCCCAGCCAGGTTTGGCGGTTCGGGCCAGGACCAGCCACTGGGGGAGGAAGGATCTGTCCCTCGCCTCCTGCTCTCCAGCCCCTACCCCATTCTTGCCCCCTTGATGGCCAGGTTGTTTGTTGGGGGTCCCAGCCTCTCTTGGGGGCCCTGGGTATCTCTCCCCCCAGCCTCTATTCTCCTAGAAACTGCCCCACATCGGAGCCATTAATAAAATGAGCTCGTTTGACCATTTCCTGGAGGGGCTATAATGACTACATTCGCTTCCTTCTCCTGCCAGGACCCCTGAAGCTTATAAAAGAGGTGTGTTTGCAGGTGGGGAGCCCTGACGGCAGGATTTCAGGCCGTGTAAGAAGCAGGAGGGCAGGGAGACTTGGGGACGAAAGTCTGGGTGGAGAGAAGTGGGGACCCCCTTTTGTGTAAGCCGCAGCAGGCCAGACGGCAGGTGGAGTGGGGCTGGGCAGGGGCGGGGCAGGGCGGTGGGGGTGGGGGGGGCACATCAGCCATTGCTCCTCCAGGGCTGACCACCCAAACCCCATTCCCCAGGCCTCAGAAGCTCCAGGCAGGCCCATGTGAAATAATTTCACAGGTGACTATTCCACACCAGTAGCTCAAAACCCTAGACCAATGGAGACTTAAGTCCACGCTGCTGCTCAGTCATGCACGTAACGCTGGCTGTGGCATCCTGGAAAATGCAGATCCTCTCGCCTGGAGGTCTGGGGCAGGGCCTGAAACTCCACATGTCTGACAAACTTCTAAGGGCCATGGACGCTGAGCTCTTGTGGGCTTAGCAGACGGCCCTAAATCAGTGGCTCTGAATTCACCCTAGAGGTTTTGAAAATAACCCACGGGACAGCCTCCCAGTCTTCTGAATTGAAATGGTCACTCGAGGGAGCCCCAGAGTGGGGCGATCCCCCAGTGTGGGCATTGTTCATACTCTGCAGGGGGTTCTGCTGTGCAGGGGCTTGGGGACCCAGACACAAATGTCCTCCAACAGAAGGGCCATGTGGGAAGCTTTGGGGGGGGGGGTGTTGGGCATGCTTGCCTTGCCTGGCCCAGCTTTTCCATCCTTTCTGGGCGGGGCACAGGCGTCCCTGAGAAGTTAAGCAAGTTGCAGTCTCGAGAGACCAGGACACGGGCTTGCAGCAGCGTCCCTGAGGGCCAGTGACATGTGACATTGTTGCTTGAGCCAGATCAAGCTCAGAACTGGAAGCAAGCAACAAAGAAGGCTCTAAGGGCCATAAAAGCAATCGTCTCTCCTCCCACAGGACATGGAGGTAACCGCAGAGGAACTGGAACGCGTCTTAAACGCTGTGCTTCAGAGGAGTAAGTGCTCATCCCCCCACCCACCGGGGACCCCAGGGCTCCTCTGGAGGGGACCTGTGACCTGTGACCTGGTGCTGTCTCCCCTCCAGCTCCCCCTGCTCTCCAGGGCTGACTCTAGGTACACTTGCCAAATAGCTTTCATTGGTTATTCCTGATTACAGAAATGATGCCAGTTACGGCAGAAAATTCCATAAAAATGCGAAAAAGCCTAAAGACAAAGACGAAAGCCTCCAACGACCAAACCACCCATAGATAACCCCCGTTAAGATGTGCGTGTGTGTCTTCGCCTACGTGTGTGTGTATTGTGTGTCGTTGGTGTGTGTCTCTCAGTGTGTATACATCTACACACACACGGAATTGTCATCAAATTATAGATACAATTTTATTTGTTAATGCAACAGCTTTAACATAGAATTATCATGCTGAACAATCCACCCACCATGCTTCTTAGTGTGCCAGTTCACACCCCACCTCCCCTGGCTCCCCCAAAACCACTGATCTACTTCCTGTCTCTATAGACTTGCTTATTCTGGACTTTGCCTATAAAAAGAATCATGTGCAGCACCCGGGTGGCTCAGTCCTTAAGCCTCTGCTTTCGGCTCAGGTCATGATGCAGGGGTCCTGGGATCTGGTCCCACATCAGGGTCCCTGCTCAGTGGGGAGCCTGCTTTTCCCTCTCCTCTCTGCTCATGCTTTCTCTCTCTCTCTCTCTCAAATAAATAAATATTTTTTTAAAAATTAAAAAGGAATAAAAAGAATCGTGTCATTGGTGGTCCTTTCCCACTGGCTTCTTTCACTTAGCATAGCATCCTCAAGATTTATCCTCATTGGGGCGCCTGGATGGCTCAGTTGGTTAGGCCGCTGCCTTCAGCTCCGGTCATGATCCCAAGGTCCTGGGTTCGAGTCCCACATCGGGTCTTTGCTCAGCGGGGAGGCTGCTTCTCTCTCCGCCTGCCTCTCTGGCTGCTTGTGCTCTCTGTCTCTCTCTCTCTCTCTCTTTCTGACAAATAAATAAATAAAGTCTTAAAAAATAAAAAAAGATTTATCCTCGTTGTAGTATTTGCAAAGACTTCTTCCATCCTTTCTGTGGCTGGATAGTATCTCCCTGTAGGGATATGCCAGGTTTCGTTCCCCCATTCCTCACGGATGGCCGTGAGGGTTGTTGCCACTCTCTGGCTCTCGTGACGAATACTGCTGTGAATGTTGGTGAACGAGTCATTTGTGTGGACATTTCTCCTGGGCATAAATCTCAGACAGCTGCTGCCTTACAGGGCAACTCTGTACTTCCTGTTTTAAGGAACCCTCCGACTGTTTTCCAAAGTGGCTCTTTTACAGATGGCGTGCGAGTGTTTAACTTCTTCAGCAACTTCAGTCCTGCCTTTTAAACTGACTTTTTCTGAGCATTTCCCCTGGTCATTACACGTGCTTCCAAAACGTCGCTCTTAAGGACCATGCGACAATCCATCCTACGCACGTCACCTTTTCTGCTCCTACCTTCCGTTGGTCATTTGTGTCCTTTCTAAATTTTTGCCATTATACGTAACCAAACGATAAAGGTCCTAATCTGTCATTCTTTGCTTGGGATTCTTAAAATTGGGATAAATGAATGGAAAGATCTTCCCGTTTTTTTATATTGTGCATTTTTGTCCCCCCCCCCATCCCTATCCAAAGGCCATGTCAGTTTCTACTGTCGCCAGCAGCCTGAGAGTGAGCATGTGTCCCCCTCCCCAGCCCCGGATCTGACCCCACTCTCGCACTCCCAGCAGCCGAGAATAAGTTAATCTTATCACTTGTCCAGTGAATTCTGCTTTCATGTGTGATTTCAGAAAAGGACCTCCAGTTCAAGAAGCTCAGCCTGATGTCCTGTAAAAACATCATCTCTCTGATGGATGTATCCTTCCAAATCCATGGGCTGTGTTTTCCCGTCGTGCAGAACCTTCTAGAATGTGGCACCCATAGCCGGTGGGATAGTCTCCTCGGAGAACACCAAAGACCGGGCAGCACCTAGAACTGGAACAGAGTCATGAGGCACCGACCGTCCAGTGGGGGACTGCTTTTGAAGGGACTTGGGGGTCTGGCTGCCACTATGGGGTCCCAGCTAAGGGGATAATAAGGGAATGTTTTCATTGCGCTCTCTCGAACCTGCTGGCACCATGCCCATCTCATGCCTGCCCATCTCACCCCTGCCATTTCCCCTCTTCAGAGAAGCGTGGTTTGCTAATTAAGCTACCTCCCTAGGAGCCCTGACTCTGTGTCATGGGCCCCCCGGGCCAGGCGGTTGCCCCTCCATCCCTGAAGTCCCATGAGGCACCTTGGGTCCAAACCCTGATCATCTTCCTTTCTTTCTTCCTTAACGCACTTGGCATAGAGCAGTGGCAACGGGAAGCTAGAGTTCGGGGAGTTCACAGTGTTCTGGGACAAGCTGAAGAAGTGGACAGTAGGTGACCCTGCCGGGCACGGCCTCTGGGGACTGAGCCAGCCTGGAGCAGGAGGGGGTTTTCCGTGGCCAAGGGAGGGGGCCGGAAGGAAGGAAGCATGAAGGAATCCCCAGTTCCCTTCTCGTGCTTCCAGCGCTTCCAGAAATATCCACGCTTGCCCCTAGAACAAAAGTGAAAGCGAGAGGTCGAGGAGTCTCTCCTCGTGTGCAGGCCGTGGTGCCCTCCCTCTGGTTCTCAATGCCTCTGTCCTCCCCGTAGAACCTTTTCCTCCAGTTCGACGCTGACAAGTCGGGCACCATGTCCTCCTACGAGCTGCGCACGGCCCTGAAAGCCGCAGGTAAAGCAGAGCCTGGAAGGTCAGGCGTGGGCTGCCCATGGCCGGGGACTGTCTGTGGACAGTCCCTTGCTCCTTGTGCCTTAGGAGGGGGCCGGTCTTGGACCCGAGGTTGTGCTTCTTGCGGGCACAGCTCTGGGAGTGCCAGAGCCAGGCCTCAGGCTCAGGACTCGCTCGCTCACGCCGGGGCCCGTGTTTTGAGCCACTTTGCAATATTGGCAGGAATCTTTAAAACAGATCCACTGAGGGTGAACTTAGCGTGACCTTCCTCTCCGACCCCTGGCCAAGTTTTCTGGCCAAGCTGAGGTCATGTGACCCTTTGGTGGCAGGCCACACGTGGTGCCCCCGGACCTCTAATTGCTGCTTTCGGATGGTGATGGTTGGTAATGATCACGGACCAGGCAGGGCGTGCTGGGTCCCAGGATTCGGGGATAGGGAGGAGCTTCTGGAGTTCCTTTGCCATGGGCAGCTCTGTCCCTGGCATTGTCCCCAGACTCCAAACCAGGCGGTTCCCTCACAGTTCACATCAACTCTGCACACGAAGGACGGGACCCAGAAAATGCCACAGATGAGGAGGGTCTGACCCTCTTAGGGGATGCTGACATTTCTAGGGGAAGAGGATGGCACAGAGAGGAGAGGCGAGAGTGAGTCTTTCTGAGACTGGCGTGAGGGGCAGGAGCGTGTCCTCACTCTCCCTCCTCCAGCCCCGTGGAGAGCTGATGCCAGCATCTGGGGCATCGCCAGCAACCGACGGCACTGGCTGGCTGCAGAAACCTCTTGCGATGTCTGACTGGCCTTCTCCTCTGTCTGGGATCGGGACTGAGAGCAGGGAAGACCCGGGTAGATTTCCAAGCAGTGTACTGAACATTCTCTGGAAGTCGAGCATGTAGACTGAAGTCCGGGGGAGGGGGACAGTCCCAGGATGTGGGTTAGATACTGAAGCGTTGGATCTAAAGTGACTTTATCTCTCTCAAGCCCTCACTTGACCAATAAGGACATGAATCCCAGAGAAGTGAAGCAGCCTGCCCCTGGCTCAGCCTGGGTGTGCAAATGAGCCCCTGCCCCAGGGCGTCACTCACTGAGGGCTTCAGCATCCCTTCTAGAAACATGATTCCTGGGATGCCTGGGTGGCTCAGTGGGTTAAAGCCTCTGCCTTTGGCTCGGGTCATGATCTCAGGGTCCTGGGATCGAGCCCCGCATCGGGCTCTCCGCTCAGTGGGGAGCCTGCTTCCTCCTCTCTCTCTGCCTGCCTCTCTGCCTACTTGTGATCTCTGTCAAATAAATAAATAAAATCTTTAAAAAAGAAAAAAAAATACTCTCCAGAAATGGAGGCGGGGAGTGGGACTCAGACACCATCCAGCATTAAGGTCCCCCCCAAGTGAGGCTTCCTGAAAAGTCGGCAAGATACAAGGGGTAAGTGAATGTCAAAACCAGGAGCGTGAACTCCGGAGCCCACCGGCAATCCCCCTGGCAGAGACGCGCAAGGTCGCTGCATCCAGGCTGAGGACAGGGAGCCCACCTGTTGGCGGGGTGTGCCCCGAAGGTGCCCCCCATGGAGCCCAGGCGGGACGTGTCTCCTCCCCTCCCCCACAGGCTTCCGGCTGAGCCATCACCTCCTGCAGCTGATCGTCCTCAGGTACGCGGACGAGAGCCTCCAGCTCAACTTCGACGACTTCCTCAACTGCCTGGTCCGGCTGGAGAACGCGAGCCGTGAGTGGCTGGAGGGCCTGGGCCTCCTGGGACCCGGTGGGCGAGGGGTGGGGGGTGTCCCGAGTGGGTACAGCCAGCCAGCCAAAAGTCCTAGTGACGACAGGCTCTGTCGTGTGATCTCTGGGCAGTTGTGCATGGTTAGCTGAGGGGTGGGGTGTGGGAGTCTTCTCTGCCGGACCGTCCTTAAGAATCTTCTAGTCTACCACCTCTGCATTAGGGCCACTCCACTTGCCCTTGGAGTCATTCTCCATGTGTACACCCTCAATGTCCTTGCGGGAGGTTGGCGGGGGCAGCGGGGAAGGGGCTTTGCTCCAGCCTCCGAAGGTCCTATCAGGGGTCAAACCCACGTCCTCTCTGTCCCCTCCCTCCACCCTACCTTTGTGTTTTATAAGCTCTACCCCCTGACCTGGTTTTTCCAAACAAGACGTGTTACCCCAGGAAGAGAGATATTTTGTGTAGGAGGCCCTTAGACTTTGTAGTCTGTGGTCACACTGTCACCAAGCTGAAGCTGAATGAAACACATCCAGGGGCCTGGAACCCAGCACCAGGGTGGCCACCATGACTGGGGGCGAGAGAGAGAAATGCATCGATGTCCAGGGCCCTGCACCCCTGAGGATGCCCATGCTTGATTTCATACTTTGGTGTCACCATCTTGAATCTCCATCATTTTTTAGCAAGGGGTCCCAAGAATCACGGACCCGTCCTGCTTGGCATTTTCTAAAGGATGTTTGCTAGGTGGCCTCAGGGCACTTGCTAACCCAAGACGGGGTCTGGGCTCCCCGGGTCTACGAAGCCAGAGCTCCCTCTGCTTCTGTGACACTTAGAGCTCATGGGATTACCTGCAGAAGCCTGTCCCCACCGAGCTCTAACCCTCCCCCCCTCAGAAAGCCGCACTTATCGGACAAGTAAGGCTTATATGTGGGCTGATCGTGATGGCACAAGGGAGACAAGCCGGTCCTGGAGGGCCTTGCATGCCAAGCCAGCAGGCTGGGCTTTCTCTAGGTGGTTACCACTAGCTGGTAAGAGGTACCTTTTAGAAAGGCCCCCCAAAGGGCAGACACTTACTAGAATTACAAGGTCATCAAAATGGACCCAAAAAGAATGATATTTGGTAACTTCTCGTCTCTCAGCTGTCCCAGTCCTTTCTAAATGCCCTCAGCCCAGTCCTTCCAAGCAGGGGTTCTCAGCTAGTTCTTACAAAATCAAGGAATATTAGGGAGAAAGCACTTTGGCCTTTACACCCACCTTCTCTGGGATCCTCTAGTTAGGTCCACCACCTGGAGAACTTTTTTAAAATACCGAGGCTAGGGCTTCACTCCAGGATTAGTCAAACTTTTTATTCTCAGAATTTTTAATCTTAAGTATAAGGAATACCAGTCAGTCCCCATGGGCCCCACACCAGTGTTCCCAAACTTTGCCACACATTACAACCCCCGCACTCCTGGCAGGTTTAGAAAATTTCGATGACCTGGGCTGCACAGAAAGCCAATTAATTAGACTCTAGGGGTGGAACACAGCATCGCTCCTTGTAACCCGCCTCCCCAGATGGTTCTAGAGCCTTACACCAGCCTCAACAATGATCATCCTGCTAATCTCTCATATGTTCTTCTGACATACACCGTTTTTTGAATTATTTGATAACAGAGCTCAGAAATTCAGATCTTCCCTCTGTAAATACCTCTAATGGGCAGGCTTGTCTTCAGCACAGCCCTCCTGCCATCTGTACCCCCAACACACTTCTTCAGGGATCCCTCAGTGTCATCTAAGAACTGACCCGAGCTGAACTTCCCAGGTCATCTCTCCATGTTTGCTTGCTTGTCTCGGGATCTACTCGCTGCCCGGGGCTGTTGGGTTCTGTCTCTTTTGTTTTATGACAGTTCCCTCCCCCTTTTTGTTCTATTTTTCAAGCTCCTGGGAGACTCTTAGGGGAAGCCAGACTTGGCTGGCTTGGCCACTTTGACTAAATGGGGAGACCGAGGACCAGAGAGGAAAGTAGCTTTCAGGTTATTCCATGCGTTAGCTGTGATGTCCATCTGGGCCATCTCCCTGTCCTCTCCCTGCTCCTCCTACGTGTGTGGGAGCCTACAGTGCTCACCTTCTCATTAGGGACTCATAGAGACTGAACAGCTTAGCCTCACATACATGTGCTTTTTCTCAGGGTAGGGGGGCATGGATCACAAGGCATCTGTAGCTCCCCAAAAAGTTAGCACAGGCGTGATGTTTGGGGCCTAGGAGCTGGCCAGATGACTGGCGTGTTGGAGAGGACAGCATGTGCTGCCCAATGCTAAGGCCACCAGCTCTGCCCTCCCAGGAATTCAAGAGCCCCCATAGTGCGACAGAAATCCCCGTGTAGCCGGCCTGAGTCTGGCCTGCCATTCTAGAAGATCCCTGCTTACCACCAGATGGAGCAGCTCCTCCACGGGCTGCCCTGCGGGGCCCCAAGGTCACTAGGAAAGAAAGAAACCTGTCGAAGGAACTGTCCCCACAATGGTGCTTTTCTCGTGTCTCTCCCATCAGGGGTGTTCCAGGCTCTCAGTACGAAGAACAAGGACAAGGAGTTCATTTGTCTCAACATAAATGAGGTAGGATCCTGCCGGAGCCAGTCAGAGCCCCCGCCCTATAAATGTTTCCTGAATGCCTGTGAGGGTCACACTTGACCTTGGCGGGTAGTAACAACAATGAAACTGCTAATATTTTTAGGTACTAGTCGGTTAGCAACCAATGCAATCATTACAATGGTCCTGTGAGCTAAGAATGAACAGAACCCCCATTTGGCAGAAGTGGAAACTGAGGCATAAAACAATTAATCACCTGAAACAGAGTGAGCAAGCAAACCCTGCCTTCTTCTTCTCTTCCTTCTGCCATATGGGTTCCTCAGCCTGCCTGCCTTCTAGCCTCCGATTTGCTCACTCCCCTTGCTCATGTTGTCCTGTAGGTCTCATGATTCTCAAAAACCCTGAGAAAGACACAACTTCTGCCAGTTACAGGGCTAACGACAGCAAAAGTGATGGAGGGAAGAGCACGGATCAGAGCTTCAGAGGCTCGAAAGAGGCATCCCAGGGCTGGACCATCCTCTCCCGCCTGCCCAGAGTGTGGTCCGCTGACCAGTGGTGTGGGCATCACCTAGGCGAGCTGTTAGAAATGCAGCATGCCACGTAGTGATTAGTCCACAAGACTACTATAAACTTCAGAGCTGCTAAAAGACTATATCTTAATTGTTCTAGACACGAAAACAGAAATGATAATCATGTGACCTGAAAGAAATGTTAGCTAATCGCATTGCCACATATAAATGTATCAAGTCAACACATTATACACATTTACACAGTGTTCTGTCAGTTATATGTCAATAAAGACCCTAAAACATCACACAAACAAGAAATGCAGAATACCAAGCCCCACCCCAAACCTGCTGAACCAGATTTCGTTTTAGTGATTCCTACACATACTAAAGTCGGAGAACGCTGCTTAGATATTCTTCTGCCCAAAGGCAGGGAGGAGACTGTGGACCACCTCCCTTTGCCAGTTCCTGTGATTTCTGTTGCCCTTTCCCCCTTTCTCTCCCCGTGTCTTCCTGTTCAGCTCTGTCTTCCCTTGGACCCAACAGTAGCAACTCGAGTCTCCATCACATCTCTGAGCCCTTCCCCCACCCGCCCTCCTCCACATCGGCACTGCAGACACTGGCTCATTTCCAAGCCCAGTAGCAATTTTGGATTTGGGTTCAGCTTCATTGACTATCAGGATGAAGCTGTGGGTGACAGTGTGTATTAGATGGGATGGAACTTCCCCTCTGTGCTTTGATTTTGGTCAATTCAGCTGCTCTGTGCCTCAGTTTCCCCATCTGCAGCGAGATCGAGGCCTTACTCTTACACCAAAAGTTTGGTTTCTAAAAATATCATATAATTGATTGTGTCGGCTCATTACCAATGTTCTCATGTGTGTATCTCAGATCCCTGGACATACTGTGATTTCCCTGAGGACAGAAACTGGGCATTTTCCTTTTCTGGTATTTTCTCTAAACTTCAGTGTACACAATACACTCAATAAATGTAACTCCTCTGACAGATAACCATATAAAACACCTGAGGCATTCCGAAGAAAGATGTCCATACTCAAACAGACCCCTTCTGAAAGTAAGAGGGACCCCCAGACCCAGATTTCTCAATGACGTCAACATTTGGCCACTATTAAGCATGAAGAAAGGACCGTTACCACCTATCCAGAGTGCAGGGGCAGAGCGAGCAGGTTTGGTAGTCGACACCCTCTGACCAAAGGCTTCAAAGGACCGGAAGCATGGAGCAAGCTTTCCCTTGCCTCAGATTCAAGGTGTCACTTCCAAACCAAGCATCCCCAGGTGCAGGGGCTGGGACAGGCTCTCTTTACTGTCCACCCTCCCCTCAACAGAGCCAAGTCATGCGGTATATGCTTTCCTGCCCCAGCCCATGGTTGGCCATTTCCAAGACAACAGGAAAAATCTTTGCGCCTTCTCCCTCTCCCTCCCTTCAAGCCTGTCATCCTCAACTCTGACTGCACGATAGGATCTCCTGGGGAGATTTAAAAACCCCAGTGGCCTGGCCATGACCCAGACCAATTAAGTCCAAATCTCTGTGGTGGGACCCAAACAGTGATATTTTTTAAAATTCCCAAGGAGTGCAGCTAGCGGCCAAGTTCAAGAGGCCCTTCCCATCCATCAGGTAACAATCGGATCCTTGTCCCACCTACGGTTACTTTGCCTAGAGAGCTTATGGGTCTTCCTCTATCCAGCTGCCTTCCCTGACCCTGGTCTTGGCATACACTGTGTCTAGGAAGTGGGGCACAGAGGAGAGAAGAAACCACCCCACAGAATCGTGTTCTCCCATGACCATGTTGTGATAAGAAAGCAGGGGGCAGGATGTCCTCAGGATAGAGAAGGAACCATGCGACTTCACTAGTTCACTTGTAAAGAGCCCTGGGTGCTAAGCCTGCAGCCTCTTCCTGATGGAGCCCCTCTGCTCTCCCTGTCAGGGGACCCCTCGACAAAGAGAAAAGCTGTTTCTTATCGCCCTGCTTTAGGAGCCTCAGGAAGGCTTTCTTCTTTGCCAGGGAAAAAGCACATTTCTCTCTCTCTCTCTCTCTCTCTCTCACCATCTGCTCTTGACTTGAGCTAACTCAGAAAGATCTCAGGACCTCTGGAAAGCTGAAAGCGCTGGGAATTCATTTTTTAAAAATATTTCATGTTGAAGAACGAGTCCATATTCGCAGGCAGGATGATCATATGGCAGAACGGCTGTGACATAAACAAACCAGGCTGGTAAGGGAATGGAGGGGGGAACCAATTCTCACTTCCTCTCTCTGTCTTCTTGTTCCCAGTTCATCAACTTGACAATGAACATCTGAGGCTTCCCAAGCAAGGATGCAGTCTGTCCAGCTGGGTCTTGACTTTCAGACCGTGAACTTCAGAAGGTTTCTTGGTGTAGAGCTCTCCTCCCATTATCCGACCTTCTCCTCCCACTGCCCCACCATCCTGGTCTTGGAAGAATGAAATGGACTCAGCTGTGATCTCTGATTTTATGCTACTTCTTTGTACAATCGCTGCCCTAAGATGGGCTGATGCTACCCCCTGTGCCTTATGCTCAGGTTCAGGCGTTGTTAGCAACTTCTCCCCCCACTCCTTCCCCACCTCTTCCTAGTACTGATTATCCAGATTGTAAGTCAGTGCACAGAACGCTGGCTTCAGTGGAGTGTCAATCATTATACTCCAACATCCTAGACAGGACAAAGGACAATGTTTTTGTAAATGTGTTGGGGCCCGAGATGAGAACAGAAAGGTGTGATGTCATGATTATGCCTTTTCTTCATCCTAGGTGTGTTTCCTTATCTGGGGGAAACCCCAGGGAATTCTGGATGCTTACTTGTAAGAATGGAATGTTAATTAAGACAGTCTCTGTCCAGTCCAGACATCCTTTGTGTCTAGAGCTTTGGGTCAGAAAAGCCAGGTGCAATGTTCCTTCTTCTCAGTAGTCCAGATTCAGGTCAGACTGGATTGCATTCATGTCTACCATGATGGGGAAGAGCAGAGTGGAGAAGCCTTGCTTTAGCTCCCTGACACTGAATAGGAAATTCCCCCTGAATTGCAATAATGGGGAATAACATGATATTGCCTCGGTAAATGCTAGGTCTTGTTTTCTTATTTATATACTTGTGGCAGGTGAGGTGGAATGGAGGGGTGTGTGGAGAGAGGAGGGGAGACAATGGTTGGGATGAAGATCAAGTTAGCAGTGGAACTTCATCAGATTCCTCTCCCCTGGCTGAAGATGCTAGGGCAACATGATCTCTTCCCACTTCCCAACCCTTTCCTGAACTCACCCAGCAATAGCAGCGTCATGCAATAACAATGTTTCCTAGTTCCTGTCCTTGATACTTGACATCTTGAGGTCTTGCTGACCCCAGAGGGACTGCCCTTCCCAGAGCTAGTCAATTCCCAGAGATAGTGTGCGGGAATTGTAGCACATACAAGCTAACCAATCCAGAGCCCACACCCCAACCACCTCCTCTAGGGGATTTTCACACTCCACACCACTATCCATCTGCCACCGCAGGGCCAGGTTCCAGACAACTAGGGACACTTCCATACCCCAGAGCTGCTGAAGTTATTCAAACTAGGCAATCCTCAGAGTGCTTACCCTGCCTCACCCATCCCTTCCCACAAAAAGCACAATAAAGACTCTTGCCCACATTTTTCCCCTGGATCCCTCTGCTTCCTGATCAACCCTGGTGCCTCTCTGTTTGTGGCCCTACATGACATGCCCTTCCCACTCTTTTGGGATTGGTGAATATAACAAGTTACCTTTTCAATAGCAATTGTCTCCTGGTCTGTTGGTCTCACCAGATAATAATTTGAATTTGCAAGAAATTAACAGTACTACAAATCGTATCTGTGGGTGAATATAAAAGACAATAAATGCTTTTTCTCTTCTAATTTTGTTAAAAGACATAAGATTATATAAAGCAATAATTATAGCACTGTATTCTTAGGTTTGTCACATATGTAGAGATATATAATAATAATAGCACAAAGGAAAGGGAAGAAATTGAGAAACATTGAAGCAATATTACTATATTTTACTGAAATTAAGCAAGTATGAATCTGAAGTAGACAGTGTAAGTTAATATGCTTATTGTAATCTGTAAAACAACCTCTAAGAAAATGACAAAAATGCAGTAAAGCAACAGAGGAATCAAAATGGTATACCTAGAAAGAGTTGTTTAGCACAAAAGCCGTAAAGGGGGAACATATTTTCAAAATGAGACACAGAAAACAAAATGGCAGACCTAAATCCAACCACATCAATAATTACATTAAATATAAATGGATAAACACTATAACCAAAAGGCAGTGATTATCAGAATGGATTTAAAAAGCCAGATTCATCAGCTATTATCTACATGAGACACACTTCACATAGAAAGACAAAAATAGGTGGAAAATAAAATGATGAAAATGGTATACCATGCCAATGTAGCAATAAGTGAGCCAGAGTGGTTATGTTACTATCAGAAAAGTTAACTTCCAGGGGCACCTGGGTGGCTCAGTGGGTTAAGCCTCTGCCTTTGGCTCAGGTCATGATCTCAGGTCCTGGGATTGAGCCCCACATCGGGCTCTCTGCTTAGCAGGGAGCCTACTTCCCTCCCTCTCTCTGCCTGACTCTCTGCCTACTTGTGTTCTCTTTCTCTCTGTCAAATAAATAAATAACATCTTAAAAAAAAAGAGTTAACTTCCAGATAAAAATATCATTAAAGACAAGAAGGATCATTACAGGATGATAAATGGTAAATACATTAGGAAGATATAACAATTATAAAATGTAATACTACCTATGGTAGAGACTGAAAATTTATGAAGCAAAAAATACATAGAATTGAAAGAAATAGTTGAACAGTTAGCTCAATACCCCACTTCAGTAACTGATAGAGCAGCTAAACAGAAAATCAGCAAGGATGAGATAGGCCAGTGGACCATTGTGAGGGGTGGTCACGACTCCAGCCCTCTTCTCCCAATAACAGAGATGCCCCACCTCCCCAGTATCTGTCCCCACAGGGCTGCCCTCACCTCACATCAACTGCAGCCCTGTGGTCACATGTAAAGAGCTTCACCCAACCCAGCGAGTGGAAATCTTTCCCCATGGGTCCTTAGAAAAAGCCCTCATGCTCTACCAGGAGGGAGCCATGGGCTAGACACCTTTCTCTAAATGCCCCAGGCTCTTCTTGGCCCTGTGCTCTGCACAATCACGCTGTGCCCTGCGGTGCCAGGGCTTGGAAAAGCACCAGAGCAGGGGCCCCGGTTGGCGGGAGTCCTGGGGTCAGTGGTGTTGGATCTGCTCAGCGCTCTGGATCATTCGTGGCAACAAAGCACCATTCTCCAGAGTGCCAAGACTGCCTGCCAAGTACCAGTGTGGGCTGTGTGGGCAGCACAGCTGCGGATCACAGGAGGCTAGGCTTGCTACTGAGGTTCCCCCGGGGCATTTTCCCAGCCCCACTGTGCCTTTCTGAAAGGGGGCAAGGGGCCAAGGGGAGAAGGAGAGAGGTTCTTCCTTGATCCCTGAACAGTGCCTCTGGGTGGAAGGACATAGCCCAGGGGTGTTCTTGAGGAGATTTATCTGTGCATTCCCAGCCAAACTCTGTGAGGAGGAAAAGTCTCTCTCTTTCCACAGCCAGGCAGCCGAACCACCTGGAACAAATGCAGGATCACGTGATGCAAATGGCATTGGGTTCAGAGCACAGAGACCTGGATTCTAGCCTGTAATTTACCTCCAGTGAGCTGCGGGACTTGAGCCATATCACTTAACTTCTCTGGGCTGCTTTGCACTGCGCAATTATAGGATTCTCTCTCTAATTCTGGGTCTTTGAAAGCAAGTCGAGTGGGGGTCGGTCCTGGCCCAGTGGGGCGGATGGGGAGACATGTAGGAGGTAGAAAGAGGTCTTTCAATTCTATGCACTCTATGATTCCCTGACAAACCTCAGAGTTCTGAGAAGAATGAGACCGTCCAGAGGAGTCTCTGTAGGCCACATCAGGACCTGGCTTCTAGGACATTCTCTGTCCTCCTCCTTCCTTTTACCATGCTTTTCCATCTTCCAGACTCACCAGAATTCAACTGTCCATATGACTTAGCTCCCTCTCTATTCCCTCGCAGTTGAACTTCAAGTTTCTAATAAGACAGTCATCCACCCAGATGGTCTCCCCCATGGTCACTTCTCAACCCACTGCTGGAACAGACTTCCACCCTCCACCACTGTGTGGCACTGCTGGTGGGATGAGGCCAGCTCCTGAGGAAAATGGGGACGTCCTCCTGTGTGATGTCTCTGAAACACGGGATGCTCCTGGCCATGGCCTTCTTTCTGAGCCCACTCCTTTGCTCTGGGCACCGTTACTACCTGGCTTCCCCCTGCCTTCCCGCCAGTCCCATTCCCATGCTCCTCCCCTCTGTTTGGACTTGAATATTGATGTCTTTGGGACATCAGGGCTTTCATCCCACTCTGCACACGTCCGTATTTTGGGTGCTTGTGGATTCAGTCACCATTTCTACACCACTGACTCCCAACCCCAGGTCTTCCCCCTGGCCCCTCCTGAGCTCCTAGACAGCCCAGTGTGGAGAAGAATCATCTCTACACGCACCTCTACCCAGCTCTAGGGGGGACTCTGATGGACACCTTCGTTCTGCATTCTATAAATATCGAACACTCAGCCAGCGCTGCGATGGGTGCCGTGTGGCCCTTCCCACTTAAGATATAGTCAGGCCTCCTCCTTGCCTCCAAGAAAATGCCCAGAATCAGTACGGCCCCGCTTGTCACCAAGCATGTTCTCAGGATGCAGCCCGGACCTGGGACGGCTGTCCTCCCATCAGAAACAATGCCCTGAGCCTGGCTGGATCACAGCACTGCCTCTGTGGGTGTCCCCTGTAGACCGGGGACGACTGACTGGTGGGGATGGGGGTCAAGTCATACCCATCTCTGTGCATCTCACGTGCCCAGCACAGCTTCTGGTCCACAAGAAGGATTGGGCTCTCTGTCCCTAATGAGCGTGGACCACAAGCATGGAGGAAGGGAAATCGGGCCCAGAGTATGTATTCCTCAATCCCTTTGATCCCTTTGTTCCATCGCAATAGGCTTTGCTTCTCTGGCTCCGTGAAGGACGCCCACTGAGCGTCTGTTTCCTGGCGCACAGTGCTGGATACACTTTGCTCAAAAAGCATGCAGCGTGCTCTGTTCCGGAGACGGCATTATGCCTTTCAGGATAAGACAAATTTCAGGCACACAGGGCGGTGTTCATTGAAGCAAGGAACACTCTGGTACGAACCTTCGATGGGAAACAGATGCAGGTCCCTTTTTCTAAGTAAAAGAATCGCGGTGCTGTTCTCAGAACACGCCTGCTGTAGTCAAGAAGTACAAGTTTAAAAAAAAAAATCACCGAATCTGAGCAGCATTCTGTCGGTTGAAAGTCCCTGGAAAATTCAGAAAATGTGGGATTGAGATCCAATATGATGTTTATCGCTATTATTGCAGTTGGTGGAAACATATAAAAGTCGGGCTGTTTTTGCAAAGCTGATATTTCTTTGGCTGGTAATTGGTCACTCTATCTACAGAAACAGAACTTTCTTTGCCAAAATTGCAGACATACATGGCTGTGGGTGGCACCAGATCTACTTATTCTATTATCTGTGTCAGCTCAGCGCCAGCTTCTACTGACTGATTTCTTTCCCTCGTTGTGGGTTGACCTTTTCGGCTTCTTTGCGTGATTAACAGTTTTTAAAATTTTGATTGCCTGCGCAACGTTCTGACTTTTACCTTGGTTGCTGGGTGGTTTTATATTCCTGTAAATATTCTTGAGCTTTGACTAGGAACACAGCTAAGTTATTTAAAATTAAGTTTGATCCTTCTGAGCCTTGCTCTTAAGCTTTATGCAGTGGAACCACAATAGCATTTATCTTAAGGTTTATATTCCACATTATCCACAAAATCAAGAATAAATGTCCATTTAAAGGTCTGTAACCTTAACTACATTTACAAAATCCCTTTGGCCAGGTAGTAGAACATAGTCACAGTTTTCTGGGATTAGGGCATGAACATCTTTGAGGGGCCATCATGAGGCCTTACACAATTTACCCTCTAGTGCCCCTTCCCCCAGATTCATGTCTGTCCCACACACAAAATACCCAGGGGTCCATGAGCCGTCCCCTGCAGCCGCACCATCAAAGTTTCCAGTTGCAAAGATCGGAAATGCCGAACAGGTGTTCCCTCCACCAGGCCTCCCAGAGTCCAGAGCAGCCTAACCTCTGCTCCAGCTCTTACAGCTGCTGGGAAGACCACACTGCCAAAACCTGAAACAGAAGGGTCTCTCTTCCTTCTCCCGGACCTCTTTCCTAAGGGCAGTCTGAAATGGCTCAGAGTCACCGAGGTAGCCTGGCAGTCCTGCGGTCTATGAAGATGGGTGTGGGGCTAGGTGGGTCTGGCTGCACTCCCCACTCCTCTTCTGTCACATGACAACCACGGGAGCAATGCACAAAGAGCCTAGCCGAAGAGGGAACGAGAGCCAGTTGTGGTCATCAGTGGGCAAACCCGCGCTGAGCGTGGCTACAGTCTGGACGGCAGTGGGTAAGGCCTGAGGGTCGCGTGGCATCCGAAGAGGGTGCCGTTAGGCTGGCTTTGCAAGAGCTCGAGAAACTGCAGACAGGCTTCAGCAGGAAGGAAACTGGATGGCCGGCTGCTTCCAGGGTCGAGAAGCATCGCTGGGTGATACTCACAGGAACAGCAAGTAGACAGGAAGCAGGCAGGAAGCGGGGAGTCCCCTCTTCCTCTACACACCTCGGGCTCCCTGTAGGTCCCCGAGGGGCAGGATCCAACGGGGAGCCGCTGGCAAAGCCGAAGTGGGTTTTGCAGAGAACCAGCCTAAGCATCGCAGAGCCAGGTCTGAAAGAGTGAGTGTGCAGCCGAAAGATGAGAGCCTTGTAACTGGCACGCCTTGCACGTGGGTCATCTTGAAAAGGCAGAGGGGATGCCCGCGACCTCTCAGTGCAGTGACGCTGCAGACACTGGCTTGTGGATGTCAGTCCCTAAGGGATCCTGTTGGTCACTCTTCCGGGGAAGGGAGAGGCCGGAACGCAGGGAGAGCAGCATAGCCCTCTCCAACATGCCTCCACATGGGAAGAGAGCGTGGAAGTCCTCTGCCACTGAGCCAGGGCTGCCACAGGAGAGGAGGAGCCACCCTCCCCCGTCCCCCCCTCCCCTTCAGCACTTGGGCTCAGGCATGGTGACAGTTACCGAGCACTGTGGTTGTATACACAAGGACCTTTCCCACCCCGAGTAAAGATGCAACTTGTGTCACGAATGTGGGCTGTCTGTCAGGAGGTAACGTGTCTAAAGGTGTCTTCGGTGAAAAATACAAAAATTGAATTTTAATTCCCCATCAGATATGTATATAGGCACACAATTGCTCATTCTGATGGTGAAATTCTTCCTGGATTTCCTATAATACAGCTATTATAAGAAAGACCAGGTGTAATGCAAATTTTATGCCCTACACTGCACAGAATAAATCTTTCTCTAGAACATGTAGCTCAGATCAGGGCGCCTGCGTGGCTCAGTCAGCTAAGCAGCTGCCTTCAGCTCAGGTCATGATCCCAGGGTCCCAGGATCGAGTCCCACACCGGGCTCCCAGCTCCGTGGGGAGCCCACCTCTTCCTCTGACCTTCTCTCTTCTCATGCTCTCTCTCTCACTTTCTCTCTCTCTCAAATAAGTAAATTGAAAAAAAAATCTTAAAAAAAAAAAAAAGAACGTGTAACTCAGATGATCAGTCAATCACCTCAGGACTCAGACATTTTTCCTAAGTCTGAGGCGTTTTCTCTGAATTAATTCTCGCCTTTTCCCCACAAACATCAGAAGGTACCTACAGAATTATATACAAAACCAAGAGAGAACCCTGATGTAAACTATAGACTTTAGTTCATAATCACGTATCAACATTGATTCACTGATTATAACAAATGTACCGCAATAATGTCAGAGGTTAATAGTAGAGAAGGTCAGGGGGCAGGCAGGATATATGGGAACTCTCTGTACTTTCTGTTTTATGTTTCTGTAAACATAAAAAATTGCTCTAAAAATAAAGTCTATGAGGGCATCTGGGTGGCTCAGTCGGCTGGGGGTCTGCCTTTGGCTCGGGTCGTTGTCTCAGGGTCCTGGGATCGAGTTCTGCGTCGGGCTCCCTGCTCAGCGGGGAGCCTGCTTCCCCTTCTCCCTCTGCTGCTGCTCTCATTGCTTGTGCTCTGCCTCTCTCTCTCTCTCTCTCAAATAAATAAATAAAATATTTTTAAAAATAAATAAATAAAGTCTATTAAAACACTCAGACTGTGGGGTGCCTGAGTTGGCTCAGTCAGTTAAGCATCCAACTCTTGATTTCAGCTCAGGTCACCATCTCAGGGTCAAGGGATCTAGCTCAGTATCGGGCTCCTCACTTAGTGGGGAGTCTGCTTAAGAGTCTCTCTCTCCCTCTGCCCCTCCCCGCTGCTCTCGCGTGCTCTCAAATAAATAAATAACATCTTTTAAAAAAAACTTAAAATACTCAGACTGTAAAAGAACACTTTAATCAGGGTCAATTCTGAAGAACACATAGGTGGGGCTGGTAGAGTGGGGATTTTGAAAACCATCTTTCTTGGGAAGATTTAGGGCCGATTTCCAAGAAACAGAGTCAAGAGAATTTGATTGTGTAATCATTTTTTTCTCCCATTTATAAAAGCCTACATGCAACTTTTTTTCCTACTGGGTTTAAAGTTGAAATCCATTTCCTAAAAAATTGCCACACCTGTTTCCCGGAGTCTTTGATTTCTTATTGTGGCGTTGTGATCACAATTCTCCAGAAAGCTTTCACCTACCTTCGTTCACAAAAGTGTAGAAGCCTCTCGGCAGATTATTTCTGACTGGGGGCCATCTCCTCTCACACACGTTTTGCTTAAACACAGCTGTAGCTGTCGGCTGTTCACACTTGAACAAGAACGACACTATGTTTGTGAACCTTTGGTAATCAAGACCAAGACTGGGTAGAGCTTTCTTCCAGACACCGCTGAGGTTGAATTTTTGGACTCCTTCTGAAATTTTTCAGAATTCTTCCCCAAATCCAGGGCACCAAAGACCTCTCAAGATGCTTAGGCATCTGTCTCTGATCTTGGACTTCTGCTCGGAAAGCTTTGGCAAGCATCACTTTTTAAATGTAAATAGCAAAGCTGTAGAGTCAAACTTTCCTTTTTTGACAAAGATCTATCCTTGACCAAACTCAATCAGCTTCTTCAGAATCTTCTTCCCAACCAGGCCTCGACTTTCGGACTTCTGTGTCCATCTCTGCATTGTCCAATTTGAGCAAGAATCCTGCTTGGTCAGCTTCTCCAACATTCCCCCTCCCCACCCTGATATCTGATGGGGCTTCTCCACCCCCCTGGTGATATGTGACCACCTGTTCAGCCCTCAACAAGAACCCTGTTAGGTCATGTTAGACAGGATCCTTCCCTACCCTGATGTTTCCTCTTTGTTTTCCATCCACTGGCCTCCCCTCCCTGCCCTGCTCCCTGCCTATAAGTTCCCACTTTTCTCTGTCCTATTCAGAGTCAGGCCCCATTGCTCTCCTCACCTGCAAACCCCACTACAGTGGTGCCTACACCTATCACGCTGGGCCTGCAGGAAGTCTGCCCTACCACCTTTGCCAAGTGCCACGAATAACTTTCCGTGGCCATCTTGGCCCCTCCCACCCATGTCAAGCCCCGCCTGGAGTGGGCGTGCCCAACTATCTGGTGCCCAGCCCTACCTCTCAGTCCCTGCTCCTAAGTCAACAACATTTATTTTCCAGACTACAACTTTTCCTCAAACCAGCCAAAGGACAGGCACACATCTCCCAGTGTATTTTTTTTAAATTTATTTATTTGTCAGAGAGAGAGGGAGAGAGAGAACACGAGCACAGGCAGACAGAGTGGCAGGCAGAGGCAGAGGGAGAAGCAGGCTCCCTGCCAAGCAAGGAGCCCGATGTGGGACTCGATCCCAGGACGCTGGGATCATGACCTGAGCCGAAGGCAGCCACTTAACCAACTGAGCCACCCAGGCATCCTCCCAGTGTATTTTTATCACCGCAGTGCTGAAAGAAATATATAGAGATTTATTGAGGTCCCTATATGAATTGGAATAGTGCGTATAAATCCCCAGGCCTGAGATCACTTAGAAGGAAGCTGCAGGACATTATGTGCCTATTAAATAATGGAAAACGAAATGTGCACCGTAAAAATAAGCCTTTCAGCAAGATAAATGAGATCATTTTCTTGGAAAGAACTCGGCCAGGAGTGGAAAATCTCCCACCCACCTTCACACATGCGAGGATGTCAAAAGGCCAGAGGCCAAGGCTTCCTATGTGCATTCACCAAAGCTGTGGGGTTGGTACTGCTTTTCTTGAGAAGGAAGAAAGAGAAGCATAGGGAATTCTGTCCCCCTTACATCTTACCTCTCTGAGCGCTGCTCACAGTCTTGCTGACAAGGTAGCCCAGAAAAATAAAAAAATAAAAAAACTCACTTCCTCAATCCATAAATCCAGAAATTGTAATGTTGTTTTTGGAAGAGGGTTAGAAAGTGTACCCAGGAAAGATTACTTATTAGCGTTTCCAAAACCTTCTAGAGTAGAAGTGGCCTTCCCATCTGAAGCTCAGTGGGAGAGGGGAAAAAAGGGGACATTGTTTTGGTTAACCTTGGGGTGACAAGAATGATTTAGGAAAAAAAAAAGAGTAAGAAAGGGGAAAAGACATAAATCCATGCAAGGAAGATCATAAGGAGACAAAACTGCCTGGAGTGGCAGGTGGGGCAGTGGTCCGTGGGGACAGAGTTCAGGCCCGGGGGGACGGGGAACTTGCCTGCCCTGGAGGGGCCCAAAGCTCCTCTCCAGGGATTCAGTCGCGTGGAGACGGGGAGAAGCCTGTCCTCCTGGATGGGAGAGACAAGCTCGGAGCCTGTGTAGCAGACGAGCTTTGAACAGACAACATCGTCCCTGAAGGGGCTAGAAAAAAAGCAGCTCCACGCACACAGCCATGAGGGACCCTCCCCGCTGCCTGCTGTTCCATCCTCACAGGAGGCTCAGAGAGGAGGAAGGCGTGTCGTGAGGGAGTTGGACGACTTGGCCACCCCACACCGCAGGTGACCGTGAGAGGGAGGGGAGGAGAGCTGAGGCCAGGGAGCGGCCTCCCCTTCCAGAAACGCCAGAGGAAGATCCTGGGGACAGACGGCCGCGGGGGGACAGGGGACTGAGGAAGGGACTCTGAAGACAGCCAGCTGCGAGGCTTCCCTGAGAGGAGAAGACAGGGAGGGACAAGGGCCCGCTCTGCCCAGCAGCCCAGAGGCAGGAGCAAGGAGATGTTGGGGAAGACGTGGGGCTCTGGGCTTCATCAAGACATGCCACAGCCAAGAAATGTAAAGTGGGGAGAAATACATATACGGGAGGTGGGAAGAAGCCAGGAAATCCAGAAGAGGGCTGAGGATCCAGAATTTGGAAGAAAGACAAAACGAGAAGGCGACAAAATGAGAAGGTGCCCCTGCTGGGGCTTCGCTGGAAAGGCCCTTCTGGCTCATTTTGTCCAGGGAAAATATTGCCTCCATCCTCCTGGAGAGCTGGGTTCCGGCTGGCTGGTGAGGCCGCCCAGCGTCTGGCAAGGAATTAGCCATGAGGCCTTTGGGGGGAAAAATAAAATTCTCCACCTCTCCTGCCAAAAAGAGACTCAAACTGGCAGGCCTGTTCTAAATGTGGGCTGAGCGTTGTCCGGGGGGAAAACAAAACGTCTACAAGCAGTGAGCTGCCCAGGAGCATGAATCCGGGAACAGCAGGTCGAGAGGAGGGCTGGCTCAGCAGTCTTGTGGCCCTCGGGCTGGTTGGGCCTGGGTTTCCAGAAACAGCCTGTGGTGACGCCCGCAGGTGGGACCTTTTCTCCCCCAAAAGACTAGAGAACTCAGCTGAGGTCATTTGCGTTTGGAGGTTCAGATGTTTCTCTTTTCGGCCTCCACATCCTGGTGACTGACCTGGAACGCGGGCCTGGCCAAGGGTCCTACCCCCGAAAGGCTGGAGCTGTGGGATGAGAGCCCACCCAGTCAATGTGACATCGCAGAGACTGGCTCTTCCTTTCCTCCAGCTGGTGAGGCTGAAGCCCACAGGCCCCACACTATCCCTGTCTATGAATTTCTGCCCTGTCCTGAAGACAGCAGGGAAAAATAAGGCTTTGCGGAGAAAATCGACAATTTCTGTGCACTATTTCTGTGCATCTAGAAGCTAGGGTGGTTGAGGGGGCTGTGAGCTACCATGGGCAGCATTTCCTTCTCGAGCAACGGGCCCTGGGGCTAGGGGGGCCGCCACCCCTTGATGTGGTGCACAAACGGCACCAGATCACCGCCAGCAAACAGGACAGTGGAGATGAGAGCGGGGCCCTGCTGCTGCCCAAGGAGACACCCAGAGCCTGTGGCCAGAGAACAAAAGGAAATGGCTCTAGCAGAAGCATCTGTGTCCAATTACTCCGGAAGAGCAAGGAATTCTGGAGAGTGCATTTTCTTCCACAATGAGAGGAAGAAATACAAGTATAATCCAACAGACCCTCCCATCCAGCCTCTTCTCGGAGTCAAATCTATCACATGGGTCCCCTGAGACTCACACCCCCCAGAACCCCTCAGACTCACACCTCCCAGGGCCCCTTGAGAGTCATAGTCCCTGGGGCCCGATTCGGACTGTACCTCTATCAAGGTTAGAAACCTATGGACAGGACCAAGCGTCTACAACTCAGAAATCTAGAATGTATGTGATGGAAAGAACCTCAATGATCACACTGTACAGTGGTTCTTATTTTGGGGGGATCAAGGGCCTCTTTGAGAATCTGAAAAGAATAACATGGGCCCCCAAATAAGACCTATCCTTTTAGAGTTCACAGGGTCTCCGAAGCCTCACCATGGACTGCGCTGAAGCCCTCCAGTCCTCTGTTTTCCTTGAGTTGTGGATGCAGCTTGACGTAGGGCTGATTACCTGCAGGATGGGACTCAGTAGCCCACCCCAGAGCCTTCTTTCCTCTTCCCCCTGCATCCGTCCGCCTAATGGATTTCAGAGCCTCTGGAGGTCCAGTGGACCTTCCTTGGAGGACTCGAGCTTCCCTGGCTCCTGCTCACCTTGGCCTTATCCCCAGCTGTCTCAAGAACTCCTGTCGGCCCCTGCCCCTCCCCACCTTTATAGCTTTCATGAATGGTTGAGGTCCCGAGCCGCTGGATAGGCAGCTTGGGGTCAGCTGGGGGCTTGGACATCAGCAGGCTCTCTGGGAAGAAGGAGCTGGGCTCCGCGTGCAGCTGGTCTCCCCTGTCCAGAAATGCAGGCCTGCAGATCTCCCCACCCTTGTCCCAAGGCCCCCTGCATGGACCACAGCTGGGTCTAGGAGGCAGAGTGTGCAAGGTGAGTGATTCCACGAGCGATCGCTGTTTCGAACTGGCCATAAGGGACCCAAGAAAGTCACAAGCAAACCGTATACCACCTACGTCCAATTGCTCTTCCCTTCCAGGGACAATCTCTCTCCAACACACCCAAAGGCCTGCTTCGGGACGGTGACTCACTCTGTGGCACTAATGTCCAGCTCAAACGGAGCTCCTGAGTGCGCGCGTGGCCCGGGAACCCCCGTGTCACTCCAGGTCATGGGAGCTCAGGCTGTTTCTGCTGCTGCTGCCTTCTATTCCCCCTCAGAGCCTGGGCCAGCAGCCGGCCGCCGGTCTGGGGACTGATGGATGAGCCCAGGTTGGGGGGAGGAAGCAAGGAGCAGGAGCAGCCTGTCACCGGGGAGGCAGGTACACCAGACGCTGGCCCCACGGAGACACAGCCCTGGCCACGAATTCTGCAAGACTGACCGAGTTCCTGCCTCTAAGGAGCTTAGAGTCTAGGGGACACACCAGTAAAGGACGCTTGTAACTGGTAGCGGGAAGAGGACTTTCCTTTGTGATATGACACGATTATTAAGACCACAGAGAGCAGAGACTCCCAGCCCTGCCAAGATGTCCTAAAGTTGAATCCAGACAATTCGAGGCGTCACCTGGGAGAACTGTGTTTCAGGGGAGATGGCAGGCGGCTGAGGGAAGAGAGGGACCCCTCACGAACCTAGCACCAGAAGGGTGGTTTGGGTTTGCATTTGCTGCATGCGACCACTCCAGACACAGTGAGACCATGAGCAGTGGTCTAACCCATGGAGGATACGTGTCACAGAGCGAGTGGCAAGGGGACCAAAGTCTCCGGGAGCTCGCTCAGGCTGCTTCCACACGAGCTCACTCACAATAGCAAGAGTCAGGTGGTTGCTGCTTCCCATTGTCACTCAGTCCTCCCAGACGCATGATCTTACTCATATTCTACGTGAGGGACCTGGAGAAGGAAAAAGTTAAGTAATGTGTCCCATGTCATTTACCAGTAAGGAGGCACTTAGAAACCCGGATTCGTCCTCGTAGGTCATGGAAACAATTCACAACTGCGCCCCTGACGGGGAAAATAAGAGAAGGCATGGAGGGCTTTTGGTGAGTGGTCCGCTTCTAGAAAGCAGGTCATTTGTGGAATAGCACGGTCTCCTAAAGGGCACCGCATGGCCGAGGGTCCCATGGGACTTGGGGTGCTGACCGTGAGAGAAGCTCTCCGGAAGTGCAGGCCTGCAGAGCTCCCACCCTTGTCCTAAGGCCCCCTGCATGGACCCCGGCCTGGTCTGGGAGGTAGAGTGTGCAAGGTGAGTGATTCCACAAGCAATGGCTGTTTGGCTGGCTGCCCGTGGAGGTACACCGTCTGCCTCAGGGTATGACTGAAGCAGACCCCAAGCTGGAAGAGAGCCAAGGCTTGGGGTGAATGGAGCTGGCTGGCTAGAGCTAAAAGACAGAAACCAGAGTCTCTGGGTCCAGCCCCCTGGGACAGCGCTTCACCCTGCCCCCAGCTCTGGTCCCCATCAGGCACAGAATGCACCCAGGGGAGGAGCTGAGCCCACAGGGGGCTGGAGGGTAGGAGCTGGCACATCGCAGGGCACTCAGCGTGGCCCCGAACGGGCACCTGACACCCCCTCCATAGAGGCAGCCCTTGGGAGGCAGGAAAATGGCAGGGCAGGTCGCCAGTCCCGCTGCACAGAGCCTGCCCAGCAAAGTGGCATGCAGGACAAAGCCGAGGAGAGTGTCCACATAGAGCCTCCTGCACACGGGAACCAAGTCTCAAAATGACGTCAAGCTCTCTAGAGGGGCTGGGCGTTGCCTTGGAGATGGTGGCCAGGCAAGGGACAGGAACATGGCTAGTTGGGCGGAAGTCTTTTCCTGGCAGGGCAGAGCATTGACTCCGTGCCCGGCATCCCATGAACAACACTCCTCCTCCATCTTCTCTGGTCCACAGAGCGACCGTCATGTAAGACAGGGCACAGAACCCACCAGTCAGGCTGCTGGAGAGCAGTCTAGTGCAGGTGCCTCTCCCCCACCCAAACCTGAGCCCTCAGGGGTGCTCTTGTAGCTGCATTTTAGAGGAAGGGGCTCCTCCCTGGATGGCGGTACCCACAGAAGACTCCAGCGAGGCTGTCTGGGATGGACCCTCCGGGCCCTGACATTGGCACCCCCATTAGACATGGGGGAAAGTCTGAGCGGAGCACCGTGGCCCGAGGCCATTTCAGCCAGGAGAAGGACCGCTGACTCTTCTCCGGAACGGAGAATGTGTCCAACCCATGTGTGTTTAAGAGACCACTCAATCCTGGAGTGTGAACGTCATGGCCACTTCTCCAAGCAATGGCCAACCCTTGCTGTCTCCTTCCCAGGCTGCCCTTGGCCCGCTGCTCCGCCTCCGTCTCGCACCTACAGGCCTCCTTCTCGCCTCACCTCCTTGCTCCCCCAGCCCCTGCACACTGCTTTAGGCTCTGCCATTGTTTGGTCGGATGCCTTGAAACAGAACGCTCAATCTCTGTGTTCAACGGGAAAACAGAGAATGAGGGACACCATCTTCCTCGGGACGGTGAAAGAGTCATTGTACTAAATGGCCTGATAGAGATTCAAAACCCACCGGCTATTTGCAAGAAAAGGCTGCAGAAAGCTGCTTGACCCAGGGCCTATTTTGTGCAGTTCTGGGAGGTCAGTTCTGTTTATTCTCCTGGCTCAAAATCCCGAAAGGTTGGGATGGGCCAAAAGGCAAGGCTGCCCTGTGCAGGGGTCCTCTCCTCTCAAATTAATCTGACAACTCACTAAAGCAACCAGTTGGGAGGGAGCGGATGGACAACCTTGACATTGGTGGTGGACACCCCACAGGAGGGAGGAAGGAGCACTGGCCCAGTGGAGGGGGTAATCCATCTTGCTTCTCCAGCCCAGGCCTTCCCATCCTCACGATAAGGATAAGGATGCTCACCCTACACTTGAGTGTCCTGCGCCTTGTCTGGTCGGAGCCTCCCAAGAGCCCACGTGTGGCTACCAGCAACCCGCAGAGAAGGAGACAGACTTGGTCAAAGTCACGGGGATCATGAGTGGGACGAAATCTCAGCTTTCTGTCCACTTGACTCTTGGACATCTAGGACACATCAGCCTTAGCACCAAGCTGTTGTATAAGGCACTCGGAAGGGGGGGAATCGCTCTAATGTGCTGCCCCATAAAAATACCAGGGGAGACACAGATGTAAACTTTTAAAAATTGTACAACTAGAAGTTTATAACTTGTGACCACCTTCACCCATTTTGGCCCCCACAACCTCTGGTAACTACCAATCTGTTCTTTATATCTGTGAGTTCAGTATCTGTTAGATTCCACGTATCGGCGAGTCATATAGTATTTGTCCCTTAAACATCGGACTTATTTCACCGAGCATAATCCCTTCATGTTTCAACCATGTTGTCCCAAATGGCAGGATTTCCTTATTTTGCATATCTGAATAATACCCCATTGTACGTGTATGCCTCATTTTCTTTATCCATTCATCAGTCAACAGACACGTAGGTTGTTTCTATGGCTTGACTATTATAAATAACACCACCACAATGAACATGAGGGTTCAGGTATCTATTTGAGATAGGGATTTTGTTTCCTTTGGATAAATACCCAAGAGTGGAATTACTGGATCACGCCGTGGTTCTTTTTTAATGTTTTGAAGAACTCCATGCTGGTTTTCACCCCGCCTGTACCAATTTACATTCCCACCAAGAGCGCACAAGGGTTCTTTTCTCTCCAGATCCTTGCCAACATTCGTTGTTTCTTGTCTTCTTGATTTTAGCCGTTCTGACAGGCATCGGGTGATATATCAATGTGGTTTTGATTTGCATTTCTCCAATAATTAGGGAGACTGAGCACCTTTTCGTGGACCTGTTAGCCTGTACGTCTTCTCTGGAAAATTTTTTAAATTTTCTGGTAACTACATTTGAAAATGTAAAAAGATGAAAAAGTGATTTAAATGTTGTATTTTGTCGACCTTATAGACCCAAAAGATTGTCTCAACATGTCATCAATAGAACAAGATCATCGATGAAATAGTTTACCTTCTTTTTTTTGTACAGAGCCTTCCAGATCCAGTATATATGCTGTACTTCGAGCACATCTCAGCTAGCACGGGCCCATCGGGAGTGCTCAGTAGCCACGCGGGGCCCCTGGCTAATCCGTGAGACAGCCCAGCTCTACCCAGCAGCAGGCCAAGTACCTGCTGTAGAGACGGGTTTAACCCAGGGTGGCCATGAGCTCACACAAGAGGAGCTGGAGAGTGGGAAGCCAAAGTAGCCCGGATGCTTACACTACCCAGTGGCCTCCAACCCTGATTCTTTTCACTGGAACCTTTTCCGCAACAAAGATCTGATACAAAGCTTCAGTGTAACAGAGAGATCAGATCCGAGCTCCCTAGTTGAAGGAATCAGACTAACCACCAAGCCTCTTCCGCATGTTATCAGAGGCACTCCTTTGGAGGTGTAAGAATTCAAGTATCAGAGATTACAAACTGCCGGAGGAGGCCAGCCTCCCACCCCACCCCACACGTGGCCACCACTCAGTGGCACTACCACGTCGCCATCGAAACCTCTCCTCTACCATCTCAAGGGCCAGGCAGCAAGAGCTCACACCCACCGAGGGTCTGGAGCTTGCAAACCTGCATTTAACAAAGCCTCGTTACACAATGGTTTGGACTCATTTTCCGGAGGAGGAAGCTGAGGTGGAGAAAAGAAAAGTTTCTTGCTCCAGAAGGTGCACAATCCACCTGTCTGCCTTGGGAGCCCAGGAGCCTCCCAGTGGATCACCATGCCAGCCTCAGACAGCTCTCACAGGTGCGAGTCGAAGTCAGGGCCAGGCCAAGGCCGCCCACAGGGTGTTCAGATTTCTGAACTCTGAAGAAGTACAAGTTTCTGACACACTTCCTAGACTGTGAAATCCAGGCTTTAAAATAAATACATTTGCTCTGTAGTGTCTAAAGCCCTAGACAACTTAAATATACGTATATTTTTTAAAAGATTTTATTCATTTATTTGTCAGAGAGAGAGCACAAGCAGAGGAACAGCAAGCAGAGAGGGAAGCAGGCTCCCCGCCGAGCAAGGAGCCTGATGCAGGACTCAATCCCGGAATCCCGGGATCATGACCCCAGCCAAAGGCAGACGCTTAACTGACTGAGCCACCCAGACATCCCAAAATGTCTCATAGATATATTTTGTGAGGGGCATATTTAAATGCACCTACAGACCTGAAACCATGCTATCAAGGAGTGTGGATTCATCTAACAATTACTGGGTCACTCTTCTGTGCCAGAAAGTTCAAAAATGTTGCAACATGCAACAAGGGAAGGGTAATGAAGCTCAGAGAGGGCAGATGATCAGACAAAGTTCTAAAAGCCAGGACGAGGGTGGGTCCAGGCCGGTCCACTCCTGCTGTTGCATGTTCTGGTGACTGTCCTCCTGAGCTGGGTTCGCCCCTGAGGGGAGATGGGGTTTTCTCCTCCCAGAGATGGCATTCTGGAGATAGAGGTCCTCTCTCCCTCTGACAAGGCCTGTGGGCCCTCATGGCCACGGGGTGCACAAGAGAACAACAGCTTTTATTTAAAAGGAAAAAAAGAAGATCAACAACACTAGACAAATAAGTTGGGTGTTAAAGTGACCAAGTTGATTTTTCACTTTATGATAAATAAGCCTATGAAGAGAGGGACCAAGGTCATGCTCAGAAAAATGAAGTCTCGGTAGCTTTTGTGCTCTATGAAGGGGAAGGACATAAGAGTTCTATGAACCACAGGTCAGCAAAGCTGATATTATAAAACAGGAAACATAAAGATGCTTCAAAGTCAGTTATTTCTGTTTTAGGAAATGACTTTCATGTGGCTTTTGCCAAATGGTCATGCTAGTGATTGGACGTCAGACGAATGGGGGCTTGAGTCCCGGTTTGGTCACTCACGAGCTGCTTGACCTTGGAGAAGTTACTGGGCCAAGGAGTCACTTAACCAATCTGAGCCTTGGTTTCATGATCTGTTAAATGAGATGAATAACAACACCTACCTCTTGGGTGGTATTGTAAGGGTTAAATGACATAGGATCAAGCATCGGCTCTGCCAGTCGGCATGGGTTAGATGTTTAATGAGTGATAATTCTTGTTATCGTAATTCAGATCTCTCAAAGAGCTCCTGCTGTCTCAACCTCAAATAAGAGACATTCACGCCACTCTATAGCCATGAGGACCGTGCCAACTTGCTTCCCTAGGCAGTTCTGTCTGAGAGGTGACAAGTCAAAGCAACATAGAAAACTATTTCTTCTGTTTCTTCTGTGGAACCTCCACCCCCAACACACACCCCTATTCTCGTTCCTGTGACTCTTCTCTAGATCTCAAGTTCTGAGAGGCGTTAGTTTGGCAACTTGGAGTGACTTACAAACAGAGATTAATGGTAAGCACTTTTCAACAGTAGCTCACTTTGTCTCTTGAACTAGACTTTCCTTGAGCAGTAAGAATGCGTTCACACGTCTTTATATGCCGTCAGGGTCCCAGCACTGGGGGCCGGGGGGTGGTGCACCTGCTGGTTCGCTAACCACCTTAGCAGGGAGGATGGGCACAGGGGGGTCTCCCCTCAGTTCTTGTCCTCCGTGCTCTCTTGCCAAGCCCCAGCAACTCCATCAGGGTCTTCCTCATCATCCCAGGGCTCCTCTTCTGCTCACAGCCCAGGTGGGCGCCATCTGTTTTCTCAGTAATGGAGAGAAAATGAAAGCAAGGGAGAGTGCCTTGTCAATGGCCAAGGCCCTCCAATGGTAAGGCGGGCGGTGCATCTACCATGAAATGAAGCAAAGAGTGCAAATAATCATTGCGTGCTTCTATTGCCCAAGGCATTTATCTGGCCAGACAAGGTTCCTTTTGCTCTTTGCTCTTTATTCATGTGGGTACTCTGTCCTTTTCATGACAGAAATCCCTTGTAGGCTTTTGGTGAGGGGAAGCAGTGGGAAAGGCTAACGAGTTATCTCGCTGTCCATCAAACCACTCCACAACTCAGTGGCTTATAATAGCCACCATTTATTTGCTCCTGAATCTGTGGGTTGGTGTTTGGGCAGGGGTCAGCTCCTTGTGTGGTCCGTTGGGCTGCTTCACCTGTTTTCCCTCAGTTGGTGTTATGGAGAGCTTGTCTGTATCCTCCCCAAATTCATACATTGAAACTTAACTCCCAATAGGATGGTTGTAGGAGAGGAGCTCCTGTGATGTCTTGGTGTCCTTATAAGAACAGGAAGAGAGCTAGCCCTCTTTCTTCCCGTTGTGGGAAGACAAGCTTCCCCAGAACTAAACCATACTGGTAACCTTGATCTTGGACCTCCAGGCTCCGGGACTGCAAGAAATAAAAGCCCATGGTTCATATCACCCCAGTCAATACATGGTACTGTATTATGGCATACATAATATGGCATAATATGGCATACATAATACATGGTAATGTATTATGGCAGCCTGCACTAAGACAATAAGCAGGAGACTGGCTGGCCCCAATGTCCTTGCTCACACGTCTGGCAGTTGGCTTGGTCCACTGACTCAGCTCTCTTCCAAAGCCACCCATCCACCAGACGGCCAGACCACCACTGTGCACAGAGATGGAAGCATTTCAAGAGAGCAAGAGTGCTGGTGGTCCAGCTTCTGGAGATTGAAGCTTGGACATCATACAACATGACTTCTACCACTTTCTTTTAGCCAAAGCAAGTCTGGGGCCAGCCCAGATCCAAAGGGAAGGGAAATGGACTCTGCTTCTTGCTGGGAGGAGTGATGCTTGTGATCGGGGAAGGAAGGAATTGCTGGAGGCCATCTTTGCAAACAATCTGTCAAGTGCATTTGTTTAAGAGGTAAATAATATATAGGATTAAACCTGAAAGTGACACTCAGTCTTGGCTTAGGAAGAGCCTATTGCGGATCAAATGGTTCTATTTCTTGTCTGGTCTAGACTCTGGGGTATCAGGTCTGCTTTAATCCAGACAATATCTCCTCCCAATCAAAACCACAGGTCTCATGCGTGCTTGTGTCCGGATGATAATAGATTCCATCGCTCTGGAGTGGCGACCTCCTCTGTTGATCTGCTTCCCAAATGTCTCCTAAATCTGCTTTTCCCCATTTCTACTGCTGCCCATCTGGGCCACGTCATCATTACTTCTTGCTTGGACTATTCATTGCAACAGTTTTCCAACTACTCCCCCGGTTCAAATGTCCCTTCCTTGGCGACATTCTGGTGATCTTACCAGGTAATTAAAAACATGTCCTGTGGTAGGCAGACTAATGCTTCCCCAACATATCGTATCCCAGTCCCTGGAATCTGTGACTGTTACATGGCAAAAGGGAAGGAACCTTGCAGATGGAATCAAGGCTGCTGATTGGCTGACCTTAGATAGGGAGACTCATCCCGAATTTTCCAAGTGGGCCTCCTGTAACCAAAAGAGTCCTTAGAAGTAGAAGAAGGAAGCAGAAGAGGAGAGCCAGCGAGACCGAAATATGGAAGAACAGAGAAGTACAATGCTGCCTACCTTGCACTTTATCAATTTTGCTAATTTTTCTCAAAGATCCAGCTTTTGAAATATCGACTATTTTACTATTGCTGGACTGTTTTCTGTTTAACTGATTTCTACTCTTCATTTCCTTCCTTTGCTTAAGTTGTTCTTCTAGTTTCTTATAGCAAAACCTTAGATAATCAACTTTTTAGATCTTTCTTCTTTTCTAATGTAAGCATTTTCAAGCTATAATTTTCCCTCAAAGCACTGCTTTGGTTGCATACCACTTATCTTGACATGCTGAGTTTTCAATTCAAAATGTTTTCTGAGTTTTCTTTGTGGTTTCTTTTTTGGCCCATGAGTTATTTTTAAATGTAATGTTTAATATCTAAATATGTTAGGATTTTCCAGATACCTTCCAGTTCTAAATCTCTAAAGTAATGCATTTCAATCAGAGACTGTGCTCTGGATCATTTCAATCCTAATTTTATTGAGACTTCTGTGGCCCAGCACAAATTGTATCTTAGTGAATTTTTCACATACACTTGGGAAAAAATTGTATTCTGTGGTTGTTGGGTAGAGTGTTCTACAAATGTCAATGATGTCAAGCTGATGGTAGTGATATTCTTTTATATCCCCACTGATTTCCCACCTACTTGTTCTATCAATCATGGAAAGTGTTGTCATCTCAAACCACATGTGTTAATTTGTCTATTTCTCTTTTCAGTTCTTTCAGCTTTGCTTCATGTATTTCGAAGCTCTGTTGTTAGCCGTATGCCAATTAAAGATGGCTATGTGTTGATTAATTAATTGATCCCTTTTAATTATAGAATGCACTTTTTACCCCAACAATATTCATTTATACTAAGTCTAATTTGCCTAATAAAAATATATCCACTTCAGGGGTGCCTGGGTGGCTCAGTGGGTTAAAGCCTCTGCCTTCGGCTCAGGTCATGATCCCGGGGTCCTGGGATGGAGCCCCACATTGGGCTCTCTGCTCGGTGGGGAGCCTGCTTCCTCCTCTCTCTCTCTCTGCCTGCTTCTCTGCCTACTCGTGTTCTCTGTCAAATAAATAAATAAAATCTTTTTTAAAAAATAAAAATAAAAATAAAAATATATCCGCTTCAACTTTCTTTTGATTAGTAGCTGCATGGTATATTCTTTTCTGTCCTTTTACTTTTAACCTATCTGTGCCTTTGTATTAAAGTGCATTTCTTGTAGATACCATTTAGTTGAGCTTGCTTTTTCATCCAGTCTAACAATTTTGGCTTTTTAATTGGAGTTCTTAGGGCATTTGTATTTAACATAATTATCAATATAGTTGTGTGTAAACTTACAGTTTTGCTATTTTATATTTGACCCATTTGTTCTTTGTTTCTATTTTTCCTCTTTTCCTGCTGTCTTATAAATTTTAGCATTCCATTTTATTTCCACAACTAACTTATTATCTATACATCTTTCCTTTAATTTTTAGCAGTTTCTGTTTTTAAATTTAAATTCAATTAGCCAATATATAGTACATCATTAGTTTCAGATGTAGAGTTCAATAATCCATCAGTTGCATATAACACCCAGTTATATTTTAGCAGTCTCTATGCAGTTTACAATTTGTATGTTTAACTTACCAGTCTGACTCTAAGTAATATTCCATCACTTTATATATTATGTAAGATCTTTACAGTATTATACTTCCATTTCTCCCTCCCATCTTTTCAATCATTGTCATACATTTTACTTCATCATGTTATAGATGCCACAATACATTGTTATTATTTTTGCTTCAAACAATTATCTTCCCAAACATTTTGAAATCTGAAAAAAAAGGCCATTATATTTACTCACATATTTACCATTTTCTGCACTCTCATTCCTTTGTGCAGATTCAAGCTTCTGCCTAGTATCATTTTCCTTTTGCCTAAAGAACTTTGTTTAATATTTCTTGTAATTCAGGCCAGCTGGTGATATATTTTCTCAGCCTGTGTGTGTGTGTGTGTGTGTGTGTGTGTGTGTATTTTGCCTTTAGTTTTAAAGGACTTTGTTGCTGGATATTAAAGATTGATAGCTCTATTTTTCTTTTCATCACTTTTTTTAAAAAGATTTTTATTTATTTATTTGTCAGAGAGAGAGAGAAAGAGAGAGAGAGAGCGTGCAAGCAGGGGGAGAAGGAGGTCCCCTGCTGAGCAAGGAGCCTGATGTGGGACTTGATCCCAGGTCTCCCAGGACCATGACCCAAGCCAAAGGCAGCCATTCAACCAACTGAGCCACCCAGGCATCCCATCTTTTCAGCACTTTAAAAATGTTGTTCCATTTACTTCAAGCTTGCATATTTTGGGATGAGAAGTCATTTTTTTTCTTCTGGCTGTTTTTACAAATTTTCTCAATTTTCTCCTTATTACTAATTTTCAGCTATTTGTGGCATGTGTGTGTGTGTGTGTGTGTGTGTGTGTGTGTGTGTGTGTATCCTCCTTGGGGTTTGTTAAACTTCTTAAATCTGGTTTGGGGTTTATAGGTTTTATCAAATTGGAATTTGGGCCATTATTTCTTCAAATATTTTTTCCATCCCTCTCTTCTCCTTTTGGGATTTGATTACTTATTAATTGGATCACTTAATATTTTCCCACATAACACTAAGACTCTGCAGTTCATTTTTTCCCCAATTTTTTTGCTTCATTTTGGATAGATTCTACTGCTGTCTTCCCATTCATGCATTTCTGGAGTGTATCATTTAATTTTACTCTACTCCAGTAACATTTTCATTTCAGAGAGTTTTATCTCTAAGTTCTATTTCTCTCCTTCACATTCTTGAGTATATAGATCATATTTATAAGAGCTGTTTTAAAATCCCTTCTGCTAATTCTATCATCCCTGTCATTTCTGGCTTGGTCTATTGAGTGATTTTTCTTCTGTGGATGAATCACATTTCCTTGCTTATTTGTTGTCTAGTAATTTTTGATTTCTTGCTGACCACTGTGATTTTGTGTTTCGTGCTAGATTTGGTAACCTTCCTATAAAGGGTGTTGGACATATTCTAGTGGGCAGCTGAGTTGTGAGTTGCTTTGATCCTTTCATGTCTGTTTTAGAACTCCTTCAGGGCAGATCTTGACTACCCTTTTTTCAGAGGCTATTATAACCCTTTCTCTAGTGCATACTTCTAGGATCTCTGCTGAGGGCCCCACATGTTCAGCGTGGCCTGCACTCTGGCTGGAGGGAACATGGTTAATTCCTGGCTTTGTGTGAACTCTGGAATTTGTTTATCTTATCAATAACTACTCTTTCCCTGGAGGTTGTTCTTACCCAGCTTTCACTCCACACACGTAGAGGTTGGCTTTAGCTAAAGACCTAAGGGAACCCCAGTGCAGATCTCTGAAGATCTTCCTCTCTGAAACTCTGCCCTTTCAATTCTAGCTCCCTTGGCCTCCCTGACTTCATTCTCTTCACTTCAGCAAGATTCCCAGGCTCTGTCTGGATTCCCCCTCCCTGTGCTGCAGCCCAGAAACTGTCTCCAACATACTTAAGGGGAATCCTAGGCATGTTTCTGGAGCCTAGAATTTTTCCTAGGACTGGAGCCTAGTGTTTTCTCTGCACAGTTCCCTCCTACAAATTCCAACCATCTATTCCTCCCCAAACTCTCTCTCACTCTCTTCAGCTCGGTGATACTTCCTGCAGCATGCTCTAGAAAAGGCCTCAGGTTAGAAAACCAGGGCAATCATAAGGCTTGCTTCACTTGTTTCCCTACTATAGGAAACATAATCTTGCAATGTCTGCTGCCTGAAGTCTATATATTGCGGTTTCACATATCTTCTCCAATTTTCTAGTTGTTTAAAACAAGAGGGTTAAGTCTAATCCAGATGACTGTATCATGACTACAAGTGGAAATACATTTTTTTTTAGCAATTTTCAACTATAAAACTGTTTGTGTGGTCATGTGTTTAGTCTGACTCCTCCCCTAGAATGCAAGCCCCAGGAGGGTAGCAACTGTGTTCCTGAATGCCTAGTGTCTGGGACCAGACTGAAACATAGTAAGAACTATGAAAAAAATATATATATATATACATATATATATATATATAAAATTGTAATAATAGCCCTGGGGCTAGGTGTCAGCATGAATCAGTGGAGAGAGACAAAATGAGGTGGTGGAGGGAGAGAAATGGAGCACAGGGCACAAAGAGAACTGCCAGGACCCATGTGGTGACCAGACTTACATTTGGATCTCATTTCCAGGCAGGACTGTCCCTGTGACACATGCTTTCTACTTGGACCTGGACATTTTCACCATAAAAGACTGGCAGTAAATGTTTCAAAATGCTTGTTTCGTGTTAAGGCAGTAGACTGCGTTTTCTGCACATTCTGTAGTGTAATTATAAATAATTTTTAAAGATCCTCACCCATATTATTGTCCATGATCTCACTGCCTGACAAATCTTCAGTTGGGCAAATTTCAGATGGCTGTGGTAAAGGCAGCCAAGCGATAAGAATCTCTTCTCCGCAGAGTCCCCTCCCAGTGTCACACAGCCTGTGTGATTTCTGTCCCCCGAGAAACAGGGCATCAGGTGTCACTAACTCCTACCCTCACTCTCCTCCCAATCTACTCAGTCCCCAGCTGCTGTTACGGAAGGGTCTGGATTGATCCAAAAGACTTTACAAACGTTGGCAGAAGAGCAACCGTAGTCACACAAATTGCACCTCAACAGAGACAAGCCACATGCATTCTAACCAACGCTGGCCAAGGGCCACCTCTGACCTGACACGCCAGCCAAAGAAATGAGCCTCCCATCTGAAGTGAGA
This sequence comes from Mellivora capensis, assembly GCA_004024625.1. Lineage (NCBI taxonomy): Eukaryota > Metazoa > Chordata > Mammalia > Carnivora > Mustelidae > Mellivora > Mellivora capensis. The sequence continues at coordinate 35,324 of PISX010001576.1, read as the reverse complement.
GAGCAGAACAGACCTAGATTATGAGAGATATCAAATTCCTGGCAAGTAGGCACCTACGGTCAGCATGGGTGCATTCCAGATCTACTAGACTTCTTTCCACCACCCTTATTTCCACCTCTTGTCCTCTCACAGGCATTCCGTTGTTAAATAGGTCTTGTTTTATGTGCATATGTTTTAAATTTACACTAATGGTATTCCATTTAGTTTCTTGCTTTCTTCCACTAATATATTTGCTCAGCTCCAACCCTGTTGCCATGTGTGCATTTAATTTGCTACTTTTTTTTATTATAAAGATTTTACTTATTTAAGAGAGGGTGTGCATGTGCAAAGAAGCGGGGGGGCAGGCAGTTAAGGGGGGCAGAGGAGGGGCAGAAGGAGAGAGGGGGGAGCCACAGACTCTGTGTGCTCAGCAGGGGCTGGATCCCAGGACCCTGGGATCACCGACTTGAGCCAAACTGGGCCATCCAGGTGCCCCTGCTGCTTTTTTGTAAAGGTGGGGGGGGAGGAGCAGAGGGAGGGGGAGAGAGGAAATCTTAAGTAGGCTCCACACCCAGCATGAAACCCAACTTGGGGCTCGATCTCGCAATCCTGAGATCATGACCTGAGCCAGAAATCAAGTTGGACACTTAACCGACTGAGCCACCCAGGGGCCCCTAATTTGCTTTGAAGTGCCCCATCACATTTTATCTAGCCACCTTCCAAATGACAGACATCCAGCTGCTTCCAACTCCACAGACACCTCTGCAACAAACAGCCCTGGACATGTTCCCTTAAGAGCTTGTGTTCGAATTTCCCCGAGACACGCATCCTGGAGGGGAATCATGGGCTCACACCATATGCATGCTCGTGGCAAAAGTGGGCCAGGTTACTCTGGACACAGGGCTGTACGGTTCCCCTAACCCAGGGAAAACCTGGCACTACGTGCATTTTGAGCCAAATGATTCTTGGTTGTGAGGGGCTGTCCTGTGCATGTAAGAGGTCTGGCAGCACCACTGGCCTCTACCCTCTAGAGGCCAACAGTATACCCTTCCTCAGTTGTGCTGATAACAAATGTCTCCCAACACTACCTACTGCCCCCAGGGGGGCAAAATCAGCCCCAGCTGAGAACCACTGCTCTACCTCATTTGTGCCAACACTTGGTATTAGCCAGCTAATTTTTTTCCCCTGAGTACCTTTCCAAGTTTGATAGTTTTTAAAGATTTTCTCTCATGTTAATTCTCTGTTGAGGTTGCTGGCCTCTTGGTCTGCAGGAATGCTGTTGTGTATCTTCTGGATACTTCTTTATTGAAACTGACGTAGCAGTGATCTCCTCCCGTCCTCTCAGCTCCTTAACTCTCTCCGTGGCGTGCTTTACCGACAGAAATCCTTAATTTTCATGTATGAGATTCATCAATATTTTCCTTTATGATTTAGACTTCTGAAAATTTATTCAAGAAGTCCTTCCTCAGTCTGGGTCACGAGATATTTCCCTCTATTACTTTACACTTTTACCTTTTATCATTTGATCTTGAATCCAAATGGAGCCCATCTTCTGTGTAGCGTTGGGTAGGAGGAATCCGTTCTTACATCTCTCCATGGGGTGCCTCTCCCCCCGCGGCCAGTTTGTGGTACCACTCTGATTATAAATGGAGTTCTCACGTGCTCGTGGGTTTGTCCCTGAGCTCCCCACCCTATTTCACTGATCTGATCATCCATCCCCGCACCAATACCAACAAACTGCACTTCTATGGCCTTCTAACGTTTGTTCTGGTAACTGACAGAGCCTTAGATTTATATCCCCCTTATATTTCGGTGAACTTTACTTCCCCACCTACAATTCAATGTAAATTTGTCAAATTTCTCAAAATACTCACTGCGATTTTTGTTAACATTGCACTAACTTTATAAAATGATTTGGGGGAAATTAGCATCTTTACAATACTATGTTATCCCAGCAGGATTAGTCACATCTTCTTCTACATCTTCTATTTCCTTTTCATAAGTTTTTTTAAGATCTTATTTATTTGTTAGAGAGAGAAACAGAGAGCACGAGCAGTGGGAGCAGCAGGCAGAGGGAGAAGCAGACTCCCGGCTGAGTAGGGAGCCAGACTCAAGGCTTCATCCCTGGACCCCAGGGATCATGACCTGAGCCAAACATAGATGCTTCCCTGACTGGGCCACCTGGGCATCCCTAATTTTTCTTTAAAGAAGTTTTTGTATACCTATAGAAGTTGATTCCTTGATACTTTATTACCATTAGGAGTTGGCTTCTTTTAACCTATCCGTGTCTTTGTATTAAAGTGCATTTCTTGTCCACACCATCTAATCAGTACTTTTTTTTTTTTAAGATTTTATTTATTTGACAGAGAAAGAGCACACCCACAAGCAGGGGAGCAGAAGGAGAAGCAGGCTCCCCACTGAGCAGGGAGCCTGATACGGGGCTTGGTCCCAGAACCCTGGGATCATGACCTGAGCTGAAGGCAGACACTTCACTGACTGAGCCACCCAGGTATCCCCTAGTTGGTATTTTTCTATTTAAGTTTCTAGTTAGTACTGCTGCTCTAGATGTTTAAAACTGATCGTATAAAAATAAAAAATAAAATAAAATTGATCGTATATCCAGAACTCACTTGCTTTCCGCCTGACTTCAGGTGGGATTCCGAAGTCAATACCCTCCTAAAGCTGTTTCCCTGTTGGTATCAAGGCACCCCAGAGGCTGGTAAGTGTATTAGAAAATTGCCCATGAGCAGAGGATCAGACCAGAGAAAATGCTAGAAAAGCGCCCTGAACACCTCCCACTCCATAACTCAGGATATTCTTGTCCCCCCCAACTCAACATCTTCCTTCCTGGCTACGTAACACACCAGGTAGATTTTGCCTCTAGGTTGATGGCTCCTTCTTGCACAGAAACTTTTACGCATACAGATACGTGTGTGTGTGTGTGTAGCACATACTAAGCGGCAGTAAGTTGTCAACCCTATGAGCTCAGGAGCTATTCTGCCTCCTCTCGTAACATGTCGATACAATAATCCAAATGCTTGTGGTCTCGGAACCTTCATGACAACCAATGCACCCCAGCAAGTCAGCAAGCACCATCACTTGCTCCCCTACGGTGCCTGAGGCAGCAAGGCCCCACAGCGCAGGCTGAGAAGTTAGGAGTCGGTCAGCCTGAACCACCGTTTTCCTAAGAGGTATTAGAGTTTTAAAAGCTTTTTTGATACGGAAAATTGACATCTAAAAACTCCCTTCCATCTGTCGTTGGTAACTTATCTCCTGCACTTTAATGGATGGAACAGGACTGACCTACCACACTTAAGCTTATATTTCTTCCAAGAAAAATCCACTTAAGCCAGATTCAAGGTGAAAGCTTTCAGGGAGATTGCATCTGCTCTACTGAGTCAGTCCCTAGAGGCGATAAGCTGGTTTCTGGGAAGAAATGCCATGGCTTCCACGTCGCCTGACGGCTGGAGAGGCGCCCTCCAGGATCGTCCCATCCCTGTGGATGGGGGGGCAGCACCACCTCCTATCACCCTGCAGGGGGTTGTCGAGTCAGGCCTGCACACGGCAGTCTCCCCAGAGCTCTCACATTTGCCTAACTAGTCCCCGGAAGAGGTGTGACACTCGCTTAACTAGTACGAATCCTTCTCCTCTGTGCTCAACAGCAATCATCCTGACAGGCTTCCCAGCTCCAGCAAAGGCCCCAAATAAACACAGCTAGCATATTTTAAATGGCTTTATTAAAGGCTATTAATATAAAATACAACCAAGTTACAAGTCGTCAGTAAGAATGTTTCAATTGTTTTTGAAAATGTGTAACAAAGAAAGGGAAGCGGCTCTGACATGCCCGTGGGGTGCAGGGTGCAGCCGTCCCCAAGTGGGCAGCGCTCCCAAACCCAGAGAATGGGGTAGGGGCCCCCAGGTGAAGGAACTGAAACTAGTTTCTGGCTTCCTGGGGGAGAGTCTGCAAAACGGTCACCTAAAGAAAGCAAGACACTAAATCCTTGAGCTGAATCCCAGATGCACCGAATGGGGGTGCGGTGGGGGGACACCCAACACCAAATACAGGCTTCAGCTGAAAAGTGTGTATTTTTTAAATAATAAACTCCTGGTTCTAGAAACCCTACCCTGATACATGTTGCGGGGCGGATGGCAAACTTAAGAGCTTCATTTGTCCATAGCACTCGGATACACCAAACACAGGTTCCCCGGGGGGCAGGGACCAACTCAGACACCCACCAGCCTGTGTCCTCCAGGCCTTCACTCCGACCTCTCACAGTCCCTGACCTCTGAGAGCAGGGCCAAGCAACACGACTCGAGGATTTCCCAAGCTTTGACTTTACCTTTCATCTCAGGAGGCCGTCTCTTAGGAAACTTAAGACGCTGTCGAAACGAGATGAACCGATAGCCTTGAGCAGAGGCTCCCGGGTGGCTCCCGGGGAGGCAGAGGTTTTCTACCATCGGCGAACCCCCTCAGCTCCCGGGGTCCAACTTGAAAGGAATAACTGGGCTTTATGGGAAAATTACCAAGAAATGAGAACCATCTCCCCGGAGAACAGACACCTTGGGCTGACTGTTCCCGGATGTAGTTCAGTGCCCCCTGCTACACCAGCCCCAAGGAATACCAATGCACACCTGTACACCTCTCTCTCTTTTAAGGAACCGTTTCCAAGCACGGGTTCCGAGACAGTCCGCTGCCCTCCAGGCTGGAATCTCCCTTTTCCCTCCCCACCATGCTAGAAACCTTCTTTCCCTGGCATGTTTCAACTATCCTTAAATGGTACAGAAGAACCTCTATTTGCCGTAACACAGTCACCAAAGCAGGAAGGTCATATCCACAACCCTAAGGGCCCGAATGAGGTTTAAGGACATAATGCAATTGGCAGAAACCAAATCAAAAGTTGGCTGGGCCACAACTTGGGCAGAAACGTTCCTGGGCGGGGGGCGGGGGAAGGTGCCATGGGCTTTACCTTGCCGCCAGGTAAGATATTCTGGAAATCACTTAAGAAGGTCGTACCAAACAGAAATGCATAAAAAGACACACTTTGATACTGAAACTAGGTGCCCACTGGCTGGACTCGCAGGGGTTAAGGCTTCGGGTGAGGAGAACACAGTGAGAGGCCGTGTGTAGGTCGCACTCGGGCGAGTCCTGCAGGCTCCTGCCGCTCAGGGCCACGGGTCAGGGCACAGGCTTCCCAGGGTGAGGCCCACACTCCTCCTCGCCCTGTCCCACCCACCTCGGGGGCACGGGCCACCTTGCTCCCCTGGGCAGCCTGGGAGCTGCCATGACCCCTGAGCAGCAGCGGGTCACGAAGTCTCGCTCCAAGAGATGCGATTGCTATGACCACACAGGTCTCCAGGGGGCGCTGCGGGGCGCTGCAGAAACTTGACTTCGCTTCGGCTGGTGGTCGGGAACGTGGAGGGAGGAGGGAGATCCGTCCAGAGAGTCTGACCAGTCCTGGGGATGAAGACGTCCACTGGCCCGCCAGTCTCATCCTGGAAGGTTCTAACACAACTACTCAGAAGAGTCCCGTCCTCCAACACCCGCCATCCGCCCTTACTCCTGCAGACGCCCGCGACAGGGAACATCCACAGGCCACATGAGTAGCAAAGAACTTCCAGAAAGAAACCAGTACACACCCCAGAAAAGTGGTAGCCCTACAACGTCTACACCTAGATACAAAATAATGAAAAGTTAATACAAAACTTTTAAACATGCAGCTCTTCTTAGACAGCTATGAATGGTTTGAATAGTTATCAGGGCGGTTGAAAGCATCTCTGCCGTGTGCCAACAGTCTGTCCCCCGGGAATGCCGTGAGGGTGGAGATGGCACACGATCCGAGAAGGGTGGCTTCTTGTGGCCCTGGACGGCTGGGGACGTTGGGTGGGGACTGGGGGCGGTTGGGGGATCATCCTCCCGTGGTCACAGCCAGCGTGCTGACGCCACGATGGAGGACATCACCAAGAGCCACCCAATAAAGTTCGCCCAATTAATAAAAAGGGGAGAGACTAAAGGAGAAAGAGAGGGAAATCGCCTTCACGATTTTTGTGACACAACGAGAAACCTCTTTCTCTGGGGGGGGGGGGGGAATTGGATGGAACTGGGAACAGAAGCTTTATGTACAAGATCAACGGAATTCCTTAACAGTCTTAAAAAATTCCAAATTCAAAACTTCTGTTATCAAATCATTGAAAATAGCATATATATCTGGTCTTACCAAAAAGAGAAAAATCTGGAAATCTGGACAAGGCAATATTTACCAATTTCCAAATGATTAAGAAAAAAGTGTACAGAAACCAGGAAAATACAAAGGGAAATATTGCCCATTTTATCCTCCTCTACCACCATATCACTTTGGAAAAACACTTTAGGGGTCCTTGGTTTTATTATTGTTATTATTATTTTGGTCTAATACATTTTACCAGTTGTCCAGAAAATCGAATCCTGTCTTCAAGACAACGTTACTTGAGGTGACCTGTAGAAGGGACATAAACACCAAAGTAAGACACAAGTTTCTTTTCTTTTTTTTTAAGATATGCATAATCTAAAAACAGCATCTCATTTAAATTGACCCAAATGAAATCGCTCCCTTCCATGTCGGAGCTCCCTGACCTCAATTTGCCTCAGTGCTTGGAACCAGAAAATCAAAGAGACTTCAATGTGAGCCACACTCTGCCAGGATCCAGGGCTTTCCCCGCTCTGTCCCCGGGCAGGTCTGCAAGCAGCTCATAGAGAAAAGGAGAAAAATGTATCTTTTCTATTGTGCACGGACAGGCAGGGTGAAAGGCAGTCATCGTGGAATAAGCGAACAAGTGACAAAATCTTCCCGATGCTCTCACACGAGCGCACGCATCCACCTGGTGGGCTGCAGCCTGCGGGAAGGATGCTCTGACGCCCGCCCTCCACGGAGCTGGCAAAGGGCGAAAACACTTCGGTGGAGACAAGGACACCAATGGACTAAAGCAAGTTCCCTCGCAGCTCGTCTCGGGCCCGGGGTGGCTGCGTGTGCTGCTGACGCAGAGGGAGCCAAAATGGAAAAATCCAAAAGAATTCAGGCAAATGGTCCTCTCTCTGCTTTCTACTAGCTTCTTCAATGAGGTTGGCATTTCTCTGTGCGTTGCACCCAGAAATCTGTTTTCTACAAGGATTTCATGTGCCGTCTCCAACTGCCCACTCCCCCTACACAACACCTCCCTGCGTCTCTTTACAATTAGGACTCTCAGGTATTTTAAATAAAAACTTCCTTCAGAGGAAGACCCAGGTGCCAAGAATCAGAGAAAGATCACCAGGGAGGCACAGCAGCGAGCCTGGCAGGTCTGTAAGAAGGAGCAGGTGGGCAGGAAGGTTAGAGACAAAGAAGAGAGCAAAGACACCGGGCAGGGGGCTGCCATAGGAAGGACCGGGAGGCACCCAGAGCACTGGCTAAGGATGGTAGATACACGGAGGAGGACAGGCTAGAAAGCTGAGGGGCCGCTGGTGGGGCCTGACGGAGCTCCTGTCACAGGGCTCCCCTTCTTCAGGAGGTCATCTGCTGATGTGCCTGAAGCCTGGAACCCCATTCTACGAGATGCCCAGACAATGACCACAGCTCAACAACACAAAACTCAACTGTTAAAACCAGACAAGGGATTCAAACAGACATTTGTCCAAAAAAGATATACAAATAGCCAAAAAACAACAGGAAAAGAGAGTCAACATCACCGCCCATTGGGGACAGGCAAATCGAAACCACGACAAGGCCTACAGGTATCGTCTCCCAGCTGTGAGGATGGCTGTGTTCAAAGAAGAGAAAACCGTTGTTGGCAGGATGTGGGCCCTGTCACGTGCTGCTGAGGGAATGAAAATGGCGCCGCCCCTGCTGGAAACAACATGGCGGTTCCTCAGAAAGTCAGACACAGAATCACCACGTGATCCAGCAGTCTATCCCCAAGGACAGAAGACAGAGACTCGAACAGATGTGTGTCCAGCCACGCTCACGCCAGCATGGTTCACAGCAGCCGAGGGGTGGAAGCCAGCCACGCACGAGGCCATCCACAGATGGAGGATAAACGAAGTGTGGTCAGTCCATACAGCGGAGTGTTATTCAGCCTCAAAAAGGAAGGAAATCCTGCCACGTGCCACCACATGGACGAACCCTGAGGATATTACGCCGAGCGAGAAAAGCCAGACCCAGAAAGATGGAAACTGTAGGATTCTACTTAGAGGAGATACTAAGAGTGTTAAATTCACAGAAATATCAAGCAGAATGGCGGCTGCGAGGGGTGGGACGGGGGTGGGGGGAACAGGGAGTTATTTAATGGGTACAGAGTTCTGTGGATGGATGGTGACGATGACCGCATGACCCTGTGAACAGATCCAATACCCCAGGGCTGTCTACTCAACATGGCACATTTTAGACTCTGTATATTCAACCTAATACAATACATATTTCTCTAAATATGTGCTAAAAGGAAAAAAGAGAGAGAGAGCCAAAGAGTCCGGATGGTGCTGACATGGAGAAAACCAGCAAGGCACACAGAGAGGAGTATGGGGGGCGAGGGCACCCCTCAAGGCTGCCTGCCTGCCTTGCCAACAGGTAACTCCCCCAGGCTCCAAAATCGAGGCTCAAACCTAAAGATCCCTCTTTTCCTACCCCCAGCCATCCTCGTTTGTGAGCAGGTGGCCCTTCCCACCCCTCCTTCCCTCCCCGCCTCGGGACTCCGAAAGCACGCCCACCCATCCAGAACATGTCTGCATGACAGGAAGCATGAATGTTCCGCACGGGGCTGTCCGTGTCTCAGATGGACGGGACACAGACCTCGTTTATGTTCTCACCCAGGGGCAAGAACAACCCACAACTGTCCCCCAGAAACGGTTCTCAGACATGCCTGTGTCCAAACTACTGCTTTGCTCCTCATAATGCCTCATAATGCCTCAAAACCAAGGCCTCCCTCTGAAATATGACTTTGGGTTGGTTTTATTTTTTGTTTGTTTGTTTTTGTGCAATCTTCTAACACGGGCTCCATTTCAATTCGTACCCAAACATTGCGTCTTCTCTTCACTCTCTCAGGCTCTCAAGCAAGGTAGACCAGAGGGTACAGACAACGGCCAAGGCCCCCACGAGAAAAGGGAAATCACTCAGAAGCCACCCACCCTACTCTCCTGCACCATCCTTTTCTCCAGGACACATTCCTCCTCACCCAGCAAACCTCTCAGATCTTTCTTTTCCCTCCCCTCAAAAAAGTACTCCTTTCTTAGGATTCCTCCCTGGACACGTAACACTATCCTGTCTGGAAATAAGTAGCTGCTATCATGCCCTGAAGCCAGAGTCTCTTGAGAAGGAGCACAACCGCTCTTGGTGGAGGCTCGGCAGTCCCGCCTGCTCACTCCATGTCCCCTTTGGGGCCTCTGCCGGCCCCTTCCTCCCCAACAGCCCAACTTTATGGACCCGTCAGCTGAGTGAGCATCCAAACCCCTCCCACACTGACTGCCCTCTCCCTGTGAGCTCCTGTGCTCGCGGCCCACTGCCGGCCCTCCCTTACGTGCCCTCACATACTGGGGGAAGGGCAGCGGGCATCTGCGACATCTACATGTAACAGGCAAACAAGTCATGGCACCAAGACGGACCCATGAGATGTGTCTCCTTGTACGTATGTCAGTCGCTGAGGTGAGGAACAACCCAGCTCTCCTGATCCCTGAAGTCCCCACAAGGAACGGGCAGGAAAAAGAAAGGGAAAAAGGAGAAGAAAGCGAGCCCGTCTGTGGTCCACCCATCTTGTGCGGGGTCTTCCCGGGTCGCTCCTGGAGGAGGGGTCACCCACCTGTGCCGGCTCCGAAAACAGACCATCCTCTGCGTCCTCCACGCCGTCCTGCTGGGCCTCAGGAGTGGGCAGCTTCCCTACGGGCTCAGACGGGACAGCTTCCTTCCCCGTGCTGGTGCAGGCCTGGACAGGCTGGGGTCTCTCATGCTCGACGCTGACACAGGGAAGGACTCGCTGCTCCTGGCGGACGTTGCTGGGCCTCTCCCCCTTGGCCTCCCTGTCCTTCAGGGCGGGATCCTGCCGGTAACAGGCAGGCAGGACCTTTTCACCCTTCTCCATGGACTTGATCTGGCTGGGCGTCAGCGACTGGAACTCAGCCTCGGGTCCCTCTCCCCGGGACCGCTCTGCGTTGATCTTCCAGAAGGAAGCTTCCTCCTCCCTCCGGGCAGGACCCAGGGCGTCCAGGCTGGAGGACTTGCCGCCCTGGGAGGACCGGAGGGCCTGCGGGCCCTGGGAGGCTTTCGACAGCTGTCTCGGCTCGCTGGCCGTGCCACTGGCCGGCTCTTGGATGGATAAGGAACAGACGCTGAACTCCATCTGACTCTACAGCGGGGACACAGAGGGGAAAACCGCAAAAGCCTTAAAATCCACGGCAACGGGCGTGTGGCTCCCACCTCCGCCCACCCGACCACGGTGACACCGCTTGTCATCGCCAGCTGCATCTTTCTGTCCTGAGGGCTGATCTTCAGGACGGCGGGTCTGCACACCCACCCCAGCAGAAGCGTGGACGCCACAGCCCTGCCACGCTCCAGGCCACGATGGCACAGACGAACTCACCGAGGAACCCGGCCTCTGCCTGGTGAGCAGAGCACCTGCTCATCTCCTCGAGAGTGCTTCCAGCACCTTCCAGAGGATGGGCTGTCTGGGGGTGACCGCCCTCCCTGGAAGGCGAGGAAGAAGGTGCACGGCTCAGCCCACCCCTGCCCCACAGCGGGGGTCGGCACCCAGCCCCCAAGGCCCGTGGCTCCCCACCTACGGTGGCGGGTGGTGGACACAGCTGAAAGAAACCAACAGAGCCCGAGCCTGCTTTCCTGGACAAAGCAGCGCGGGGACCGACGCCACCCGCCCCCGCCGGAGATGCCAGCTGCCACAGACCGCGTGTCTGTGTGGCCCTCGAACTCACGCGTGGAAGCCCTAACACCCAAAGTGAGATGAAGGAGGAGGTGGGGCCTCTGGGAGGGGATCGGGCCACGACCATGAGGCCACCACGATGGGGTTAGTGTCTTTGTGAGAGGCCCAAGAGCATGGGTCTCCCTCCCGCCATCCAAGCACACGGTGGACAGGAGGCCGTCTGCCAGCCAGGAACCCCCGTCCCACTGGCACCCTGACTTTCCAGCCTGTGCGGCTGGAACAAAGCAATGTCCATTGTTTAACACCCCCCCCCACCCCACATCTGTGCTGTCAGGCAGCACTGGGTGAGCGAGAGCGTGGGTCACGCGGAGGGCTCCCTGGGAGAGACGCCCCACTCGGCAGTGCTCTGCAGCTCTGACCTTGATCCGGGGCCCGAAGCCCGAGGCCGTCACCCACTGGAGATGGTGCAGGGCACACACCACGCCTGAGTGTCCCAGAAACGCTTTGGTCCATCCAAGGTTGCTCAGTACAGTGACCTCCAGCAAAGCCGGCGCCGTGCCGTGCAGGACACATCAGGAGGGAGAGGGCAGCTCCGCCACACGCGCTGGGGCAGGCATTCTCCCAGGCTCTGCACGGCGAGCAAGGAGTTTGTACATTTCTACAAGCCATCTTGAACCTTCCTCTCCTACTTCTCCCTCAGACCCCCTTCTTCTTCTTTTTTATTTTTTTAAGATTTTATTTGACAGAGAGAGAGAGTGTGTGCACACACGCAGAGGAAGGGGCAGAGGCAGAGGGAGAAGCAGGCTCCTCGCTGAGCAGAGAGCCCGATGCGGGACTCGATCCCACGATCCTGAGATCACGACCTGAGCCTAAGGCAGTTGCCTAGCCAACTGAGGCACCCAGGCGCCCCTTCTTCTTCTTTTTAAATGAAAGTAGTAAAACTACAATACAGAGAGTTTGGGAGTTAGAAAACAAGTCGTTCATAAGCTTTTTCTGTAATCCCTACTTTTTGTGTTTTTGTGTCGCTGTTTTCATACACGTATTTCAGGAGGTTGGGGTTCTGTTATGCCCGTAATCTGGGGTGGGCGCGCCTCAGTGGCGCAGTCGGTTGAGCATCTGACCCTCGATTTCGGCTCAGGTCATGATCTCGGGGTCACGCCGTTCTAATTAAGGCTGCTGCGACCGTCTCCATGCATACAGCTCTGCCTGTGCAGAACCAATTTCTTCAGATACCTTTCCAGATGCGAAATATCAAAATCCAGAAGGTTTAAAACCTTTCCTTTTTATGGTTCGAGATGCACACCAGCCAATCTGTTTTCCAGACCTGCCCCAATTTCTACCACCACCAGCGATATAGCAAGACTGTATTTTCAGTTACTGTTTCATTTAAAAACTGTGTAACTTAATATACAAAACCTGGTTCCTTATGACTGTAACACGTAATCCTTCCCTGGGCTTTACACAGAGCGCTTGCCCCGACTCTCACCAATGGGCACAGACGTGTTTGTTAGAGGAGGATGAAACTGTTGCTTTTCCCGAGTAAACTGCAGGCCTGGAACCTGGAGAGTGCGAAGTGCTCTCAGCCTGAGACTTCTCCTAAAGCCTGGACCCTCACGCCCGGTGGTTTCTTCTCAAGGCTCAGAAGACGAGAAGAGATGGGAGGACAAGATACAAAGTTCGAGTCCCAGGCACGGGCTGCTTGCTGCAGTAAAGAGAACCCCAGGGAGAAGACATCACAGCCCCAGCTCTGCTGATCGTGGCCCCCTGAGTGCATCTCATGCATTGGGCACCTTCCCTGGCTGCTGGGCCGGGTTTTTAAAAAAAAAATGTTCCTGCCTACAAATGAGCAAATGGAGATCCGGAGCAATTTGAGCAAATGGTCCTGGGTCACTAGCCCGTGAGGTGCAGCTGGATTTCCACCTGGATCCAGCGATCCCAGGCCTGAAGCTGCAACGGGCATCGGGCCACACATAAAAGCCACCGGCCACCAGGGACATCGACATAAACGCCAGGACATCCTGTACAGGGCCGGATTTGGGTAAGTACGCTAATGATCTAATTTGATTTTGAAAGGGCTGTTTCTGAATGAGCCACTCAGTACTCTGTATATATCCAAATGCCACAACAGAATACAGGGAGCCTGTGGGCAAAGAGATGATGCTTTCTTTAAATAAGCAAGTTGCTAAAGATACCTCGGAAGTGGAGACCAAGCCTTAGAACAGAGATGACTTTGATCGGGAAATTGCAATGTAAGGAAGGCACTTAAAACTGAGCATTTCATCACGCCCCAGGCTTTTTTAGGATCAGCAATTTTTCCAGTGGGATCTCTGCTCAGAAGCCTCTGGAAGGCTGGGCTGAGCACTTGTGTACGTGGAGGGCAGCCATGGACCGATCCAGGGACGCTACGGAGAGGAGGCAGTCCCAGTGGTCCCCAGACCGCTTCGGGCCACCATTGGTAGGGTCCCCCCAGCGGCACTGGCTGGACACGACAGCCTTGAACAGAACGAAACGAAAGAGGCTGTGCCGTGTTCCTCGGGCAGTTGGAGGCCATGTGGCCCCCCTCAGGAGACAGTGTTGTCTGGTCAGAAGACACGGCTATGCTGACATTAGTGGCTGCTTGGTTTCGGGGCTTTGGGGTGAAATGGGGAAAATAACCTAGAGATAAAAAAAAGTTCTAGCATCTTTGATTCAAAGCCTTTTTTCCTGGGTATACATCATTTTTAATTTTGCGAAGAAAACAGGACTACAACTCTCCTTCTACAAGATAGTCCTGCCTGATCAGCAGCGCTGGAGCTGGGTCTTCACCAGGAAGGTGGAAAGGGTTCCCATATTTGTATTTCAAACACACACCTGTTGGGAAAGGACAGGGCGGAAAAGAGGAAAGGAGCAAAGGGTCTTCCCCATATCTAGATCTCATCTCACTTGGCTCCCAAACTCTAAGAACTCTAGATGTCGTCTAGAGTAACGTGGAGCAAGAACAGGGTCTGGGGGAGAACAAGGCCGCTCCTCCCAGGCCTGTGCCCCCACTTGGCTCCTCCTGCCCCGGGGAGGGGGGGTCGCTGCCAACCTGTCTCCAAGCCAGAGGAAAAAGTGCCTCCAGACTCATCTTCAAAGACGTACTATCGGGCAGGTCACAGGCAATGGGCACCTTCCACTTCAGCTCCGCAGGCCACCTCAAAGGTGTCGTTGCTTTTCCCTCCTGCGACTCACCCCTCCCGGGCTCCTCCCTGCCGGCCGCTCCCCTGGTCTCCCAGACCAGGGGTCCCAGGGCTGCTCTGGCCTGCTGCACTTCCGCCAGCTGCCAGACAGCCAAACGCCAAAACCTCCCACCAGCTCCCTAACCCTGAACCTGAGCTTTCTTCTTTTTCAGCAAAGAAAGGGAAATAACCATCCTTGCCTTGCCAGACTGCCAGGAAGATTAAACAAGCAGATGCCCCTCAGGGTTTGCCTGGGGCACAGTAAGTGCTCAGTAAACACAAGCTACTTTGCTCTTCTCAGTCTCGCATGAGGCGTTGGCAATATTCCCAGTGGGTCCCCTCCAGGCTCAGGCTCCTCCCACGCCCTCCTCTGGTCACCAGGGGCACGGGGTGTGGTGCCTGCTGTCCAGTGCTGCAGGGGGGCCTATGCCGGAACAGCAGAGCCGAGGGGATGCCCCGCTTTCGAGCGCCCAGTGTCAGGCCCCGGAGTCGGGGCTGCAAAGCTCCCTGAAAGTATCACGGCCGAGCCACTGTCCTGTCCTGTGGCCTCTCCCAGAGCCTGCGGTTCTGGGACAGTAGGGACTCCGTCCCCCTCGCCTTCCACCATGTCCTTGAAGGTCACACCATACCACTGGTCCTGAGAGACAGTGTCAGGGGCGCCCTTCTGACTCTGGGAATAGATCAGTGAGAGGGATGGGGACAGCCCCGCCTCGTGGAACCCACAGGTCTCACGAGGTGGGGGGGGGGGGGGGCGCGCAATTCTGGTCCCTGTGATGAGCTCTGCAGAGCAGAGAGACAACCAAGTTCCAGATCCCATTTTCTTATTTCTGGAAAAAAGGCTGAAGCGCTCTTGGGAAAGGAGGTGGTGCCAGGTCCACCCCCTCCGCACTGAGTGACCCCGAGCCGCGTGTGTGGACGCTGTGTGAGGGGGCAGCAAAGGGGTCAACGATGCCAGTCCAGCCGCCCCACGTAGGGACAGGAAGTTGGGCCGGGGGGACCCGACACCGCGGGCTCCCGTGATTCCTGAGATGGGACACTGGGTGGGGGGGGTCATGGTGACAGCCCATCCCCTACACCCCTGGCCCTCGCTGAAGCCCGAGGGAGGACACGCAGGGGGATTTCGTCCCGCCAAGCCGGGACTGGGCGTCAGTCACCCCATGTGGGGACCTGGGTCTCAGCTGGCCACGTCCGTTCTAAAAACAGAAAGACCACAAGTGAGCCCAGCATCTATTTTTATACCCCACTCACTGGAGAGGAATGTGTAATATTTCAGTAAAGGGGGAACTCACGCAGCCAAAACTAACTGTTTGCCTTGGCAGCCTCCGGCAGATCTAAATTGTTGAGGCAAAGCCTGCAGAATCGCTGTCAGGAAATATAATAGTTTACTGGAACACATCGGAATAGACCCACAAACCATGCAGCATCTAATCTCCCCACCTCCTCCTCCAAAGAAGGAAGAGAAGGGGAAGACACACAAAACTGGTAGAATCATGAAACCAGCAGAAGTGACAGCCTGACAGGAAAGACGCATGACGTGGCCACCCAGAGACTGGGAATGTCAGACCCTCCAGGCGAGTGAGGGTGGCTGGGCCCACTGGACTCCCCACCCCAAATCCCAAAGCACAGGCTTGGACCGGAGGCTGAAGAACATTCCCCTCTACTTTTCCCAGGGAGCTAGGGGACCTCCAGACACGTGGGCAACTCCCACTCCGGTCCACGGGGCCCCTATGTCGGGCAAAGTGAGCCTGGGGAAACCCCACGGAAGCCCAGCAGGTGGTGGGTGCACAGAGGCCCCAGGGGCCGAGGTTGTAAGGTTCAGGGACAAATCGTGGCCTCTGCCCTCCAGGACCTTGTCCTCTCACAAGGACAACAGTAACGCCGTGTTGTCACCCAAGAGGCAGAGTGCAAGCTACAACACACGTTATGCACGCGGGCTTGGATGCCTAGTCCACACCCCGCGCTTTGTGCCTTGATTTCCTTGTCTGTAGAGCGAGGCTGTGGAGAGGCTCACACGGGGGGAAGGCACCAAAAGTGCTCACCACAGATGAGAGGAGGGGAGCCACTCACCACGACTATGGTGGGGAAGTCCGTAAGCACCTGAGTGCCGCGGATCTGGGGGACAGGCTGGACCTTCAAATAGTTGCAATGGGAGCTGAGCAAAGGCACTGAGGCAGGGAGCCCAGTGCCTGGGGGACGGGGCTGAGGGGCGTAGGACATAGCAGGGGCCAGAGGCACAGGGCTGGCTGGGGCTGCTAGGCTGAGGGAAGGGACACATCACTCCAGACACGGAGACCCAGGAAAGGTCAGGGCACCACAAAGATCAGCTCTGGGTCTCAGGAAGGAGCTAGGGACAGTACAGGGGTGAGGGCAAGGAGGAGGGAGAGCTGACTGCTGGGCAGAGACTGGGGGGGCTCTTGGTGAGGAAGGCCGGGAGACAGCAAGCAGACTAGGAGTTAGGCTGTGATGGGGGCACGGGGCAGTTCTATGTGACCGTGAGTCTCCAACTCTTGCTGGCAGCCAGGAGGGTCAGCCAAGCTGTAGCTTGGAAGCCAGGGCCTCCCCTATGCACAGAACATCCCGACGGAATGCCCTTCTGTCCCGCCTGGGCAGGAGTCTCCGGCAAGCCAGGTAGACCTGAGCTCCACTCTCTCTCCATTGATTCAAGCTACCTGCTGTTACTCTCTTCCTTGAGCCCCTGCCAGAATCCAACCCACAGCAGGAACAGCGACACTAACCCCCAGGCCTGCAGGAATGCCACGTGTGTGCCAACGCCTGACTCAGGGCACAGCGCACAGGAGCTGTGACATCGTCCTCTGATCTTTCAAAAATTCAGCACAAAGGCCCCTAAGTGCTTACTCTTCTTCCCAAGGAAGAGGCTGAAAGGGGCTAGAAGGACTCCCTGCTCTGGGAATGATCTAGATCAGCCCCCAGAGACCTTTTGATATGAAAAGAATCAAGGAGCGGAACCCCACCAGCCAACTTCCATCCCCAAATAGGCAGTGTACACTGGGAGGGGGACCAAGATGGACAGAAAGAAGCCAGGAAGCCAGACAGCCCGGGCGGGGCCAGGGAGAGGGGAGGCACAGTTGCAGCTGGGGAGGTGTCCCTAAGCCCAGCGACCCAGTGAGCGCCAGGGCCTGACCTGCTTCTGCAGACATCTCTGAACTCCCCAGCCCAGACCCCCCGGGGAATGTCAAGAATTCTCTCTGCTCCGCGCCTCCTCCTCTGGAGCATTCCAAGTGCTGAGTTTTTTCCTCTCAAAACATCAGCAGCATGAGAGAGGAATCCAGCGTGGGGCCCCACGGCAGCCCCCAACCAGCTCACCCACCAAGCTGACACATGACCCCCACTCCCACCCAGCTGAGCCTCCCTTCCAGGACGGAAGAGGGCAGAGAGCCAGCAGCACCGGGGAGGTGACCCAGGTGGGGAGGACAGGATGGAAGATGAAGCAGGGTTCAAGGAAAGGGGAGAATGGCTGTTACAGAACCCTCGGGGGCTCTCAGGTTCCCAGCACAGGGCCGGCTTAGGCTCTGTCGGTGGGACCACCGTGGGCTGACCTAAAGGAAGGATCCCCAGAGAGGTACAATAATCGGCCAAGGACCCCCAAATCCCTGGCATTCTCGGTTCTGCCAACAGTCATGACCTTGGGTCAGGCGTTCCCTGGCCTCAGCGGATCTCAGGGGGCTCAGAAGTCAGTGCAGAGGGAGAGCTGGGCACTTAACTGGCCCCCACTGAACGTCTGATGAGCTTGTACCTCCCAACACGTGTGTACATAGTGTTATGGGAACGGGGAAAACGACAGAAGGAATGTGTGCGAAAGCTTTTCTCCTGCGTGAGTTCTGCCATACTTGTCTCTGTAGCAGAACGTCTGACAGAGGCTGGATTATAATAAATGTCCACTGAATTTCTGAAAAATCGATGAATGAGGTCACAGAGACTGACCGGAGAACGGAGGCCGCCAGGGGCTGGGGGAGGCAAGCTGTCTGAAGGGGAAACAGCTTCATTTTGCCAGACGAAGAGTTCTGTGGCTACAGGGTGGAGACAGCTGCCTGACAGTGCGCCTTCACCAAATGCCACAGAACTGTCCACCAAAAACGGCTACGGTGGTCAATTTCATGTGTAATTTACAACTGAAAATTTAAAAAGGAAAAAAACAGATAAATGGAGCAACAGTCGAGTGAAAGGACCCAGTGTCATGGCCGCCGGGGTAGAAAACCCTAGCAGGAAAATGCCTACGTGTCAACTACACTCAAATTCAATAACTGTTTAAATAAATAAAGTGCTGTAAATTCTCTGCAACTCACCATGAGGAGGAGTAACCTATTTCCCCCGACCTTGAACCCAGGCTGGACCGTGTCTCGGTAAGACCAGGAGAAGCAAGCAGAAATGACACAGGGCCACCTCCCAGCCCCGGCCTCAAGCAGCCCTGTAGCCTTCTGCCCTCGCCCCCAGGGGACTCTTCATCATCACGTGAAGAACCCAGGCTGGCTCTTGGGCCACACGGGGCCCCATTAACACCCAGCACCCGCGGCACCTGGAAGAGAGCTTATCCTGGAGCGGCCACGCCCAGGAGACGGCTGTCCGATGACAGGAGAGCCATCCCAGCCAAGGCCAGTGGAAGAGCCGCTGAGCCCTGCTAACACCGCCGAGCCCCAGAATCGTGAAGCTGTGGGTGGTTTGTTGTACACCAACAGATAACAGACGGAGAGAAGAAGGTGCCACATGGGGGCAGGAGGAGCAAGTATCCGTGTCTGAGCCCCGAGTCCTGCACCTGGAGATCTGGGCCGCCCCGCCCTGCCTGAAGCCTCCTCCTGTTTGCAGCTCTCCAAAGAGGTTCCCGCCAGTCTGGAGGTCCTTGGGCAGAGTGCGACAGAGCCAGGGAGGCAGGGCACTCTGACTTGCGGCTGGGGAGGTGAGGGGTGGGTCCTTCTAGAACACGACCTTGACTTGTGAAGACAGTAGGGCAGGCCTCTCCACTCTCTGCAATGCTATTTTGCCTCTACTAGGTTCTAACACTCAGCTGTGTAAGTGCGACCTCAAGAGATCAAACTAAAAGGCGAGGACCCCGAATAAGCCCGCCAGTTGGTGACGTAAGCTGGTTCTCTGCTAAGGGGGCAGCACCTAGTAACTTCCGGAGGCTTCTCAGCTGACCGGGTTCCTAAGGGGCGCGGCTCATGACTGCGGACACTTGGCTCCAGCACACGTGTGACCCCTGACCCTGTCAGCTGTCCTCGTTCTCGGGACGCCTGCGTGCCAGGCTGGCCCCAGGCGGCCGAGCACCCAGCCCAGCCACTGCCCACCCTTGTCCCAGAATGTCATTTGCAGCAAGTTAATAATAGATGGCATGTCCCATCTCGCAAACAGCGGATTCAGGAACATTTCACAAGGTAAATTCTTAATAGAGCAGATATTCTCATGGGGCACAAAATGGATTTAGGGCTTAGGACGTTCTAACTCTTTTGACCTCTCTGCCTTTTCATCACTGTGACGCCGCCAAACGGAGGACCCAGTCCAGGAAAATCTGTGCTGCTTTCTGGGACACTGCATCCCAGGCTGTTCGGTCCCAGCCTGCAGTAGGGCAGGCCTCTCCTGCCCTTACCACCTGGGATCTCATCTGCCTCTTACCACCAGGGATCACCTGCAGGGCTAGTGCTCCTTGGTTAACCCCTGGGGAGCCCACAGAAGGAGACGGAGGCTCCTGCTGACTGTCGTCGTGCTGATGCCCACTCTACCCACACACAGCTTCCCTTCCAGGGTGCCCGGGGAAGGGGGGGGTTCCTGTTGGTTGTAGGGGCTGCTGCGTCTCCAGCCTGCTCCTTGGTATCCTTCGAGCAGCATCCAGACCCCTCGGGAGACCCCAGCTCCCAGGCACACCACTTCACTCACCCTGCCCCCTGCACAGACCTAGATAAAAAATGCCGTGACACAGGTGTTTGCATCGTTGCTGTATGGTGTTCAGGACCCCACGGGATGGCACGGTGGAGGCCGAGGAACGCTGTGCCCACCAGATGAACATGGGCCCTGCGTAAACGCCACGGACGCTCAAAGCCAGCTCCCGGCTCTCCCGTGAGGACCGTGTCATGCCCTTCCCCGTCCCCATCAGGGGTCACCCACCAAGTACTGCCCTCAGCCATCTGAACCTTGTCAAATATTTCATTTTGAGACACAGGCCCCCAAGTCGCAGACCCCCGCTCCCAATGCTCTGCCCTCACTCAGACCCACCGACTCCGCAGGCCCCCTGGATGCCCACTTCTGCTGGGACGAGCGATGCGGGCTCAGCGGAAAACCAAGCACAAGGCTTGGAGCTTCAAAGCCCTGATCTGACCTCAAGTCGAAGCCCTATTCCAGGCACACTGCTGTCTTTGTCGCCCCTATTACAGGAAGGGCCCCCTGACACCCAGCACTAAATGTGCTAGGATCATGGCATTTTCCCCTCTTTTTCTTAGGTGATAGACACCTGCCTCTGGGTCCTTTTGCACCTTTGCAACTAGGGAGGCTAGGGGAAATGAATTAAAGTCAGTTAAGCTTGATACCACTACACGCCTCTGGCAAGAATACTCATCGATGATGATGATGATGACAATAATGATGGTAAAGAAGTGACCAGAAGTGAGCGGTCCCGGGGGGGCCGTGTTTGCTAACACCTGCCCGTGAGTGTGAACCCATGACCCCTTCAAGTCTGCAGGGTGCCAAGAGTGTCTCTCTATTCCCTTCCCCCTCAGACTCTGGTGCCTTAGAGCAGAACCCCTCCAGGCCACCTCCGCAGACCTGCCATGCGGTCCCTTTCACTGTGTCGCTCCTGCCCCCACAACCACCCAGCCTCCTGGCCCTTCTGAGTTCATTGTAATCAAAGCAGCTGTTTCCCCCACCCCAAAAGCTTCCCTCCAAGCTCTGCCTTAGTGGGGGCAGAGGTAGGAGCGGAGGAAGCCCCTGACGAAGCTGACCCTGCTTTCCCAGGACAGCTGGGGCCCCAGTAAAGGGCATCGCAGGGCCCTGGCTGGCGGTACCAACGGCCACTTGAATCCCATCACAACCCCTGCACCGGTCTCCTGGCCATCACAACTCTCTCCCCTCCTGTCCTCCTCCACCAGCAGCCGGGCAGCAGGGCCTCTGCCTTCTGAGACCACCAAGCGCTGCAAGAAAAGGAGAGAACCACACAATTCTTTCTTAAAAGGGCAAACAAATCTAAATTTAATCCAACTTACCCTCGTTTCCCAGGAGAAGGGGGCAGAGTGCTCATCTTGCCAAGTTATGTCCTGAAATAAAAATTCAAGAACCAATGTGAAACCCAAGCCCAAACCCAAACATACCCCATGCAAACATCCACCCAAGGCCACGGGGGAACCGAACTTGGGATGCATCTCAGCTCCTGTCTCGGAGCAAGAATGACATCTGCTCCGCAGAGAGTGTGCTGTCCTCCTCCGTCTGGCTCCCCTCTCACCTTTCCAGCGGAGGCACCCCGGCCAAAGGACGCCCAGGGACCGTGCGGGAGGCCCCGCGGGGACTCGATGGTGGGGATGTGAGGAGAGGAAAGGGGCTTTACCGGCTCGGGCCTCGGCTCTACCAGCGATGGTACACGAGGCCATGATGGGAAGAAGACACAGACCTCAGAGCCTCAGTTTCCCTAATCTGGAAGAGGAGAATCACGCTTCCCCTGCAGGGTTGTGATGACGATTCAATGAAGTAACAAACGAACAGAATGTCAGGCAATAATCCTCCAGCCACTGCCAAGGCAGCTGAGCCCCCCCAAGATCTGAAAGGCGCGACCAGCAAAGTCCATGAAGAACGTGCGCATTTCATGCCAGTGCCTGCTTGGAGTGAGAGCTCTGATGCCGCTCCCACCCTCACCAAGAGAACATGATGGCAAGAGCCCTTCTGAAGGGCAACCCAGAATCCGACCACGGCCCCACTGTGCTTGGTGCACTGCCTGAACAATGATGGGAAAAGTCGTGTTTTCTCGGCGACCCATTCCAAGCCCCTAAGCCGTCATCCTGTGCCAGGAAATGTCTCTCATCTGCGCCTCGCTTCTCCTGGGGATATTTTCTGAACCCAAAGTTGGGACCTACTGGGTGATACGGACTCAACATGGGATAAGGTGTTTTCAAGTGAGACGGTCCTTCCGCAGAGCACCCTGGGGAAGCAAGGGCCTCCTCTCGGAGGCAGGAGATCAGGCTCTGCCCTCCTCTGTAAGGCACACAGTGTCTGCAGAAGGCCCACTCTTGGAGCCCCCGCCTTTTCCTTTGAACTTGCCTGCCTCGACCCCTCAGCCCCTAGCTGCCGGGAAACACTACAAACGCGAGGGGATGTGGGCCATGGCCCTCTCCTTTGGAATTCCAGCTCAACCCAAGTTACTTCTCAGTTTACATACCCTGTCCCTCCAAAAATGGAAGTGGCCTGCCGGAGTCGTGGGAGCGAAGGAGCCCTCGAGACAACAGGAAGGCCGTCGGCCCAGCCTCAGCGGCAAGGGCCCCTGGGCCCAGTCCAAGCCACAGGTGTGCGCAGGGGCACAGCACCAGGGCAGCGGGCGAAACGACTTCCACGTCTCTCCAACTCTATGAGCTCGGGGCCCCCTAAGCTCCTCTCAGAATCATCCAACGAGAAGGACTCTGTTTCCACGTGGGGAAAGTGAAGGAGCCTAAGGGCATCTATGCATCACTTATTCTAGATTTGAGTTTGAGGGGGAAAAGTGAAGGAAACCAACTGGCAAGTGGGGTCTTTTAAAAAAGATTTTATTAACTTATTGGAGAGAGAGCACACGCAGGCACACAAACAGGGGAAGGGGCAGAGGGAAAAGGAGAAGCAGATTCCCCACTGAGCAGGGAGCCCTACTTGGGGCTCGATCCTAGGACCCAGAGATCATGACCTGAGCCGAAGGCAGACGCTTAATCAACTAAGCCACCCAGGCGCCCCTGTGCTGCTTCTATCCAGACAGGGGATAGCCCAGTGGCCACCTCAGTGGACAGAGGAGGAGCCGGAGATTAACTGGGCAGGTGGATGCAGGGGAGGGAGGTGGAGACAGAGGAGGGAGCAAACTGAGGGACCACGGCGCACTGGCGCTGGATCCCCTTATCATTCGATATAATCCGTCCTTCAATATTAGTTATACAGCTGCAATCGGCAAAACTTAAAATAAGGCTTTTGGCTTTGCAAGGAAAATGAGTGTGAGACCAGAGGACCCGAGACAGAGCCTGGAGCCCGGCGAGCACACTGTCACCAGTGGGGGCAGCCCACGTTCGCTAACATTCCGGTGGGGGCGCAGACAGAGAGAGGGTCACACCGGGATTTCTCCCCAATTTGCTGTCAAGTCAATAGTCTTTTGTTTGCTCCAGCAAGAAACTCAGTCAAGGGGCAAATTCCTTAAATTTCTGCAATTCTGAGCTCATAAAAAATAATAAAACACTTAACAAAAATAAACATGCCAAGCAAAAATGTTATTGGAGCGCTGATGTCAGCCGTGGCTGCACACTCCAGCACTGGGAACAGGCTCTCCGGGCAGGAGGAGGCAAAATGGGACCAGCCCTGCAAAGTGGCATCGCGTGCACACGACGACATTCTCTTTCTCCTTCTGCCACGATGACCAGCACCGTCATGGCACCAAAACACATCTGCTACTGGGACCCCAGGATGTCAGGGAGCGGGCTCGGAT
This sequence comes from Mellivora capensis, assembly GCA_004024625.1. Lineage (NCBI taxonomy): Eukaryota > Metazoa > Chordata > Mammalia > Carnivora > Mustelidae > Mellivora > Mellivora capensis. The sequence goes on along the minus strand of PISX010001576.1, from coordinate 11,633 downwards.
TCGGCCGACAGTCCTCCCAGTCAAATTCCTCTCCCTAAAGGACGTCTCTCCCAGAGGCATTGCTGCACCTCTCTGGAAATTCTTTCTTCTCTGGAGCACGGCACAGGAAGAAGCCCAGAAGTCACCAGGCCCCAAAACAGCAGGACAAAGAACAGAGTCCCAGGACACACACCCCCTGGAAATCATCAGAGGCCAGCACAGCCCAGGGGAGGCTCTGCTGTTCCCAGGTTCCAAGGACTCCGGGATGGACAGACATCATGTCTTCTTTCCTCCAACACCCCAGACGCCCTGACTCCCTCTTACTGGAAAATGTTCACCAGACACAAATGTTCACCTCCTGGCAGAAAAAGTACTTTAAAGAAAAGGGGGGGGGGCGCGCCTGGGTGGCTCAGTTGGTTGAGCGTCTGCCTTCAGCTCGGGTCATGATCCCAGCGTCCTGGGATCGAGTCCCACATCGGCTCCTTGCTCGGCGGGGAGCCTGCTTCTCCCTCTGCCTCTGCCTGCCACTCTGTCTGCCTGTGCTCCCTCTCACTCTCTCTCTCATTCTGACAAATAAATAAATAAAATCTTTAAAAAAAAGTCTGTTCTCTGCGCCTAGTCCCAGAATGCATATTTACACAAAATCTCCAGCATTTACTCGACTGCTTGGTAAAGAGCGCATGCCTGAGTGTTCTAAGGTCTCTGGGGGCCCCAGACATTTGTACTTTTGGAGGCTACAGCCAGCGGGGTGCTGGAGCGGGCTTGTACCAACTTGCGGGACCATCAAATATTCAGGCATTTTTTGAACCTGCTGTTAAACACAGCCACTGTTAAAAATTAAGTTACATAAGCACAGTTAAAACACACAGTATTAGGGGGCGCCTGGGTGACTCAGTTAGTTAAGACTCCTGGTTTCGGCTCAGGTCATGATCTCGGAGTCAGGAAATCGAGTCCCTCATGGGGCTTTGCACTGAGCACGGAATCTGCTTGAGACTCTCTCTTGCCCTCTCCCTCTGCCTCTCCCCCGCCCAAATAAATTAAATAAATAAAATCTTTAAAACACACACACATTGTCTTAAAAACAAAAATAATACACTCCGTACCCACAAGGGTGGTGGATGTGGAGAGCTTGGAGCCCTCCTGCGCTGCTGCGGGGAATGTGGGAAACAGTGTGGCAGTTCCTCAGAAAAAAACTAAACACAGAATTGCCATCTGATCGAGAAATTCCACTCCTGGAGCTGCAGCCCCAAGAAGCGAAACGAGGCACAGCGCCCGCCGCAGCATTACACGTGGTAGCCAGAATGTGAAACGACACCCGTGTCCTCCGACGGCTGAAGAAACCAAAGGTGGCGAATCCACACATGGAATCCTACTCAGCCTTCGGAAGGAGGGACTCTAACGCCCACTGCAACCGGAGCGAATCGTGAGGACACCCTGCTAAATGAATGCGGCAGCCACCGCAGGCAAACGCTACGTGACTCCACTTCTCCGCAGTGCCCAGACTCGGGCACATGCATGGAGATAGAAAGCAGAACGAGCTGACCGGGGAGGGAGAAATGGGAAGTTACTGTTTAATGGATTCAGAGTTTCTCGCTGAGGGGATGGAAAAGTTCTGGAAACGGACAGAATGGTGCACAGCAGTGGGTAATGGCTGCACAGCAGTGGGAAAGTACCCGATGTCTATTTAAGAAGGCTTACAATGGTTCGTTTTATGTTATATATATTTTCCCACAATAAAGGAATCTGAAAAAGCAACATTCGGCATAAGCCCAAACGTGCGACGTTCTGGAAAAGGCAAAATTATAGAGACCGTACAAAGATCAGCGGTTGCCAGAGTTGCAATTTTAGTATATGTGCTGCCGAAGCGAGCACAGCGGTTGCCAGAGTTGAAGGGAAGGCAGAGCCCAGAGGATTTTAGGGCAATGAACACACTCTGAACCCTACTGAGTCATGGACACTTTCCTCAGAACGCACAGAACGCACAACATCAAGAGTAAACTCCAAGGCCAGCCGTGCACTCGCCCATGTGTCGATGTCGGGTTCATCCATTGTTAACAAAGGTCCCACTCTGGGGGCCAATGCCGACAGTGGGGGAAGCTGGGCACGTGGGGAGGCTGGGGTTTGCCTCGGCTTCTCTGAGAACCCGAAACTGCTCGCCACGCCCCCTGCTCCTCCGTGGGTCCCCAGGCCACCAGCCGGGCTCCGGGCCGGGGTCCTCGCCCGCACCCCCCAGGACCACACGCTCAGCTGTTACCCATGCACCCCGGGCTGCGGCCAGCATCGCACACGCTGACACTCACCACCTTCAACACTGAATGTAAGCGCCGCAACTGAATTTTAAAGTGATTCCGGTCATTTTGCTCTTGAAATTATTTAGTTACGAGCACCTTATGTCATGGGTTACAACTCCCCTGTCCCGGTCATGACTCTTCCAAAATCATTCTAAAGTGAGAAACTCCGGACTCTGAGCTGACTGCAAAGATGGCAAAATTTTACAGATCCTAACTGTTCCTCTTCACAAACTGGATTCGAGACTACTGAGCCTTTGTATTTTTATAACTTTCTTTCCACCTTCAAGGTCCAACCCATGAATTTTACCATTGCGACTCGAGTGCGGGGCCAAGAGCCCCCGTGGACGGCACTGTCTGTTCTGGCTGCCCCGTGGGGGTCCCCCCAGGTCTGCCCCAGGAAGGAAGCCGACCCAGAGGCATGGGCTTTCTAAGGTGACCTCTGACCTCCCGCTGCCCAAAGCCAGGCCACGAGCAGCCGGCACACAGGAAGCAGCCCCCTTCCTGGAACATTTAAGGGCACGCACTTCGGAGACCCTGTGGCTGGTGGGCAGTCCAGCCTACGCTCAGGGCCTGTCTGCCACCTTGGTCTGAACAAACCTTGCACTTGGCCAGTGGATGCCCTCTCGGGGCACACCTACTCCGTGATGCCAACCCACCTCCGGTCTCCCCCGGTGAGCACGTGGCCACAGAGCCACACCGGGCTGCCTGCGCCTGCTGGGCTGCAGGGCTCGGGCCCCCCCTCTGCCTGCCCCATCCACCCCGCATGCAGAGGCACCCTCGGTCAATACGGCCAGGTGGGTCCCCTTGTCCCCAAACAGGGACTCCTATGAAAGCAACGCAGAGCTCAGGCAGCTCTCCCGAGAAACCCCGGGTTTTCGGGCCCACTCGCTCCCACTCTACTTTGGAGAGGGCAAGATCCCGACTCTGGACTTAGTATAACCCGCCAAAGCGAAGTCACAGTCTCCTATGAAGGCTGCAAGGCTCCAGCATAAGAAGAATCACACCCAGAAACACGTATGTCTTCATTCTCCCCAGCATTCGAGGATCACCTACGAGCAGCTACAGCCGTGCCCCTAACAGCGCCGCGGAACTACTGCAGCACCGGCCCGGCCAGTCCACACCTGCACCTGCTGGGGTCACGACGTCCTCGGGATGATGGAACAGGTGCGCGGTCCGCTAATCTCAGGGAGACGGCAGCTGCGATCCCAACCACGAAGCGTCCCCGCCACAGACCCGAGACATTCAGAAGCAGCATCACCATCCTGGAACGCGGCTAGGTGCTTGCTGGAAGCCTACATCGTCACCGTGCTCCCGAAGCCCATAGATTACAGGATTTCCTAGCTGACAGACGGTGGCATCTTGACTTAAAGGTCAGAAATTTAAGGAGCGCCTGGGTGGCTCAGTCGGTTAAGCGCCTGCCTTCGGCTCGGGTCATGATCTCGGGGTCCTGGGATCGAGTCCCTGCATTGGGCTCTCTGCTCAGCAGCGAGTCTCCTCTTCCCTCTGCCCCTGCTCACCCCCTCCCCCTGGCTAGTGTGCATGCTCTCTCTCTCTAAAATAAAATCTATATATATAAAAAAAAAAGGTAAGACATTTAAACTGTGAATACTCTAAGAGAAACCAGGCTCAGACAGCAGAGCCTGGGGAAGGGGACGGAAACGCCCCTATGCTGCTGACTGTCGCGGTCCTCTCGTGATGTCTGGTGGCCCGGACTCCCGGGCACCCCTGCACGGGGCACGTTCTTCCTGGGGAGCTGCCTGGTGTCAATCTCTACCTCGAAGATGTAGTAGTGTGGTAAGAACAGGTAAGGCAATCCCACGCCTTGGCATGTCACCAAACCAGCTGAAACTTTACATCCACACAAACACCTGCATACTGACTGTTCCAGCAGCTTCACGCATCATCGCCACAACCCCCAAGCCATCGAGGCGTCCCTTAGCGGGCGAATGGATAAATAAACGACGGGAGGCAGGGACGGAGGAGTATTACTCAGCGCTAGAAAGAAAGGAGCTTTCGAGTCCCGAAAAGACACAAAGAACCTTCAGTGCATGCTACGAACGGACCGAAGCCAATGTGAAAAGGCCACAGACTACAGCTCCAACCATACGGCGCTCTGGAAAGGGCACAGTGACGGACACAGTCCGTGGCTCAGCGGTTGCTGGGGGTGGGGAGGGGACGGACAATGAGGCAGAGCACGGAGGAGTGTCAGGGAACTATTCTAATGATGGATGCATACCATTACGCATCTGTCCAGACCCACTGAATGCGCGTGCCGAGAGGGAACCCTAACGCACACTACGGACTCTGGGGGAGGCCGATGGGCTAATCAACGTAGCTTCACCCACTGTAAGGGATACAGAACTCTTGGGGGGGGTGTTGGCAGCAGGGGAGGCGGTGCATGGTTGGGGGGACGGGAACGATACAAGAAATCTCTGTACTTCCTGCTCCATTTTGCTGTTGACCTAAAACTGCTCTCACGAACAAAGTTTACTAAAAAAACAAAGCGGGAGAGGGAGGACAGATGATGACAATATGCCCCCCCCTTTTTTTTTACCAATGGCTTTTTTTTAGGGACTTTTATTTATATAATTATAGAATCGATGCTTCTGCCTCTGGCGTGTAATATATTTAACTCTGCTGAGATAGGAGGGTTTCCATAAACGCAAGGACAAAACCTGCAGACCAACAAGAGAAAAACAGCTAGGGTTGCTGAACCAGTGGGCAGGCTCCACCATGAATACAAATTCAGGAGCCCGGGCCCCTGAGGCCATGGCAGGAACGAAAGCTTGGTGTCCTCCTGGTAAGAGGTGCAGGGGAGGTGGGAGAGACTTCGAGCAAAACAAGCAGAAAATGGGGAGGACATTTAAACAAACAGAATTGGCCTTCATTCTTTTTTTTTTGGGGGGGGGGGATGGATTTTTCTCCGGTATTAAAGGAATCTCTTGCTTAAGAATGTGAAAGTGATTCCTGCCACTGAAAGGGCCTCAAATCTGCTAACATGCTTCTCAGCTCTGCCTCAGCCCTCTCGGTGCGACAGTAAATCAATCATTAAATTTATTTCCAAAACCCCTTCCGCGGCAGCCCCTGGGTCCCCCTATGAGGTTGCCTTAGCTCCCAGGGCTCATCTAGTCAACACCCTTCCTCCCCTACGTGGGGTAGCAGGCCAGGTGCTACTCTGGGCAAAGAATCATCAGTTCGAAAGGAGAAGCCTCTGTGGGAGAAGCCCTGCAGCCTCCCCTCACGGCCTGTGGAAAGAGATCTGGGCTCATGGCCACGTTCTCAACTCCGGTCCAGAGCCAGGGCACAGAACCCCAGATTCAAGAACACAGGAAGCCACACGAACCTGCCCATCTTTTCTAAAAACCGTCTGGGCTCCACCAGACGGAAGGTGGGAATCATAATTATACATTCCACTTTCCTTAAAAAACAAATCCAAAATACTGAGAAAGTAACTCTCAATTTTCCTCATTTTTTTGCCAAAGGCTGACAAAAAGGAAAAGGCCAAACTGTTCCAGTGGAGGGGGAAGAGGTGACCCCACGTGTGACAGGTCCTGTGTCAGGACCCCATACAGGCAAGCAAACTCAAATCTAATGAGTTAACACTGAAGGAAAGTTCTGGAAGGATAACGACCAACTGCTTCACAAAGCTGCTTCTGCAGTATATGGATCTTTTAACAGTAACATGCAAATGCATTACCTTCTATACCCTACAGTGATTTAATTGGCTTATTTAAAAAAAAAAAAAAACATCTAGGGGTGCCTGGCTAACTCAGTCAGAAGAGCATGTGACTCCTGCTCACGGGGTCACTGAGTTCCAGTCTCATGTTGGGTATAGAGGTTACTAAGAAAATAATAATAAACTTAAAAAAGAAATTGGGTCTGGCCAGCGTGGACCCTAAAGGAGTGAGAAGCAAAGCAGGCCCTTTGCAGGCAGCCCCCAGGACACCGAGTGGAAACAGCAGCTCAGCACGGTTTGCTGAGTGGGGATACTCCATCCTGACCCCCGGCCTCCCGAGCACCCTCAGATCACTTCGGGGAAAGGCACTTCAGCCAGCTGGGAACAAGAGCTCGATGTGCGGGGGGGGCTGGGGCCAAGGCGTGGGCCCGCAGAGGCCTGCAGAAGGAAGTGCCGTGCAAAGGGTGTCGGGGAGTCAGGGAGGCCCAGGCTCGGCCCCAGAGGAGGAGGGGAAGGCAGAGGGGAGCAAGGAGGCAGCCAGCCAGTCTCCAGATCCCTGCAGGGGGGGAAGGGACAAGGACGCCTGAGGAGGGACACTTCCTTCCGACAGCAGCTGGTCATGCTAACTATTGAAGGGGGGCAGAGCTTTCTGGCTTCAAGGCCCCAAAACTCTGTGTTCCGTGGCATGCAAGATTCTGAGCAGGGTCCCCAGGGACTGGCATGTGGCACAGGGGCAACACCCTTCCTGCCCAGCTTCCCAGCTGCCCTTCCTACCCGCTTTGTGGGAGGCGGGAGAAACACGTAGGTCCATGAGAAGCAAACACACCAAATTCCCAGGGCTATACCTGCTTATGGCCTATAACACATCCCTAAAAACTCAGCTTTGGGTTTTTGCTTTTTTTTTTCTCCCCCCCATTTGGTAACAGGAAACAGCAGAAGCAGACTGAATGATCTCAAAAACCTTCTAAAATGAAAATCTAAATAAATAAATAAATAAATAAATAAAAAGAAAGAAAGAAAAGAAAATCTCTCATCTCCCAGAGGAGGCCATTCCAAAACTTTCCTGCTTGAAGGAAGAATGCAGGGAAAGTCACACCGCTAAAGGCCTGTTTGCAAACAAGCCTTCAGGTTGATACCAAATACTGGAGAAACCTCGTGGGCCACTTGTTTCACAGAGGGAGACCTCCGCCCTGAGCAGGTGGCGCGGCCGGGAATGGAGGCCAGGTCTGGGGACCTCAGGTGCTCCTCTCCTTTCGCTGAGAGAGAAGGAGTCCACCAGCTGCTCCAGATTCTCTGCATAGGAGTGGCCTGGGGACACGATTGGGGGCGGGGGGGGGGGCAGCAGGCATTGGAACTGTAGTAAGATCACATGTTGTTCATGGGGTGGGGGGACTTTTTAGGGAGCTGGTGAAGATAATGGACAGCCAAGGCAGCCCTAATGCAAGAATGCCTCTAGCTTCTAACGTAATGGGTTTTGAGAGATATTCGCTGAATTGACTCCCAAAGAAGTAAAAACGGAAAACGGACAGGTCCCCTCATGGCTTCAGGGCACAAAGGCAGCCAATCTCCCTGCACACAAGGTTGGTCACCCCAGCAAGGGGGCATCTGAGCCCTCACCTTCCTGCCGTACAGACAGCGAGAGTACAACTGAACACAGTTGCCAACAGTGTCGCAGCTGTCTAGGCAGAGCGGTCCCACCAGAGGCAAGTGTGACCTGGGAGCAGAGCCCCACCCCCCCTCAGGGCCACCGAGATCGATGACCATCAGTATGCAGCCGGGTTTCTGCTGACGTGTTCCTTCATACACAAGAACAACTAGACGCTGCTCACATCTGGAGGCTGTATTTTTATGATCGGACTTAACATGTGGGGTACAAAAAGGTTACCGGTAATGGGGGAGAGGGCATTCAAAGAAACGGGTGATGTGCTTGTCCTCCAGGGTAGCTGAAGGGGTGAGAGGGACACCGTCCGAGGCTGATATGACTGCTGATCTGGTGACAGACCACATCACAGCCACACTGCAGACAGAACACACCGAAGCTTCAGACACGTGTCCCGAGGCAGATCGCCAGAGGTCACCAGGACCCTTCTCACGGGGACGACTCTGACAGGTCAACTCCAGGCTTCCCAACAGCAGACATGTATTTATTTCATGATCATGATTTTTGCAAGTGGCAACAGAGAGACTAGTTTATAACCCACTTGCCACCCGAACAACACAGGGTTTAGGGACACCTGTGCCCTTGAAAATCCACGTCACTTCTGACTCCAGAAACTTCACTGACAGCTTCCAGTCGACCAGAAGCCTTACCAGTGAGACAAACAATCGATGAACACATTATTTGGTATGTTATGTGCGTTCACTGCACTCTTACAATAAAGTAAGAGAAAAGAAAATGTTATAGAGAAGATCATAAGGAAGAGAAAAATACATCTATGGTACAGTATTTCACCCCACAAATCTGCATATAAGTAGACCCATGTGCGTCAAACCCAGTTCAATGGCATTCTTAGCCAGGAATGGCTGCAACCGTCTTTCAAGCCTGTAGGCCCCTCATGGGCATGATCTCGGCCTGCACCCTGCAATGCTATTCCCATCGCAGAGGCCAGAAAACCCCAGCTCGGGGAGGTTTGTGATTCAGTCACAGTCAAAAAGCCGGTAGATGGGGGAGCCAAAACTCAAACCCAAGACTCTGCAGAGCCCAGGCTCCACCTACTTCAGCCCAAGGAAAGGCCCTCAGAGCCCAGTATGCAAATCCAGTAGGAGGGATGGTCTTTCATGGAATTACAGAAGAGGCCACCGCCTGTTCGTCATCTGGAATCAGACAGCAGCTCCAGAGACAGCTGATTCACCAGAAGCACCCAGGTATCGGAAGTCTGTCTGTAGCTGCTGGGGGTGGGCAAGCCGGAGGGGACCTCCCAAGAGCATTCTCCATGCCCCGATTGGCTGTGGAGGCCCCTGGGACATCAGAAGATAAATCAAGTAGGAAGGGACAAAGGGCCTTACTCCATCTGGTTTAGGGCCCTTCTGAACAAAACTGGGCCACCTACCTGGGCCATTCTGTCCAGCAGCCTCGCCGGGGGTCACCCCCACCCCACCCTTACCCATAGCCCCTTGTGCCCAGGAGCCAGCCCTCCACCATGAACAGCGCCGGGCACGAGACCACCAACTACATTGGTGCCAACCTCTTGCCAGGTCTGGGGAAATGCATTTGAAACTCCCTCATGCCATTAAACCACACAGCCACTGCAGGCAAAACCAGACCACGCGCCACGTTCCTAACTACCTCTCCTGGAATCCAGTGCCCCCGTCCCTCTGCCGTCTGTGCCAAGTTGGCCAGAGGCATCGCAAGGCATCCTCTCAGCCCGTTTTTCTTAAAACTGAGTTCAATTCTGAAAGACACAGCTGGTCTGCTCCCGGAATGGCATGAAGGTAACTACAGGAAAGATTTCCGTTTGCTTTTTAAATCACATTGGGCTTCCAGATCCAGAAACAGGTCAGTTTGGCACCCAGTTCAGGAATCTGAGTACAAAATTAACTTGGCCACATCTTTCCTTATCAGTGATACTGAGCCCTTATATGGCAAGAGCTTTCTGATGATGGGTAGGCACGTGAATATTCTTAGCAGGACACCAAGCTAAGGAAAAATGACCGTCACTCTCCAACATCTGTAAGTACTTACAGGTTTACTTCCTCTCCTCTTTACTTACTCAGGACTTTTCCAAAGAGGGGCTGCTAGCTTTTGCATCACCCAAATCTGAGCACAAACACTGCAAATGTCTTCATACAGATGCAGATTTTTACACTGAAAATGTTGGCTCTTAGATACATTTTGAACCTGTATCTTCATTCCCCCCCGCCCCCAGTATACCACACCCTTGTTTTTCCTGGCAGAGCCTTCAGAGTGTAAAAGTCCAATGCAGACTTTCCTTTGAATTCTCTCAGAATAAGGCAATTTGGGCAACATATTTCTGTCCTTCACACACCCCTCACATTTAAGTGGGTTTACGACCACAGACATTTTATATGAATAAATGTCTCAGCACACCCAAGCCTGAAAATCAGCTTTAAAACACAATGTTAACTAGAATCCCTTCCACAATCCACAACACCCTGGGAAAAACTCATCAATCCCAGCTTCCCTCCAGCAGGCTCCCAGGGTTAAAACAAAATGTGGGCTTAATTTGCACACTTCATTTTTAGACTTCTTGCTCCTTTTGACTTTGCCCTTCATGGTCAAAGTTGAGCGTGAAAGGCCAGATTCTGATGGCACAAAACAGTGCAAATTTGAATGGCACCGAATGGGTCTCAGCGAAAGAAAAAGGGAGAGAAAGACCAAGTTTCTAAGCAGCACTGAACACTCGGGCCTTTGTGACTTAGAAGAGGACATCCTTGAGTTCCCTCTCGTACAGTTCCAGCGTTTCTCCCTTCTCGGAAGCGTGGGGACTGAGTCTAGATCAGAGACGCAGACATGCCCTTATATGTAGCAAAGGCTTGCTGGAGCCCATTTAAACTCATCCCTTAGTTTTTTGATGGAAAAACGGGGCTCTATGCTCACCCCCCAAACCATAGCTTCACACCGTGCTCACCTGTAAAACACCTCAGGGAAACATCCTAACCTTGGAAGGCAGGCATCTCTTCCTTCTTTTTACCAGCCTTAACAGTCTCACTTGTCCCATACAACGCATCACAAATATTAATGTTTATAATTTTCTAAGTGCCTTCCCGGGCAGGCACGGGCTGAGAAGTATTATCTCCGGTTTACCCCGGGGCGCGGGGGAGGGGAGGGGCGGGGAGAGAAACTGAGGCTCTAAGAGGTTAAGTCACCCCCGGCCCCACAGCCGAAGAGCAGAGTGGATTGGAGCTCGGCTGGGCCGGCTCACAATCCCCTGCTGTTCCCACCCGGGTCTGCCTCGTTTAGGAGCAGCCGCCTTCGTCTGCGGGAACTCTCGGCTCCGGTGCGGCCCAGCCGCGCGGGTCTAGACGGGGGACTTTAAAGACCTCCCCCTCGCGGCGATTCTCAAACTCCCCCTGGGGAGCCCCGCGCCCCGCGGCGGCGGCGCCCTGACGCCCCTCCCGCCCACTCCCATCCTCCCCACTTCGGCTTCCCAGCTCCTACCCCCGCGGCCGGCGGCGGCGACCCGACGCGGGCAGGGGCCACCCGGCCGGGCCGCGTCGGGGCGCGGGGAGGTGAGAGAGCTGCCGGCCGCGCCCGCACCTACCTCGTCCCCGAAGCGCACCACCTTCTGGCCCGTGGGCCCGCGCAGGCCGGGGAAGCGCGCCAGGTCCTCGGAGTCCCCCGAGTCCCCAGGGTCGCGGGGCGCGGGGGCGCCCGGCCCCACCAGGCACCGGTCGATGATCTCGTCCTGCTGCGCGGGCGGCAGCCGCGCCCACTCGGGCCCGTACTTCTCGCGGATCTTCTCCTTGTCCTGCATGATCTTCCTGGCCATGGGGCTCAGCGACGAGAAGTAGGTGAAGCGCTTCCGCTCCCGGTCGTCCAGAGGCCGGTTCCCGCTCATGACGGCCGAGCGCGAGGCCGCGATCGCCGCCGCCATCGACGCCATGCCCGGCCTGGCCGCCGCTCCCCCTCCCCGCACCCCTCCCCTCGCCGCGCCGCCCCCGCAGCCTCGAGCCCCGCCCCCACCCCCGCCCCCGAGCGCGGAGCCCTTCCGCCCCCGAGCCCCGCC